>VWZV01005309.1:107920-184274 GCA_013397155.1 Irena cyanogastra | reverse complement strand
GCTTGGTGAGTGCCGCCGCGCTCCCAGGCCCAGCCGGAGCGCCTGGGACCGCAGCGCCGGTGTCGCGGTGTCCCCGCGCCCCGCAGCAGCCCAGCCAGCGCGGTAGCCCCGCCAGTTTGGTGCGCGGCAGCGGCCCGGCCGTGGGTCGCGGTAACCGCCCCGGGCAGCGCTTCTGGGCCTTGCACGGCCGGCCCGCTGGGACGGCGGGCGGGGCTGGGCTGGGCGCGGGGCTCGGGTCAGCAGAGGCGTGCGGAGCCCCAGCCTGGTGTCTCCGGTGTAGCCGGGCACTGCTACGTTTCACACCCTGGCACGCTGGCTGCGTGTTGTGTGGCAGCGAAATCTGCTGTTTACTCCCAGCCTCCATCCAGCTCGCTGGGATTGTGCGTCTACACCTGGGGAGCACACAGGTGTCTCGGGGGTGTCCTGGTGACTCGGGGGCCTGGTTGTGTTAGCCATCATATGGAGCTTGGAGGACTAGGACTGTGTGTAACCTAATGTCGCGCTCTAGTATCAAATGCTTTTTAATATTTTGCTCACTTCAGTTATTGAAGTCTACAATTCCCTCACGGGTGGGTGTAGCCAGATGGGTGTCAGTCTCCTTCCAAGCACCAAGTGACAAGATGAGAGGTAACAGCCTCAGGTTACACCAAGAGAAGTTTAGGTTGGATATTAAAGAAAATTTGTTCATTGAAAGGGTTCCCCAGGCCTGATACGGGTTGCCCGTGCCTGGCGCAGGCAGGGCAGTGGTGGAGTCAGCATCCCTGGAAATGTTCAAAAAATGTATGGATGTGGCACTGGAGGACATGGTTTAGTGCTGAACTTGGTGATGTTGGATTGATGGTTGGACTCAATAGTCTTAAGGTAGTTTTCCAACCTAAATGAATCTGTGATTCTCTTGAATTGCTGTCAGAGACCCTTGACTTCTGGTAACTTGCCAGTAGCACATTACAGTGGGTGAGAGTAGCAGGGGAGGGTGGCATCTTGTTTTTCACCTCACTGTCATCCTTGCAGCCCAGAGGAGGAGACCAGTTGTTCTTCGCAGGTGCATTTGGTAACCAGTATCATCTGATCATCTCAAGACCATTTCTCTGCAGCCAGTCTCCTTCTTAAATCTTTGGCATCCCTTTCTGGGGGTCTTGAAAGGGAAAAGCCAAAACTAAATTAGTGTTAAGCTAACATTTTGTTGAGAGAGACTTTTTCCTCTTTCTTGAGATGCTTCTGAAAGGAGTTGTCATGGACACATACAAATAGTTTGATCATCAGACCCAAACCTTCCAGGTTTTGGTTACCAGCTTTCATGTATAATGTTTATGAAAATCACCCAGAAGTTTTACAAGAAGTAGCAGTTCATGTTTGGACTGCAGAACAGACACCACTGAGGTTTCTAGAATGGATGTTTGCAAGTTCTGCGTTTTACAGAGAACATCAGAGAGCTGCATTGGGTTTTGTGTCTGTTGTATTTAAATTTATCTCCTTAATGATCCTGTTTGTTTGCTTGATAAACTTAAGAAAGCTTTTAAGGTGAAAACAAACCAAGGATGAAACCATAATAAAGATACAGTGGTGTGAGAGTCCAGAGTCCTTATGTAAATATTAGTGGAGTTATTAATTGGAAGTATGTACCTGCCTGACTAAAGGTGGTTGGCAGCATTTATGCTCCCGGGGCCCAGGTGTGGATGAGTGCTTGCATGTTGCAGCATGGCAAGGAAGGGCTGATCTCAGCCTACAAATTTGAAATGCAGCTGTATTTTTAAATTTACTGTGATAAATATGAAGTGGCAGTGCAGCTCCTTAGGGCCCTGTGGCTTCATCCAGAAGGGCAGTGAAAGTAGATAATGAAGAAATGTATGCAGGGGATTGTGACAAACAAAATCCTGTTTGATGTTTCTTGTACAGAAAGCAACGTGAGGGGTTTTATGCTGAGAATAGTTAAGCAGAAACAAAGTTACAAAGGGGTTTTTGGCAACCAACAGGACCTGAAAGTTGTTTTGTGTTGTGCCAGTGGCTAGTGGCAGTTTTCTGGTACCAGACTTCTCACCACAGGCATATAGAGCAGGAGTGCAAGGGTTTGTCCAGCCCTTATGGTTGCTGCCAGGGTCTGGCATGTCCCTGCCTTGATTGGGAATTGCTTCTGACAAACTCCCTGTTTGAAGAACTTAAGAAAGGGTGTCCCTGATGTTTTTTCTGCAGGTGCTCTATCAGACAGTCTGGCACCTTATGGTCATATATGCTAAGGTTTTTTATGAGCCTTGTTATTTCCAAAAACAGAATGAGAGCATCCTGTTGGATGGGAGAGGAATCTTGCAGGTGCCTTAAATGTCATAATCTGATTTTGTAAGTGATAGAGAATTTATCTTCCATGATTTATCAACTTTAGTGCTGTATTTGATTAAATATCCATCAGAGCTTGACTTCTAAATGATTTAGAGCCTTCTCCCTTTGGAAAGAGAGAGGCAGTAGGAGTGACCAGCCAGAAGTTCAGATTTATATAATTTTAAGGATGGGTCTTTGAAAGCACATGGCAGTGTTGTGTTTCCCTAACAGATAGTTCAGCTTTCTAATATTAGGTGGTGGTGATAATTTTATTTTAACTATTTAATCACTGGTAGGAAAATTAAATTTATGGAATTTTAAAATGGCTTATTAATTAACTGCTGTGGTTTGTTCTGTGTTATTTTATCTGTAGATCAGTCATATTGTCATCGGCTGCAGCATGACATGTATTTCCTTACAAGCACTAGCCGACTGAATGAGCAAGTGGTTGATAAAATTGTTCTTCAGCTTAACAGAGTCTATCCCCAAATTCTTACCAATGAAGAAGCAGAAAAGGTAATTTGAGGAGTTTTGCTGTGTCTCTGACTGTTGTGTTGCTTTTGCGGGTCACTAGCCCAGCTGTCCTTTTCCTGACACAACTCTTGGCGCCACATGCAGCCAGCCTGCCTCACCTCCTGCTTGCTGACCAGTTGTATCCGGCATCTCGTGTAAGACGAGCAGTCACAGGGCTGGCATGTTCCCTGTGCCAAGTGGTCATGGGAGAGAATGCTCTCTTCAGCAGCAGTTTAATGCCATGATCAGGAGCACAAAATCGTGCAGCCAGTCCCTGGGCAGGAGGGCACCCATCCTGTGACTACATGCCTAGTGTGCCTGTCTCCTCACATGAGGTGGTGTGGAGCGGGACACCAGGTGATTTGTGCTGCATCCACTTCTGCCCACAAAATCACTTATATTAGCTCAATCAGTTTTGGCAACCAATTAATAATTTTAAGTATTGGTAGAGAAGTGGGGGGGGGTATTAGTCCCACTAGTAAGTGTGTGTGGAGCTGTGAGAAGTGGGTGGAGTTAATAATATCTTGCAATGGTGCCACTACATATGGAGGAAGGCCACCCTCCCTGATGTGACGCTTTCAAAAATGGGTAGCTCTTTTTAGGGAGTAAAAGCTTCTAATCTTCTATGGAGACAAAGTTAAAGTCAGCTAAGAGCTTCCACAGTCCTACTTATAATAGTTTGTACTTGCCCTCTGCTGGCTTAATGTCTGCACAGGGTTTTGGCATATCAGTATTTTAACATCAGGAAAAATAGGTCCAATTCTACCATAATCGAAATTCATGGGGACAATTAGTGTTTCATGGTGTATAGTGCAGAGCTAGATCATTTACTGAGCCAGTCTTGCCACTTCCCTCAAGAGCTTCAAAATAAATCCATAAAGAATCTGAAACATGATTTGTGACTTCTGCAGTTAGGCAGAAATTAACTGCTTTTTAATGGGTTCAGGCAAGTTTGTGTCAACTCTACTGAGTGTTTAGGAAGTTTATAATCTCAGCTGTATCGGGTAGACCCTGTGGAAATTTTGTCACAATTGTGTTGTGTAAAATCTGTAGTGTCCCTGTCCCCCTCAAGCAGCAATTGTTCCCAACTCAGTATGCTCCAAAGGTTATCCACTGTGCTGCTATGAAATATGATGATTTGCTGAGAATGGCTTTGGATTTTTTCAAAATAAACTGAAATCAGTTTGATATGTAAGGCTAGGGATGTATTTTCCTTCTCTTTGTAAAGTCTCCTAATGTTCATCACATTTAGCACTACAGAAAAAACATATTTCCTGCTGCAACTGTTTTACAACCTGAGTAATGGGAATTTGTGCCTGTTGAAGTGGGTACACAGCAGTTAATTGGCTGGAAGCAATAAAAAACAATGCAATACGAAATCTTGGGATGATGAACACTCCAGTATTGGAACTAGGATAAGCAGTATAAAGTGCCTTTTTGGGGGTCATTACTAGGCAGCTAAGGGCAAACTTGAAAGCATCAAACTTTATTTCAAATTACAAGATTTGCTGAAATATTCTATCTACAGCTGTCAGAATTAAACTGTAGAATAGCAAGTACTGTGTCAGTTTGGATGCAGGGAAGACATCAAATGCAGAGTGTCTCATTTCATTGGGACAGAAAAAAGCAGAAGGAGAGGCAGAGACAATATGCTCTCCATCAGACAGTGCTGACCACCTGGATCTCAGGGCTGTGCAGTGCATGTATGTCCTTTTTTGGGTTTCCCTTTTTGGCCCATTCTTTCAGTAAATGTCAAAGAAGCTCCATAACTTTGTTCCCTGGCATAGTGATGTAAAATTGATCTTTTAATCTCTCTTCTGTTTTAATCTCTTTTCTGATGAGCGCTTTTCTCTTACAGTTCAGGAACCCAAAGGCATCACTCCATACCAGACTCTCAGATCTGTTAAAACACCTCCAAAAGAAAGGAGACAGACATTGTCAGGAGTTTTACAGGGCTCTGCAGATCAATGCCGAACAGCTGTTTAATGACCTGCCAAGCAGGAAAATCTTGAGTAAGTTGACTGAATTGTGGATTTCCTCACCAGTGTATTACGAAACGTAATTTCAGATGCAGTGTAGGTCATTTAAACAACCTAAACAGGTTATAAATAATACAAATAAACAAGTTACTTAAATAATTTTTGGGATATACCTTGATTCCTTCAGACTTGAGTTTTCCAAAAGCTGTAAGGGGATTTTGTAATGTAAAATTGTAATTTCCTTCATTTTGTCTCTCATTTTGAAAGAAGCAATTTGTATCTACCCAGCACAAACTGGTGGAAGATCATTTTCTTGCCTGCACAGGGAAGCTGCAGAGTTACCCCAGATTCTTACCTGAACCCTTTTGAACTGGGGAAATCCTGCCCATCCTGCCTCAGAATCTCAGATGAGCCCCAATCCCAACTGACTGAGCCTTGCAGCAGCTCGAAGGCAATGCTTTGATCTGATGTTCACCTTGCAGAAGTTGTGCACTTTGGGGAACAGGCTCTTCAATCAAATTGTCTTGGCTCTATCATTTTTACTTGGGTAGAGCTCAAGAAACATGTTTTTCTGCCAGGCTGACTAGCAGTTAGCAGACAGTCTTGGTGTAGTCATTAAGAAGAAAAATTTTGATACTGTTTTGATGTTTAAGAGTTGAAGCTTTTTTAATGTTCAGTAGCATGTTCTACAAGCCATTTTTGGAAATGTATCTTTACAGAGAGGCTTGGATAGGGTCTGTGGGATGTTTTCATTTTTAACTAGAGCAGGAACTTGTTCATCCTTGCACATGATTTACATAGTGACTCCAAGCTTTCCTCAGGTAACCATGAGTAGGCAAGGTTAGGGTTTCTCATGTTCAGACTCAGAATAGCAAATAGCTGTGCTAGAAGTGATTCACGTTAAACATGCAGCTCCTTGTGGCACCTGAAAACTCTTTGGCTGCTGCTGCAAACTGCTGACTTCAGTAACCATCAAAAGTCATTAAATTCTGTTATCTTGGTACACTCTTTTATGTTACCATCCTCAGAAGGATGAGGATAATTTAAAGAACTGAGTTAAAACATTACTGTGTGCTGAGGTTTGGCAGTTTCTTTCTGTTGACCTAAGAAATAAATATTGAGATTATTGTGTTAATGTGCTTGCTGCTTCTTAGAGTTCTGTAATTAAAACAAATGTCTGCATTCTAGATTGAATGGTCAAGAAACATCTGTGCAGCTTTTTAAGCTAAAACTGCAAACACTTTTATCCTTCAGGAAAAGCTCCTTTATCAATATGAGGAGTAACTTCTGAACTTTTACATTTTCAATATTAAAGGCATTATCCTTCAGGCCTCCAACATGCACGGTTTGTCACTCGAATGTTACTTCTTGGAAGTGTTCAAGGGGTGTTCAAGGCCAAGATCTGTGGGGTCTTGAGCACTCTGGTCAGTGGAGGGTGTCCCTGCCCGTGGCAGGGGATTGGAACTGGATGGTTTTCAGAGTCCCTTCCATCTCAAACCATGCTATCATTCTATAATGCTCTTAGCAGTAGTTGTTAAATTTAACACAAAGCATTTACAGAACTGCCACTAGAATTTGTAAATGTAAAGAACAAGGAGAATCACTAACATGGGGATTTTCTTCTAAACGTAGGCTGAGGCGAAACAAGCAGCATTACAGACAGCTGGAGAAATGATCCATGAGGACGTGGATGAACCATGGCCAGGACGGAGTTTTGTTGTAGATTACATGTCGCTGTACATACGACAGATTTTTTCAGCAGAGGAAATCCTTTCAAATAGTTATTTTTTATTTTTAAGACAGCTTTAAAATGTGCGCTAGAACAAAGTTTCTTTGCTTGAAGTGTAAATTGCCAATGAAGTGTCCAGTAATGTCTGAACATTTCCACTAGAGGGAGGGTAAGGCACACGGTATGGGCAGCCTCGGAGCTGTTGAAGCAAACAGCAGTTTCCAAGGGACTCAGAAAATGTTTTTATTTCTCTCCATGCTGACATAGACTAAAAGGATAAAGGCTCAGATAAGACCCACACAGCCATAGAAGTGGCAGAGATTTGTCTGTGCTCTCCTGTGCAGTGTGAGGATTCTCTAGCTGAATTCCTAGGGAGGACATCAGCTCCTCAAAGGGGCAGGCTGGATGAGGCTGCTAGGGGCACACCATGCTCACTGAGGCTTTGCAGCAATCCTTGCTGCTCTCAGGCTTGACAGCAAAGGGCTACAGATGCTTCTGTCCTGCTCCAGGGCCATGCCCTGTGCCCCAATGGAGAGGGATGTTCCCCTATCACTGCCTGGGTGGACAAGGCAGTTTTTGAGGCACCTCTCCTAGATCCTGATGTCATGTAAAAGAAAGAGAGCAGTTGAAACTGATTGGTCTTAAATTCTTCCCTATTGACAGCCAGATTCAGAACTCTTACCTTTTTTCCTTTCCTTTTTTAACCGTGTTTAACCCTTGTTTCCTTTTTTAAGCCAGTCCTTTAACAGTTGGACTTGGTGATCGTAGAGGTCTTTTCCAGCCTTTATGATTCTGTGATTCTATGACTGCAGAAAGGTTTGGCTAAAACAGTGTTGCAGATTGGTGATGCGTTATGGAAAGTCACTCCTCTGCCATGTCTGGTGACAGCTATGCATGCCCCTTCTGCAGACAGTATGATTTCTACATCTGTGTGGCAAAGGCAGCTCTGAAAAGGTCTTTCTGCCCAGACTGGAAACTACTGAACACCTTGTCTGAGGCCAGTCTCCTTTTCTACTGGAATTTGCAGAAAGATAAAGGCCAAAATTACTTGTGCCAAATGTTAGCATGTAGAACCTACAGAGTTTTGAAGAAGCTGGGTGTGTCTTCAGTTGAGACTTGCATTTAGTAAATAATCTACACCAGGAAGTTTTTTCTATGTGCTTTATCTGCTAAATACATCAATGCCCAGAGATTTGCTCAAGAACAAAGAATGGTGATAAATTATAGAGGTGTTTTCAGATTAGTGCATTTATTAACAAGGAGTTCGTATGTATTACAATAAAAATTGCTGGTATTGTGAAGGATTATCTCCTGCTTTCCTAACTTGGGAAACAAGTGTAATGTTATTTATGTGGTCAGTGCTTAAGCACATCAGAGGTGGGGCTGCAGTTATTTGTAGTTGCATTGAGATGACTGTGCCTATGTCTTTTGGTCAGTCCAGCATTAACTCTAGCAATGGTTTACCATTGGAGGGGTTAATACTTTATGTCAGTATTGGATATTTTTCTGAAATGTGTTGTTTTGCACCATTTTGCACGTGCTGATTATGTTTGTTTGCTTGAGCTGACTACTAACTTTTCATGTGTTGCTTTTATTTCTAGAAACCCCAGATCCCACAGAGATAGACACTGACAAGGAGCAATATATGCTAAATGACAGGGGTAAATAAATCATACAGTGTCACTGGATGGAATGGCTTTGCTGATTATGATGCAATTTATTATATCATGTAATTCGCACTGCATATAACAACTGCTTTGGCTTATGGTGTCTTTACTGTCACAAGTTAAGTAGAATTAATGGAGGAAAATATACTGAGCTATTGTCGAGGAAACCAGTGCCAGGAAATTGAAGAGACTGTAGAGTTTAATCAATATTTACAATGGTATTACTTACACTATTACAGCTAAACTCTTAATTTCCTGTGATTTCTTCAATGCCTGAACATTAAAGTCTATTCATTTTGCATAAGGCCATCAATAACTTTTTGATCTGACATTCAATTTTTTAAGCTCTCAATTTAATTACAAATCATTTGAAAGCAATGACAGAAAGGAAGGAAAAGCTTAAATGTATTTTCCTTAGGAAAACATAATAATTATTTTCACCTTCCTCTGTTCAATGCCAGATTGCAGAGACAAATATATTTTTTTTTATGGTAGGATATTTGAAAAGGAAGATCTCAAATAAATATGAAGAATTCTGACAATTTATAATGAACTATTGTATCCTTTAAGGTCAGTATTTTGTTTACAGATTTAGATGCAATAATGAGAGATTCAAAACACCTTCTCTGAATTATGACTTTTTTGCAGTTTCATGAGAGAAAACTGAAATAAGTAGCAGAAACACTCAATGTATATTTTTGTCTGGGGTGGTGGTGTTTCTCTGAATATTGAACCAAATTGCTGTTGCTGTCTGCAATATAACAGTACGGGATGAACAGAGAAAGTGCTTGGAAATAAGAAAATGAAGTAGTATTTTACTTTTACTTACTGCTTTTTTTTTTTCTGACCTGGCCTCAGACTAGAGATTGTTTGGCCACTAGCCACCCTCCTTTGGAGGTTAACATATCAAGGAGAAACCAAATCCTTGCTCCTTTGCTGTTTCTCCAATGTCCTTGTCCACGCAGTTAGCTCTAGGAATTTGTTGAGGCAGTACACTTGTCCTTAAATTGATAGGTGTAGCTTAATTGTATCTACAAAGAGAGGTGTAGTTTAATTGTATCTCTGTTTCTAGTGAGATAGTAACTACAAATAGAATATTAGGTAATAAAGAAGCAGATAGAAATCTTTATGCTGTTTTGTCAGTGGTTAAGTATGAATTAGAACATCATCAGTACTGACCATTACCATTAAACTGTGTGTAATTCCAGGCAGGCAATTTCCAGGAGATTTTGTTTGGAAACTTATCCTTAAATACCACAGGCTGTAGCTGGATGAGCAGAGGGGAACAGGGAATGGTGGCAAAGCAACTGCAGTAAAAATTAATTGCAGTCTAGTAAATGTGCTTCACAGTACCTTAGCTACAGAACATACAGAACTGTGAATATGTTAGCTTTATTTGAATATGCTTAATTATGCATATTGATAGCAATTGGTGATTTATGAACTGAGCTGAACTTCTGTTGCCCTGCTCTGTCTCAGTGTGTTTTCTTGCCGTTTTCTGTAGGCCCGGTGTTTTTCCTGGCGTGTTTCAGCATGGCTGCAGGACTGGCCCTGTTCTGGTACTGCTGTAACTCAGGTGAGCTTATCGGGGGCTTCTCCTGGCTGCCTTCCCTCAGCAGGGCTGGAACAAGCTGGGCTCCTCTTCCGACAGGGCTCCCTAGCAGGGTGGGTCAAGGTGTCATCATTCATTAATGAGCTCCGGATACAAATTCCACAGCAAACATGCAGAGGTATAAATAATGGATATTTTGCTTACAGAGGATGCCACAAATAGGGGCACATTTTAAATACAGTAGTCATGTGAGCTCCTGTTGCTGTATCAATGGGTCATGATTCCCAGCAGTCATGAGACAGACCCAAAACCTTGGCTCCCACACCCCTTGGGAGCTGGTAGAAGCCTGGCCAGTGCCAGGGCTTGCTGGATGCTGGCTGGATTTGCTGAGTCCCAGCAGCTGCAGCTGTCTCCATGCTGCTGGCTTTGGGTGTTAGCTGTACCTGCCACCTGACAGTCACCTGCTCCACACCATCCAGTGCTGTGCTCAGGGGTGAAGCTGCCCCCTTCCCTAACTGACCAATCTCCTCTTCCTGTCTCAAGTTGCAGAAATGAATCTGAACAGATTCCTTGTTCGCCTCTCTTGGAAGTTGATTTCTACAAATTGAAGGAAATGGGCTTTCCTCTAGAGTTATTTTCAATTTGTTTTTATTTTTTTTGCAGATGCTGCTTCCTAGTTAAAATGAAATTTAACTATGTTCACTTTCTTTTTTTCTTCTCATCATTCTGTTTTAGAAACGCAAGTCATAGGAAGACCCAGGAGAATCTTGGGCTTTTCTCCTATTATCATAGGAAGACATGTTAGAAATATTTGTATGTTGTATTTGGAAGACATATCAAGAAATTAAGGAAAAGCTGTCTCTTCACTTGTCTATACAGTACACTGGCCAAAGGAAGCCAACAGTGCATAAAATGTATTGTACTCATACCAAAGATTTTATTAACTAGCTTCATCAAGAATTGCCTTGCCTCCAGATGTATTCGGAATTTCAGCTATAAATGTCCTTCTTTATGGGAATGGACCATTTATTTTTGTAAATGCTTGAAGTATTTATTGTTTGTATAAAAATATTTTTATTACAAGCTTTAAAATTATATCTTAAGTGAGCGTGGGTCTGAAGCCATGTGTCCATATGTGTTTTCTATACTGGAATGAAGGATCACAACTGTTTAAAGAACTCTGGCTTTTGTTTTGTGACAATTAATTTAAGAAAAGAAGTTAAACACATGCACTCAAAGCCCTTACTAAGAAATCAATCTTCGTCTCCGAACTGTTTCATCTAGGTTCTTTATAGTCACTGCCTGAGCTCAGGTGGGCACTGGCACCTGTGAAAAGTTTTTATGGGGGCCAGTTCCCTTTATGTGTGCCTTGTATTCATCGTGTCTTCTGATTCCTTGTTGGTGCCTCATCCTAGCCTGCCTTGTTCCTGGTCACACTCAGCTGCTGGCCCTGGTTTCAATGCCCTGGAGCTGGTGCAGGCTGGTTCCCAACCCATGGGGCGTTCCAGGGAGTGGAATGTCTGGCCTGAAGCACTTCAGACTACCAAGAAAGTGTTCCAGATTAATTTAGCTTTCCCAGTGAAGTGAAGGGGGACTCTGCAGAGAGACCTGGACAAATTGGAGGGCTGGACAATCACCAACCCAGTGAAGTTCTATAAGGGAAAGTGCCAGATTGTGCACTTGGGATGGTGCAACCGTGGATGTGTGGGCAGGCTGGGGAGTGAGATGCTGGAGAGCAGCACCATGCAAAGGGACCTGGGAATCCTGGTGGATGTGAAGTTGGATATGAGTCAGCAGTGCCCTGGCAGCCAGGGGGGACATCCTTGTCCTGGGGGGCACCAGGCCCAGCATGGCCAGTTGGGCCAGATTGTCCCTCTCTGCTCTGCACTGGGGTGGCCTCACCTTGAGTGCTGGGGGCAGTTTGGGCACCACAATATAAAAAAGATACTAAACTACTAGAGAGCTTCCAAAGGACACTTCCAGGGATGGGGCAGCAACAGCTTCTCTGGGCAACCTGTGCCAGGGCTGGGGGAGGAATTCTTTCCCAATATGGTACAGGAAAGTTTACTATGGCTAGGGCTATATTTCCTCCCTTCTTGGGGTTGCTTGAGACGAGGATGTCTCTCAGGGAAAAAAATTATCCAGAATGAGCTATGTCAAGGGTTAGAGCTGGAAGGAGGAAGAAAAAGTGAGTCTTAGTTCATCCTAGTGTTAAAGGACCTAACAACAAAGAATAGAAAACAATCTGTTCCTTCATTAGTGCCAGACTTTAATTTGAACAGTGAATGTCAGGCTGCCTATACAATTGGCACGTGCACAGACTGGGAGACATTCTTAGAATATTTTTCTTTCAGGAGTTTGCTTCTCTGCAAGCACATCTATGCAGCACATATGGACAGTGATAATTCCATTTTCAGCTCTCAGAGGAAACACATGTGCACCTACATGGGAGTCAGGTCCTTCTGAGCAAACAGCGTTACAGACTTGGGAATAAATCGAGCAGGGTCTTGGATGAAGCTGTTTAGCTGCAGAATTCTGGTTTCCTTGGCAAATCAAGAACAGCTTGGCCTTTGCTGCTGAAACTGTGCTGGTATTAATTTATAAACATGGTGCACACTTTGTGCAGGGAAATTGTCCTGGCTGGGTTGTAGATGATTCCATGCTGAGGGTGGAGGCCATCCTTGTGAACACTGACATGCTGTAGGCAGGAATTGTACAGGAGCTAAGCAGTTACTGGCTTGAGTCATGGAAATGGTTAAGGCCAAGTATGGGACTGTCTGTGTGCAGAGAGCTGGGAAGCAAAGTGATAGATCCTACAAAGAATTTGCACAATTCCGTTTAAAGCCAGACTGCTATTTAAAGGACTTGGTGAAGGATTATACGCCTGATGAGCTGGAGTGGGAATGAAGTGAGGTTCATTCTGGGATGCACTGGGCTGCTTTACAGCTGCTGGATGGAGTTTGCAGTTAAAAGTGCCTTTGCCAAGTCAAAGTTATTATTTTTGTTTCTTTCATTTGTTGTTATTTTTCTCATACTGTAATAAATTGAAAGCATATTTGGTCAAAATGTGCCATTGTAGATGCTTTTCCCTGCCATTCTGGGTGCACAGATGTTACTCTGTGTTATGCCATGCCTTGGCTGTGCTGGCAAGAATCAATTTGCTGCACTTCACAGGGCCTGTGTCCTGTAGTAATTTCTCTGAACGTAGTCCTTCTTGAATCCTTTAGAAACTAATGTATTTCTTTTTTAATGGGTTGAAGCTGTCAGTTAAATTAAAATAAAATCTGAGAGAAGAATGCTGCTTTTTTTCGTGTAGTTAGTTCCTTGCAGAATCGCCCCTTGGTTCTTGCCCTTCTGTGGCTGCTGACTGACCCCTCCTGGACTCTGGCCTCTCATGGTTAAATTTTTCTGGGTATTTGCACCAGGATTTTTAACATTTTCACCTGATTTCAAAATTGCAGTTTTTCTGCTTATCTTGTTTAGGGATCTGGCATTAAACAGGACTCATCAGTTCAAACACTGGGTGTCTTTGGGTTAATCTTTGATTTTGTGTCATGTTGGGAGTTCCGAGGGTCACTGCCCATGAAGCCTTGGAGGCGCACTGGTGCTTGCTGTAAAGGGACTTCGACACACAGTTCATTTGAAGTGCGATTTGGACCATCCAAAAAGGGACTTCATGTAAGGAAAACCATGCAGGCCATTTTGTTACTGGCCTGTTCCTTTGGATAAGGGGGAACTGCTGGCCTGTGTGCCTCTATGAGCAGTGTTGAGCATCCCACCAAAAGAACTTGTTGCTGTAGCAAGAGAATCATGGGATCATAGAATTGTTAAGGTTAGAAAAGATTTCTTAAGATAATTAAGGCCAATCTGGCACCACCACCATGTTCACCATTAAACCATGTCCTAAAGTGCCATATCCACATGTTTTTTAAACACTTCCAGGAATGGTGACTTCACCATTGCCCCGGGCAGCCTCTGCCAGGGCTGGACAGCCCTTTCTGTGAAGAAATATTTCCTAATATCAAATCTCCATCTCTCCTGACACAACTTGAAACCTTAGGTGGAGTCACTAACCTACAGCCAGATTACATCTGCTGCTGCAAGTCTCTCTTTGGAGACAAGAGGAGCCCCAGAACTTGGCATTGGATTCTGTTGAACAGGGCCTGGGTGGTCATGGAGGAGGATCTCTGAGATAACTTCATCAGGAGGAGAGATCCTCTTCATCCTGAGCTTGTCTGTGGAGTGAGTCCCTGATGAATGGGAGCTGGACTCCCCTCCTTTCCCACTGGTTTGTGGCCCTTTGGGGAGAGGAGTAGCTGTTAGTAGGAGGCTGTGCTTGTGCTTGTACCTGTGCTGGGCAGTGTGCCCCAACCCTCTGCGTCTGCAAGAGCAGCCTTGTGCCAGGTGCCAGGTGAAGGGACCAGAGCAGAGCATCAGGGGCATCACTGAGGTTTGGATATGAGTGAAACAACAACCTGATAAAACTACAAAATTATAGGATTCAGACGAGGGGGTAATTTTCTTTCTATCTTCATCTCACCCACTTCATGAAAAATTTTTGGCAAATTAAGGCAAGAAATATGCAACATGTGTCTTGGGCAAGCTAAAAGTGCCAGAGGTTTACCCCTAGGCTCAGCCTTTCTGCCCGTGAGTCACATGAGCCAGGAGGTTTATATAAAAAGTGCTGTATCCTGAGCATGAAGACAGATGACCAGAAAGGAAAAATGGGGAAGGTTTGGTTCTGGACCTGTTTCTGAGCCTGCTTTTTCAGTAAAAGGGATAAGAGTCTTAGCTGATGCTTCCAACTGGATCAAGCAACATTACTTTTCTCCCCTAGCAATATTCCTCTTTGGAATCCACTTCATAGGGATGCTATTAGAGCCAAATGGAAAGAAATCAGAGGCAGGAGATGAGACAGGTATGCAGCAACACTGCTCCAGTTAATTCAGTATCATTGCTTTGGCACAAAAGAGCATTTTGGGTGAAACCTGAGCTGCCTTTCCTATTTTGGAGCACAGGCCACTATACACTGCGGTCACAAGGAAAAGCTTTCTGCCATAGTGCTGTTGATAAATCTTTAGTAACTTGTGTCTAGCAAAGCAAAAACCTTTCAAGCTCAGTCTGTGCTTCATGAGCTGACAACAGGTGAAGTCGTGTGCCAGCAGCCAGAGTGCCAGTGCACATGAAGCCTGGATAAATCACAGGCGAGACATGTTCCCACAACACGATTTACAGCAAGTCCTCTTTTCCATAGCAAAATATTTCATCACACTCAGGTGGCTTTTTTTTTTTTTTCCTTTTTAGCCTGGTTTTAGCTACCCTGGGGATCTCCCAATACTCCAGCCCTGCGGGCGCTGTCCGGAGGCTGCTCAGTGCCGTCCAGCAGTGCCTCACTCCCGGCCCCGCCGGCTCCAGTGAAGGCCGGGACGGGCAGGGCCGCTGGGTCCCCGTGGCTGCTCCCTGCTGAACGCTCCGCAACAGCAGAAACGGAGAGAGCTGACGTTGTTTTTGTTCTGTGGGCTCTGAGCTAATTAATTTTAAAAGTTCCTAGTGAACGCTGGAAGGAGGATGCCTGTGCCTCTTAAATATTCTTGATCCACAATGGTTGCATACAGCTGGATTTTGCTTCACCTGTGCCTCTGGAGCTGGCTCACAATCAATTTAATATGGCAACTTGGCTCTGCTCTGGAAGAACTCTGTTCTGCCAGGAGGCAGGGAGATAACTTACATCAGATTGGAAACAAATTCAAAGTCCAGGTATAACAGGTAAAATTATAGCCGAAAATAATAATTATTATTAATAGTAACAACTTAGATAGCAGTTTTCTATGAAAGAATTGCAATGATATCTTTCAGGGTATTTCCAGGCCAGGAGCCTGGAAGATACAAGTGAAACTCATCCTGGTGATCTCTGAGTCAATAATAAAACAAGTAGGAAGTAAATTCCTCATTCAGACCTGGATGAAATTCAGCCCTGGATGAGTCTAGGCTGGTCCTGACTCTGGAAAAATTAACAAAACACATCATTCCATCACACCCTGTGTCTGCAAGTGAAGAGGACATGCAAATTAAGCAAAATATCATCAGTGACACCAGGTTTGAAGATTGCAGGACCTCTGTGTGATAACCAGGGTCCCTTCAAGATGCTGTGAGGAGTCCTACCAGTGCAGTTGTGGGATGTAGGGCGTTCAAACCCATTTTTTATTAGCATGGAGAAGAAAGAATTTTTATGGAGTATGAAGGAGAACACTGACCCACACAGACCCATTGAAGCTCGCTCCCAATGCTCCTCAGTTAGTGCACTTCACACAGTTTGTGAAGTTCAGTCACATTCCCAAGTCACGTTGCCAGGATTTGAAACTCCACAATGGATGGAAAGGCCTGAGGGGATACAGTAATTTCTTTCCTGAGCAACACTCTCCCTGGCGTGCCTGGTGAATCATGTTTTCTGACACAGAAAAAAATAACTCCTACTTCAGGGTAAAGACACATAGCTGTCTCCCTCCGTATCTTCCACAAGTCCAAAACAAGTCTGAAACATAAGGCCTTCCCAACAGTTTAGATTATTTTCATCCTTCTTGCCAGAAATCCGTGGTAATGTTGGGCAGTGATGAAACTGATTTATTCTCAAATATTTTTGGCACCAGTGAAAATGTTTTGCAATGTTTCAGTAGTCCTAGTGTGGTACTTCCTAGCATGGCACCATATTTACCACTCAACTCCCATCTAGTTAAAACTTGTACCATTAAAAAGGGGGTGGGGCAACTTCTAGGCTGGAAGACTGGAAAAAAGAGGAGTGGAAAACATCAGGAAGGAGGCTGAACAAAAAAGGAACCTCAGCTTTTGCCATCTCCATTTCTGTCAAAGCCTGACTTGCCTGATGAGGAGCTATTGATAAGTCTCTGTTCCTGACTGGAAGCTGTGGCACTCTTCTTGGGAAGTCAGCCAGGTTAGTAAATAGTTCTCGTTATGAAAACCCAAGAGGATAAAAGGAACCATGGAAACAGACCTTCAACAGACTGTGGAGAAAGAGAAAATTGAATAACCCATAGCATCCAATAGGAGGGCAGGTAATGTTTTGTCACCACCCTGTTAGGAAGCTGGATAATTATTGGTTAGATATTATTTTGAAAATATTGTATTCTGTGTTTCACAACCTATCCTGCAATGACACGTCAGTGACCCTCCCACTGGCATGGCCACAGACTAAGAACATCTAAGAAGCCAGGTGGAGCCAGTCTAAGGTTGGACTCAATGATCTTTGAGATCTCTTCCATCCTAAATGATTCAGTGATTCTGTGACTCTGTGATTTCATACAGTGAAAATAATTTGATCAGTGTGAAAATAAGAAATTCCTGCCAACAACTGAAGCCTTTGTAGACCACAATTTTCCTGTCAGTCTCTTTGCTGTAAGATGTACTTCCAACAATGTGTGCTTGCTTCCTGACATGCCCAAGAGCTGTCCACTATCAATCAGTTCGAGTTTTTCGGTCAGCTCTGCCCATGCTTCTGCCCTCCCACTGCTGCCAGATGTGCTCCAATGTCAGGATGGGAATAATTAGTGGTGGGGAGAGGGGTGAAACTCCAGGTACAGCTGACATGTCACCCTGCAGCACTTGGATGCAACCCAGCCTCTGATGGAAACTCTGCCCTAAGGCCTCCTGTGATCATGCTGTTATTTATCTCTTACTGGAGTGCCTTCTCTCATCTATTTCAGTTTACTTCTTTCCCTAGGGATGTCTCAGTTTCTGTCTCTGGTTCAGCTTTGTTCATCACCTGTAAATACTAACACGGTCCGGCAAGACTGCTGCATGCACTGGGTGGTGGGGTCCTGGTGGTGGTGCCTCCCCCAGCACCTTTTCAGGCTGCACCATGATCTGAGAAATGCACCTGGGCTCAGCTCCTCTTGAGCTTACCAGAAACACCATCTGCTCCAGGAACTGGTGCTGTCCAATTCCTCCCAATGCCCAACCTGGCCCTCTCCTGACACAGTTTGAGGCCATTCTGTCTCCTCCTGTCCTTGCTTCCTGGGAGTAGAGCCAGAACCCCCTCAGCTGCCCCCTCCTGTCAGGGAGTTGTGCAGAGCCAAGAGGTCCACCCTGAACCTACTCTTCTCCAGGCTGAGCCCCTTTCCCAGCTCCCTCAGCCCCTTCCCCAGCTCCGTTCCCTTCTCTGGACACACTCCAGCCCCTCAAGGTCATTCTTGTTGTGAGAGGCTCAAAACTGACCCCAGGATTCGAGGTGGGGCCTCAGCAATGCCCAGCACAGGGGACGGGCACAGCCCTGGGCGTGCTGCCACACCAGGGCTGGAACAGGCCAAGGTGCCCTGGTCCTTCTTACCCACCTGGGCTTCTGTTCAGCCACTGTCACCAGCACCCCCCAACCTCTCGTGCAGGCCCTTTCCAGCCTCTCTGGCTCAGCCTGGAGCTGCAGGGGCTGTTGTGACCCAAGGACAGGACCTGGCACTTGGCCTTGTTCAACCTCGGATCACTGGCCTCGAATCCAGCCTCTCCAGATACGACTGCGGAGCCTTCCAGCCCAACAGCCGATCAATATTCCCCAGCAATCTCAATGTCATCTGCAAACTCACTGAGGGTAAAGAAGTTGTTAATTAAAACACCTGAATGGCAGTTGAGGGGATACAGAAACCAGGAAATGTTTTCTGCTTCAGCACATTTTATGTAAGACTCAGCATCAGAATAAGTTCCAGCAGCGACCTGGTTTAGAAGACAAATACTTAAGAGTGAGTTCCAGTAAATATGGTTGTTGTCAGCTGCTTCAGTAAGTACAACTATGCTGAAAATCCTAGCCCAGGCTGTTCTGGATGCTTGAAGGGACTAATGAGAAGGACCTTGAGCAGTGCTCACCCTGCCCAGAGCTTATGAAACAGTAGCAAACAGATGACCTGGCATGAAGTGCTCCCCACACAGCCTGGAAAATTAATCTCGCTTCATTACTGATGACGTCTTTTTAAAAGATATTTTTCTCCAACTAAGAACTCTGAAAAAGCACAGCAAACCAAAGAACGAGTCCAAGAATGAGTCAAACATATGTATTTGTTTGCTGCCCCTCTGAGATACTTGCCCAGATTTTAAAGCAGCACCTGACTTAAAAGAATAATAATCCTATGATTAAATTATTTATTCTTGAAACTAACTTGCAGATGCTTCTGTCTGCTAAAAAATACATGAACTCTGAAGGCTTCAAAGACTTAAAATACAGATTTCACGTCTGAGAATGTTTTGCAAATCTTACTTAATAACTATAAAAGACATGGGGAGCAGCATCAGAAGTGTGACAGCCACGAGTGGGCAGTTGGTGGTTTGTGAAAAATAAATACAGGAAGAAAGTTGTCCTGCATGCATCATTCAGAACTTGTTCTGAGTTATGTTTACATTAGTACAGCACACAAAATTAAACCACTGCCTGCTGGATACTGGTTAAATACATATTACAATGGAAATGAAGCAACAAAAGACAAATTAGAAAATAAAAAAAGAATGTCTATTCCATTACTAACCACACGAGTTCGATTTGTTTTCTGTTAGCAATTCTTACAGAACATATACACGGAAGTCTGGTACATCAGTGGGCTTTGAGACATAATCAAAGAGAAAGGTCAGTAATAAACCTATAAATGAGATGAGACACATGAAGTCAATCTCTATTCTTATGTACAAAGGAGCTTTTGAAAATTGATGCCAAGAAAGTTGATTCATACAAATCTGCATCTACATATAAGTGCAACCCAGAAAACTCAAGATTTTTCTGATTGCAGGTACGATACTTTGGAAATAAAATGACTAAAATGTTTTTGTTGAAGAAATTCTTGTAACCTACACCATTACTAGCAATACTGTATTTTAAAAAAGTCTAAGTCCCTGAGCCAGCAGGTAAGAGCCTAGAAGATATTTATAATTCTATACATATATTTAAAAATAAAAATTTGTTTTGCTTTTAGCCATAAACTCATAAAAGGAACAAAACTGCAGCAATCAATGACAGGAAGAGAGAGAGAAAACTAGAGAGAAAAACTCAGTTCATTCTGTCATTTGAATTGCTGCTGACAGGTACTTGGTACCAGTTTAACAGGTAAAGTTCACCCTGGATCCTCCAGTTTACCAGTTGAGCCTAGAAAAGGTGGCACTTCTAATAATTTCTGGAAATTTGATGTAAGAAAGAACCTTTTACAATGAAGGTGGTGAGGCCCTGGCACAGGGTGCCCAGAGCAGCTGTGGCTGGCCCTACATCCCTGGAAGTGTCCAAGGCCAGGCTGGACAGGGCTTGGAGCAACCTGCGACAGTGGATGGAACAAGATGACCTTTAAAGGTCCCTTGAATCCAAACTACTCTATGATTCAAATAAACATACATAATGCACAGAATACACAGAATAGCAGTTCATGGTAAGAAACCATTAACAATTAGGTTATTTGTTGTCTGTGCATGAAGGAAATTTTAAGCGTGTCCAGAAGACACAATACAAATTATTACCTGTGAACAAAACTGGACAAAAGAATGCTGCTTGTTTCTATTTGTCTCATCTCTTCTTTAGCTAGTATGGAAAAAAAGCAAAACAAGACACAGCTACCTTTACACGCTGCAAAGGAAGAGCTCTGCTGGGGTACAGAGTATATTGGCTTGGTGCCAAGCTGTGAAATAAAGGACAATGTGACCATGACAGAACCAAAGGCCTGACATTTCTTATCATCCTGGAAATGAAAAATTGCCACAAAAACCAAAGGCATGTAAAAAGAAAAGTCCTGTGAAATGCTATCAGATGATATTTCCTTGTTTCATGAATTTATGTCACTTCTCTGAAAAAAAATTAAGTTTCTTCAGAAATTGAAATGCCAATATTCCAGAAAAACAGCATCCTTGGGGCAAAACAAAGCTTTTCCCAGATGCCAAACAGTTTAAATATTAATACATGGGAAAAATTCAGGTATACAAGTGTGTTGGAAGCTTGAGAAAGCTGCTTGGTGTGTCCAGCTTCTTCAAATTATTTTTCTTTCCCCACTATGTCCAGTGTAGCTGGCCCAACTGCAAATGGCATCTAAAATGAATGCTCCAGGTCTCTGAAACACAAAGATACTGATATTTTAGTGATACAGGAATTACAGTAAATGACACATTTGCTTTAAAGGGGGAATTAAATTTTCTGTGGAAAAGGTGCATAATAGTAAAGGTGAAGCCAGAACATGGTGGCTACCCACTTCTCTCAGGGTTTTGAGGAGACTGTGGCAACAGACTAAAAACCACTTATTTTTCAGGTTACATTCAGATGACTGGATGTTTTTAGCAAGGACGATGGGTACAAATGAGCAAACAACAGCTGTAATGTTTCAAAGGAATACAGAACTTTCACATTTAACAAGTCTGCAGCAAAAAATAGGTTCTGGACACCCCATTTGGCTGTTTAATTAGGAAACTGCATGTTTGAGAGCATGGAGGCAGGAGCCCATAGCTGCTGGTTCTGTTCTGAGGTTCCTTACGCCTATTTCAGATCCTTGTCTCTGCCTCTGTCCCTGGTATTGTGTGTGTTCCATCCCGTTCAGGCAACTAAAATTCCAATAATCCTTCATGCAGCTCTCTTGGCTTTGCCAGCGTAATTTTGGGGTTAGTGCTTCGGTACTGCTTTAGCATGTACCGCTGAAGTCAACATTCTTCCTGTATTTCAGATAATAGCTCAGATAATCGATGTGCTCTTCACTGTTAAAATTAAATATTTATTAGTCTGTTTATAGCGACTATGGCCAGAAAACACATTAAGACTATCTTGTTTCACTGCCAGAATTTCACAGGTCTGGGTTAAAGCATAAAATTCCACCCACACTCTGAGATAATTAATTGTAGTTCTTAATTTTCCTAGTAATTTTTTACACTGATTTCCCTCCATTCTGTTTTGACTAATGATAAATTTTGGTTTGACTCCCATTCTTGTTACAGATTTCTGTTCACCATTCATCTACACATTAATGGTTTAAAGGCCTTTTATCTTCTTTTTCATGGAGAAAGGATTTCCTGTAAAAGCCTGCACAAAGCAGTAATGTTACATGCATGGACTGTCTGTGTAGTACAGAGTACACCATGGCCTATCAGCCCAGTCACTCCTTCTTCAGCAGGTCTCTGACCCTGGGCTGAGATCTGGGAGACAAAGTGCCAGAGCAATGTTGGCACACACAGACTAGCAGTGCTATTTTAAAGGCAGATGTTGACCATGGTGCTTCCTGCATTACAAGCCTATAATTTAGGTTTATCTCCTCCCAAACTGCTCATCATAGCTATGATGCTAGGAAGATACCCAGTCTGATCCCCACAATTCCTATATTTATCCCTCTGTGTAAGTAAAGAACAAAGCTGAAAGTGCAGGTAGAGCAACAACATTGTCCTAAATGGCCACGTGACATCTTTGTGAGCTTA
Organism: Irena cyanogastra; assembly: GCA_013397155.1. Taxonomy (NCBI): domain Eukaryota; kingdom Metazoa; phylum Chordata; class Aves; order Passeriformes; family Irenidae; genus Irena; species Irena cyanogastra. The sequence goes on along the minus strand of VWZV01005309.1, from coordinate 162,098 downwards.
GTCTCCCACAGAGCAAAGCCCTGTCCTGCGGAGGACAGAGGAGCCACATGATCTGGAGCCAGCACAGGAACCGAGAGGCTCCAGCATGTGCAGCGTTACATGTCAGATTTAACAGCCCTAGCTACCTGGAAACAGATTGTCTTCAGTGTTAAGTAACAGGCTGGATGCAAACCTTCCTTTAAAAAAGGAGAGGCATTTGGAGAAAGCAGAACAACATTATTTCCCTTACTGTCTCAGTCAGCAGTAAGGAAAAGGAGTGGCCAGGACAATCTTTACACTTCCTATGGGTGATACATGTGCTGCCATCAACTTTTGAACTCCACATTCAAAAACATATTGTAATAACTTAGCAGTTCCCAGCAGCTTCTGCTTTTGCACTAATGGGAAGTGAACTCAGGTATCTGCAAGAACTTGAACAGTGCAGATCAGCCTGTGGCTGTTTCTAAAGTGCCCCAGTGTGCCCTGCTACCTCATGCTGCAGGAGATCACACTCACCTGGTCCTTACTGTCTTGATGCTGGCTCAGCAACTGGTTTCTGCACTCCAAAGGCAGTGATAAAAATATTCACAACTACTATAATGAATACTAGTCCAGTTGCAAGGTTGTTGAGGAAATTCAGCTTTCCATGTTTTGCAGGGTTGTTAAGGTCATATTTTACTTCAAAGAGAAAGGAGAAAAAGAAGTTTAATAATATGTATATTTCAAAATCCAGAATAAAAGGTTTCATACTACTGTAGTTACAGAATTTATCTTATGCTAAGCTATTTGGATCAGTCATATTTAAAAGGGAAGTCAGATTCTGCAGTGTCAGTGGAAGTGCTAAGGGGAAGGTCTGCAACCACAAGGAGCCTATTAACTTCCAGTAATTAACATCTAATCTCTGAGGAGACACACAGAAGTAATGGATGCACTAACATCACTAGAAATCTTTCGAGTTCTTGATGTTTTGAAGCCTAGCTTTCTTGCAGACTTTAAGCATTTAAAAATTATTTCAGTCTTGAATACATAAAGCTTGAAGCCCAGACAGGATGAAGTTAAATTTCCTAGTTATTTCCTACAAATCTCGTTACCAGAGCTGGATTTTTTCTCTACTGGCGCACTCCCCCAGCTTGTATTCCCTTGTACTCCCTGCTTTTGCCCTGATTCTGTTTTTAGAAAGCAACGGTACTCTGTCTGTTAAACAGAGGGAGATGTCTGAGCAGTGCAGCTGCAGTCCTTTCTACAGAGAGCATCTGCTGTTTAGAAATTTTCCTTTGTTTCTTGCAGCTGTTTTGCAGTTGAACTGCTAAAGGGAGTGAGGGAGGCTTGCACAAGCATTAATATAGTGAAAGCTTTAATTCCAAGCCTTGTGATAGCATACAAATTAGTTACATTGGGTGGATAATAAGTTTGGTTTAAGACAGTGAGAAGCCTGGGGCACTTGCCTGGCATCATAGAATCATTAAGGCTGGAAAAGACCTCCAAGATCATCAGGTCCAACTTTGACCAAATACTATCATGCCCACTGAAACACCATGTGAAAACTCAAGAGTTTCCTGTCTCTTTTCTAGTAAAGGCCTTGCAGCTCAGACCCTAGGCTACATTCCTGTGATGCTGGCGGAGTGAGTGCTGATGAATTCTGGAACATATTTTGAGAATAGGTTTTGTCTATTAGGACTCCCAAGTTCTCAAGAGCATAAACCACTGGAGCTTGTGTCTGCATGTGCACAACACGTGAGAGAAAGTTTATACCAGACAAGTTTTTACAGCAACATAAAACCTATAGCTCCTTCTGATAGGCACACATAGACATATGGCTTATGACTCTACCATACAAAATAAATCTTGTAATTTTCTTGTACTATCATCACCCTTTTCTATACTGCAGAAGTGACTCACTGAACCAAAATCCCTTGTTGTTGAAGCAGTTAAGTGGTTGCAAACACACTCGTGATGCTGAAGTGCTAACAGCCAGGTTCACCTGGGGTCCCTAATAATGCTGTTTTGGTTTCAAGGAATTCTGGGCACCTGCTCAAGTCCTGTTTGCTGAAGCAGTGTAGTCAAACATCACAGACCAGGCAAAGCACTGAAGAGCAGCGTGGGGGAGCTGCCCTGAGAAACTACTGCACACCTCTGAAGGCAAGAAATAATTTAAGTTCAGCAGTACTTCAACCTTAAAATGGGTTTACACATCTGTAAAGCATCTGGAGGCATGTGGATGCTTGCACCGCAACAGAATCTGGAAGGACTCTAGTACTGCCATGTGAATGAAGAAAAAATGAAATGGAATCATTAGTTCTGAAACATGGAATAAGAACACTTGAGACGGCTGGATTAAAATGGAAAGGCAGTAATGGCCTGACCTGTTATGCGAGTTAAAAGCAATCATGCTAAAAGGCAAACTGAAACTTTCAGAGCTGTCCCTTTGTCCAAAGGAGGGTCAGAGAAGACAAGTAATAGTTGTCAGTTTAGGAAGAGCTCTAAATTTTGAAGGAGAATTGTAGTAATTTTATCTTTGTAATTACAGCACTTAAGATGAGGGTGTTGGTGAAAATGTTCTTAAGAACAGTTATTCCTTAAGTATTTTATTATAGCGGATTACTATGATTTCATGCCACTGAAACTATTTCAAGACATTCTTGGCTTTTCTTCCAAAAAGTTAAAGTCACCAAATCACTTCCAAGGACAAGTTTGCTGAACATTTCTCACATTGCTTTTTTCTCACATTTCCTTCCTCTTCAGAAGGAGGAAAAGCTTTTAATACCTAGTAGAAACTGTGAGAACTGGTAGCTTCCAGGATAAAACCCTGACTCAAGGAAAAAAAATGGATGGTGGCACAGACTTTTGTGTGGCCGTGTGAGAGCTTGAAGAGACAGAATTTCATGGCAGGACAGAAGCAAAGTACTCCTGAGAGCCAAAGCTATAAAATATACACTGTGAAAAGCAAGTTCTTGCTCTGATGCCTATATCTTCATACCTTTGTGTCCTATTTCCGGTCTTCATCCTGTCTTTTGACCTCAGCAGGATAACACTGCTCCAAGAGTGCATCACCATAAGCCAAGGGTTCTGTCACCCTCAATGTGACAAAGATAAAATTGACAGCAATCTGTCACAGTACAAGCTGGCTTGTACTGGGCAATTAATTTGGCTATAAATAAATAAGAAACCCAGCTGGTACCATAAACCAGCCCCTAGGTTGACAGACAGGAATCTCAAACAATTACGTTCCATCCTAAGCTGCAGACATCTCATTGGTCAGGAGCTGGGCTGTGTGGAGATCAGACCAAGCAGCAGTTGAGACTGGGGTTTTCAAATTCCCTATATATACTAGGTTTGGACAATAAAACACGCTGTTTGTCACATGGAGCTTTGAGGTGTGTGTCATCCCTGTCTCTGACCACCAACCCCACGGAACACATGGCCGTAAAATTAAACTGTTTCAGCAGTGCCTTGCAGAAACAAGCATTCAAAAGCAGTTATCTCAGCATATACTGAAAAATCACCGCCCAACAGAAAGACAAGGAGCTTGTTACAGCCTCAAAGCCTGCTGAAACAACCAGGGAGATGCCTTTGACCAAGGAACATAGAAGTATTTTGCTGATTTTTCCATTACTTGTTTCCCACACTTGCCAGCATCAACAGGTTGGATTTTTTTCCAGTCCCCTTCTGCAATCTCCTCTGAGCCAAGACCTGGATTCTGCTCTTGCACCAACTCTAACAAATGCAGAGACGGCAGTATTCCATCTCTTTTGTAAGAAAGAAAAAAGCCACATCAACTGTGAATATTACAAGCCATGTGTATCCTGGATCCCTAGGAATTTTCTCCTTGAACAGAAATATTGTTTTTTCAGCTGTGGTAAGAGAGCAGAACACTGAAAGATTGACAGGGATGCCAAAGGTGGCACCCATAACTGATTAAATGCCATGTGTGAACTTTGCCGTTTCGTTTACATTAGGCACAATGTCAGTTATCTAGTTCCCATTAAGGTAAAGGATGAAATTTGAAAAACCTTATGAGAATAAATGATCCCATATCACTAGCAGAAATGATCCACAGCTGTTTCCTGCCAGTGGCGGTGTCATTTATTCCAGGTGGACAATGGTAGATTCAGTTTGATTGCAACACAGCCAAGCTAAAGACAACATACCACACCAACATGACAATGGACATTTTGACTTTCACTTCCCTTTCAGAGTTCCACATTCACAATATTTTCTTATATGAAAGAAATAAATAGAATAAAGAAGAAATATATTTCAGTCATAAGATTAAGTAACAGGTCTTGCTAAAAACATTATTATGAAACTGGATAGACTGCATTATCCTATCTGGCCTACTGATCTTTCTTTTACAATATTTCATAATTTTCCTTCTTCTTCAGGCTTTCTGGAGAAAAAAATATTCACGGTATAGGCAAATGTGTAGGAGTAAGGTGATAAAAATTGAAGATTTCACATAAAGTTGCCTTTCCTCCCTTTGTTGCAGTATTTCTATGGTTTCAAGAGAAAATCTATATTTTTGCATATTAGGAAAAATTTCTTCACTGAAAGGGTTGTCAAGCATTGGAACAGGCTGCCCAGGGAAGTGGTTGAATCACCACCCCTCGAGATAATTAAAAGACATGCAATTGTGATGTTTATGTACATGGTTTAGTGGTGAACAGGGTAGTGCTAGGTTAACTTTTGGACTAGATGATCTTAAAGGTCTTTTCCAACCTAAATGATTCTGTGATTCTAACCTGCATCAATTCTGAGGTAAAGGCTTTTTAAAAGTAAAGGGTGTGTTTATTTACCATCTTATAGGCTGTGTCCTATAAGAAAAATACAAGTCAGTGGTTCTTGGTGTTGCTACCTACCAAGGAATATCAGAAGCACTCCCACCATAACTTGCAGGGTGAGTGACAGACTGATGAGAATGATCAGTGGGACGTAGAAGGAAAAGGAGGGCCCTTGCTCCATGACAGCTTTGAGCTGGGAGGCATTGGCCATCAGCAGGGCGATGTCCAGCATGCTCTCGGCTGCGCTCTTCTTGTTGGCGTAGTGGTTGATGTTGATGGGTCTGTTCCTTTGGAACCACTGCCACGTTCTGCGCTGGAGCCAGCAGAGAGGAAAACAGGTATTCACGTCTCTTAATTGGTAGTGAGAGAGACATCACTTGGCCCATCAAATGATTCCTGTGATCATACGGGCAGAACCACAGCAGTGCTGAGATCTTCTGTGCAGCTTTCCCACAGTTACCCCCACCCTCCAGAAGGAGAGCAGAAAACAGTGCCTGCTTCTACTGCCCTCGGGCACCTTTTCCAGCTTGCCTACAGGATCAGTCTAAACAGTCAGCATATTTCTACCCTGGGAAAAGGAGAGACTGGAAAGGCTGAAAAGTTTGCACTGAGAAAAAATTGGGAGGGAAAAACCACTGTAACACAAGCCAGCAAACAACAGTTTGTTGTGACTGATTTACTCCTGAAGGCACACTTAAAAATACAGATATTTATTAAATTCACTTTCTCTCCTCACACATGCTAAAAGTTCCTTCATTACTCAAGAGTCTTATTTAAAGGACTGATGTGAAGTTGGCCACTGTATGAGCTTTGCTTGCCCTCCTTTCCTTGCTACTCCTTTCTCCACCATGCCATTGTCCAGGGTCATCCATACACTCATACACAGATGTTTTTCCACTTAACTATCATATGATGTATTGTTGCCAAGAATTGCCCAATTACAAGGGAATCTTTTTTTCCCCATTTTCACATCAGCTGGTTTTGGTTTGGGGTTGTTTTTCATGTGTTTGTTTTTTTAAATTGCTCTGCAAACAAACAGGAAAATAAAAACCAACTGCAGGGCAAACTTAGGGCTAGTTAACCCAATGGGATGAATATATGAGTGTTTCCCAATGATGATTCATGTGACCTGACTTCAAATTTGACTGCTTGTCTCCCAGAGGTGCCTATTTCTCTATGGATTAAATGCAGCTTAGGGTAACTAGGTTAGACTTAGCTGCCCAACTTCATAAGGAAGGAAGAGTAAGTGATCCTCTATCCTGCTGTCTCTGAACAGGTTAGGAATTTCATTATTTCTGCTCTTAGTTCTAGACTTCAAAAATAATAGACAAATATACGAAAAGTAAGCTTATTCTAGCTGGCCTCTTTAAACCTACTTCTTAGAAACTTTTTCACTGGCCAAATGTGTTCCTGCTTGCATGCAAGTATGATTACATTAAGAAAAAAATTGTGGCAATCATGTTGACTCCTGAGAGCTGAAAAAGTTCATATTAAAAAAGGGAAAAGTACAGTCTGCTGAGGGCCAAGCACTGTTTTCCTAAAGCTGTACTGTTCTGGGATCCAATTAGAATATTTCTACTCATTAAATTATTGTAAAACGATCAGCATACCTCATGACTGAATTTGTGAAATGAAGGAGTAATTGAAACTTGTTCACACAGCTATTTAAGTAGAACTTTGCTCCTGTATAATTTTTTCTGCCTTGCATTATTACTATTCATTCCAGCCATTTGGTCTTACAATACTATTTCTCACAACTGGGCTGTGGATGGTCTATTTTGTGTGGTTAACACACTGTTCATTTACTCTAGCTACTTAAAAAACATGCAAGCAAAAACTTAACATCAATAGTATCAATATTTGGAGTATACAAAATACTCCAAATTCAGTTTGATATGAGTAATGAGAACATACCATTTCAGGCTATACACAGCAAAATAATTTCAAGTTCCTACAGGCTGGTTACTTGCAGTATGATGCCAAGAAACTGCTAAGTAATGTTTCAAATTACTTTTATGTTCCAAATTACTCCTTAACTAATATACAGATTTCAACACATTTTTAGGAATAACATGATTAAAGCTGCTTATTTCTACTATCCAATTCTTGTTCACCTTTTTCATAGCTCTTCTTTAACTCCTTCATCTAGGTCATCCTGTTACCTTGGAAACACTAAACTAGATTTTACAACATGGTGGATGGAGAATGTTTCAATATGGACCATGAACAAGGAAAGCAACTAGATGGATGAAAAAACAGTTACAATCTGTATTTGTATGAACAGATCCTTTGAAGAAGATATGAGATACTTCTATCAGATGGAATTACACACATTAGTCAGTGAGGTGTGCCACATCAGTCCAATCCTAGAAGCAAGAAATTTCTTGCTTCCAAAAGACTGACAGCTGCTAAAAACATGTATTCAAATGAATGTTGGTGTAAAAATAAACCACATTAAACCACTGTGTGACCACTTGTTCAGAACTACCAAGAGCTTAACTGGTCTTTTTAAAATTTGTATGCTTTGAAGGTTACAACTACACCTGCATTTCACATCAGCTCTTCTGTATGAGAAGGCAGCGGTCTGTGATGAAGAGGTGCAAGAAAGTCTGTTTTGACGAGAGGACAGATGCTGGGACAGGCAGGAAGGAAACAAGCGTGGCCCATGTTCCAATGCCTGTGCGCATTCCTTAAAGCAGGCACACTTTTGACTCCAATATGGAAGATTCACGCAGCTGCAGATGGTCTCTCCAGGTTTAGGTGGCTGCTGAGCTGGGGTGTTCTTTTGTTTGTGTGCATTGTGAATACAGGCAGATTTTTTAAGGTATCTTCTATTCAGAGATGGGTGTTTGAAAAAATCTGTCCCCATCTGTTTTACCTTGCATATACTGTGTGTGTATGAGAAAATTAAAAAATTAAACTTTATGAAGTTCACTGAAGTGCCACTGTATACCTTTAAAACAATGGAATAGCATGTCTCACTGCTTATTCTTTATATGGCACTCACTCAGAACTTGAGTTTTCATGGGAAAGATGTAACAAAATGAGGGCTGCTTACAACTGAAGATGAAGTAAAACAGGAAAATTGCCAAAAAATTCTTGGAGCAGACCTCATCGGGGAAAAAAAACCCCATCAAGAGTACTTGTGATGCAATCACAAAGCTGTGTCAAGAAAATGAGAGAATGCTGAGAAGTCAAGAGGTTTAGAGGAAACCACTCCACCAGTTTGACCTGCATATCCCAGCCTTGATTAACTTTAGGTAGGATATCTAGGATTTATTAAAAACTGATTTTTATTTTTCTTGGATTCATATTCACGACTCCAAGGGTTTGACAGGGAGGGACGGATGGAGGAAGGACAGACGTGCTACACAATCAGCCCAGTCTGCCTGTAACCAGAACATTTTACCAGTGACACAGAAGAGGGTTTAGTACAGCGGTTTCTGTGTGGCAGAGACTTCGGCTGCAATAAGAGTTGCCTTTAGAGTTTAGTCCTTTCCGAAACAAGATAAAAGTCACTCTTTTACCCGTCTGTTTTTTTCAGATAAGTGGCACGTTCTGCAAACATCTTTTATACTTAAACAGAATGCGGGATGAATACTTCCCAGTGAGGATGTCTGGCCATGTTTTGACTACACAGAGTATGAAAAAGCTGGGTATTCTCGTTTTTATTTTGATTACTGCATGGAAATTAACCATACAGGCACAACTACCTCAGTAATTCCTCCTAGTTTTGAAATTGCTTATTCTGCGTGGATATCCTCTCCGAAGCCAGCTGGGTGGGCAAAGCTCCGCAGGTGCGGAGAGCTGCGGGCGGGCCCCGGGCGAGGAGGGCCCTGGTGACAGCTGACAGCTATAGGAGCCAGGTGCGGCCAGGGATGCTCTGCCCGGCCCTGCCCGGGCACATGCACCCGCGCAGCGGCCTCCCTGCAGGAACGGCGCGGAGTCCGCGGAAGGCAGGTAAAAACCCAGCAATAACCGAGCAGCACCGACCACCACTGCACCTCGCGGAGTCCCCGGCCCCGCGACGGACACAGCGCCGGGAAGGACCCGGGCGCCGGGTCTCGTCTCCCTGTCCCGCCCCGCCCCGCCGGGCCCGGCCCTGGCGCCGGCCCTCACCTGCTCCTCGGCCGCCGACTCCGCGCCCTCCGCCGTCCCGTTGAGTTCGTGGGTCTCGCTGCCGGAGTCCATCGCGAGCGCCCGGGTCTCTATTGTCCGGGGCGGGGGCGGAGGGGAAGGTTCCCCGGGGAGCAGCGGTTCTCAGAGCTGGCCCGGCCTCCCCGCACCGCCCCCGGGGCCGCCTTCCCCCGCCTTTCCTCTGCTCTTCCCAGCCTCTTCCCGGTCTCCCCCTCCCTGCCCGCGGGCGGAGGTTTCTGCGCAGGGCCGGGCCCGGCGGAGCTCAGCGCTCGCTCAGCGCCCCGGGCGGGCGGAGCGGGGCGGAGCTGAGCGGAGCCCGCCCCGGCACCGGGGCCAAGCCCAGTCAGCCCGGGCTGGGCCCAATTCGCAGTGTTGGCCAGGAGTCACACTGCGTGTTGGTCTGTATGTAGGGAATTGATAATGGACGTAAATGGCTCATTTCAGAAATCTGTCTTGACAAAGTGGAAGGCTAGAGTTCGATTTTTAAGAGCTCTCTGATCAGTGTTTTTAGAGTTTCAGTATCATTATACTTTTTTTTGTCCTATATATTTTCCTACATATTTGGTCTCCCTATGCTCATTTTCCTACCTGTGGTGTGACAAGAAGCACATATGAAACCAATCAACATACAGGTTTGATAGTGATGGGACATCAGAGGAACACTCAGATGCATAGAAACAATTGCCAGCAAGAGCAGAAATGTAAAAAATGAATGTAAGTAATTGGGTTTTATATGTAATCTCTTTTAAAGCCTGAACTGTTCATCTGCACCGAAAATGTTCCTGAGTAGTTGTTAGTGCAGTGGGCTAGAAAACACTTATTCGGAGAGAGCAATAAAGTTTGTTGCTATAGTCCATAGAAAATGGAAGAAACAATGTAATATGACAGCAAAGATGTATGTGTATAAACTACACTGTTCTTAACAAGTCCAAGGCTTAAAAAGGCACATTGCTTTCCTTAATTTTTGGGTTTGTGGTAGCTAAACTTCAGTAATATGCTCAGCTAGGCCAGCCTTTATCAGATATATTACCTGTTCAGTTAACAGTCATTAAATATGCATGAACCATAATTGCTGCATTTGGATCCCAGGAAAACCTGGTCAGAACCCTCTCTGGTTGCAAGCATCCAGTGACATTTTCAGAGATACTGCTATATTTTTAATGTCCCCTTTTTCATCTTCTGTACCTCCTTGCAAATGCATTTTGAGAACCTTGTTTGGCAGTTGTAAAGGTTTGAGGTGCTCTAGTGAAATTATTCTGCCCTTAGTCCTAGAAATGAGAGGTCTGCTCTTTGGACATGACAGTGATAATGCTGACTGATTCCTCCTGTGTGCTAACTCCCTTTGTGCTGCACAATCATGTGCCAAGGAGAACTGAGAATAAGGCCTGTTCTTAATCCTGTGGGAAATGGGTGTAATTTCAGTGGAAATGAGACACATCTCAATTTGTGTTTGTGAGGCATACGGTCTGAAACAGTAATTCTCTATTGAAACTTGGCATTTTTCAGTCCAGTATAATTTTTTCAACAATAAAATGTCCTGTTATCCAGCCTTTGAGTTAGTTGTGGGTTGAATCTGACAAAAAAATCTTTTGCTGCTTATGGAAAAGACCCTGTACTCCCTACATGGAAATAGCCTCAGACTCAGACTGTGGTCAGAGAGAGGCAGACTGATGATGTGATCAGTCTGCAGCCATGGAATGAAACAAGACAACACTCTGTGGTAGGTAGGTCTTATTTGCATGTCAATTACAAAAAGAGAGCCTGTCGTAGCCCACCGGAGCCTGGGCTAGCTCTGGCATACTCCGGCAGCTGCGCTAGGAGTGGGGAACAGCGGGGGACTGGGGTTTGCCCACCACTGAACCTGAAGGGCTGCTTGCTCTACAATGCCAGATCTAATAGCCGCAACAGGGGGTGGGTGAAGGAGAAAGGAGGAGACTCTCTGCCTTCAGGTTCCACAGGAGAATTTATTCCAAGTGAAGGTGGGAGGCAAAGAGAGCCGCAAGCAGCTCTGTGCATTGGGTTTTAAACGCGAACAAATCAGGGGGTGGATACATACAAACAACCAATAAGGGGGCACCAGGGGAGGAGCAAGTGGGTTACATCAGTGGCAAGGGACCGATCAGAGTGGACAGAGGAGAAGGGGAAAGGTCGCAGTGGGCCAATGGGGGCATCGTAGATTAGGGGATTTCCAAAAGTGTGGGGTACTCAGGGATTGGCCCAGGGGGATGAGTGGCAAAGAACATTCAGGAGAAAGGGTCAGGGTTGCTGTTGCGGTGTGATGTCAGGATTTGCCCCAGAATTCCAGGTTTCTCCCCAGAAGATCCCTTTCTCAGGTGTGTGTCAACCACCTCCTTCCCCCACCCTGACTCCTGCTCAGAACTGCCTGTCAAACTGGGAGCGTTGTGTGGTTGGGCAGATTCAAAAGATGCCCCTGCACCCTGGGGGGCATTGGACAATCCAGGTGTCTTTTGTCCTTTGGAACTCCCTCTCCCTCACCTGGTTGGTGGGCTTCTGACCCCTCCCCTCCCCCTCTCCCCCGGGCTAAAAGGGCAGGCAAGCCATGCGGTCAGGGTCAGTTAGAAGGCTGTTAAGGGTCTGTTAAGAGTTCTGATAGGAGTTCAGTTGGAGCTGTTACTGGATTCAGAAGCCTGTAGGCCAGAATAAAACTCTGGATTAAACCCTCCATCAGAACTGACTCCTTTCCTTCACCATTCACCTCAAGCCTCTCCGTCAGAAGAACCTGATCCCACCACTACCTCCGGAGCCCTGGCATGTCCGGACTTGTGCCTGACTGCAGCAGCTAGCCGATAGCATCTTTGGGGGAAACGCCTCAGGTGCTGCTATCTGGTTCAGACGCAGGGCCAGGCAAGCCAGGGAGCACGTCCCTTCAGCCCCTGTGGGGCTGACTTTCAGTGGAACTTAGAAAAATTCAGCAGCAAGCCCTGGCTTTCCCAAGGGAAAGCAGTTTCTTTCTTAAGGACAGCTCTGCGAACAATTACATGTTCTCAGGAAAGGACTAATAGAGGTTTTGTAAGCATTTCACATTCTCAAAATAACAGGTGCTGTTTTTCGCTTTAGTTTACTCTATCCTTGTGTGTGTTCTCAAAACATGCTCTCTCTATCTCAGCCAATAGTGGTAGAGAGGTGTTGTGTCATTTAGCCAATCAAATAACTGTTAGTGAAAGACCCTATAAAAGGATCGCATTGTTACAATAAAAAAAGCCTTCTGATTCAATGAAACTTTGGAGTCTTTCTCTTCATCCCCTGGGACAGGGCGACGCCCCCCATTGAAACAACAGGTCCCTGCCCCAGAGTGTTACTGGCACCCTCACCACAAATGGCCTGATGGTTGCCATCTTGCCTTTGGGACCTTCCACAATGGCATTCTTTTTGCTCCTCAGGGAGACTGCAACTCTTCCAATCCCCGAGATCATCTCCACTACGGGCTGTAGTTCCCAGTTGGCTGGTCACTCAGAGTGGGCAGTGATGGTACATCTGCCCCAGCAGATGCCCAGGCAGTAGATCTTCTCCTCTTTGCAGAACAGGCCACACTGTATGATGGGTTTACTTGAGCCCACAACCTGGGTCCACATTATGGTGGGATTGAGGGGAACTTGTTCAGGACAGTTTGGTGGCAAGAGGAACGCTTGGGTGACTGAGAAAGATAAAACGGCAAGTCTGTGCAACAAAGTTGTACAAATATTTTCTCTCCTGGATTAATAGTCTGTACCTCAGAAAAAACATAGATCTGTTCAGGACCATGAGAAGTGTCCCCAAGAATTAAAATGTTTGAAGGACCACCTGGTGGCCCATGCTTTCCTGTTGGAATTTTGTGAATACATTCATCATTAAAGTAAATGAACAGATCAGTTACCAGCTGGCACCAGGTTCTCACCAGTATTGCTCTGTGTGTTGGATCGTCTTCATGTGTTCGGGGATCCCCCATCGTGATGGTGTCACTTGCAGTCCACTTCCCTGCTCCTGATGGTTGTCGGTGGATCTTGCAGGTGGGATGGTGGACCTCACGGGCGGGACAGAGCAATATGGCATTTGATTTGGTGTCGGAGTGCGGGGCCATCCCACGCTCCGCTGGAAGTTTCCCAGGCTCTGCTGGTACCAGTTCTGTCTTGGGGGCCACTGGTGGTTAGTGGGATGGTACTGTTGATCCTGTAAAAAAGGTCTCTTGGGACAATTCCTAAAGTAATGTCCTACTTCGCCTCAGTTGAAGCAACGTCTGATTTCTTTATTTGGTGATACTGCATATATGCTTGACATCCCTTCCTCTACTCCCTTAGCTACTGCTAGGGCAACTGTGTTTTTGGTGGAGATGTGTCTGGTGCAGGCATTTGCTCAATGGTTGGTTCCGCATCAAGAGGGAGGGCTCTTAGAATGGTTTTGCACTCAACATTGGCATTCCCCATGGCCATTTTTGTTTAAAGTTCCTTTTGAGTTTCTGGGCTCTCTATTTGTGTTTTGAGTGCTAGCTTTAACCTTTAACCTAAAATCTATATATTTAATGAAAGACTCACTCGCCCCTTGTTTAATACTTGCAAAGGTCTGCACTGGCACACCATCGCCAGGAGTGACAAGCAGGGATGTCTTTGTGGCATTAGCAATGTTTTAAGGGCTGCCTCTTCCAAATCTTTGGCCTGGTCTTGAGGCTTTTGGAAGTCATCTTCTCCTGCCATTTGTTCAATAGTCAAATTTGGTTTGTTTGCATTGTTTGAGTATGTGTCTGCCAATTGTTTAAGGTGTTTTTTCCATGCCTCTCCCATAGCATGTATTCGGCCGGGGAGAGGAGGCAGTTCATAATGTTTTTAATATTGTGTGGTACCAGGACATGGGCAGAGAAAGTGGCTTCCAGCAAATTTTTGAAAAAAATGTGAGCCTTGACTATATTCTTTGGCCACTTTACAGAGCTCCTTTAACTCCCCATAGGGGAGGGATTCTCACAAATTGACTCCAGTCGCCCTCCTACTGTGTTTGCACACAACTGGGAAAGCTGAGATTTTTTTGGCCAGCTCTGAGTCTCCTTCCCGAGTGGTTTCCCTCTGAATTTTGGCCCAGTGATCCTCAGACCCAAGGTTGGAATCGGAGTCTGAGGAATTTGCTGCTCTCATCTTCCAAAGAGGATAGAGGGTGCTCGGTAACAGCGCGGGGCCTCTTCGGGCAACCAGACCCTGCCTGTTGGTGTGTGGCAGTGGAAGCCAATATGGCCTCCTTCCATCGCCATCATTCCAGCTTCCAGTCCCAGTGCTGTGGGATCTGGAAATTGAGGGACCAGCGGGGGAGGAGCTCAGAGCAATGGGGGCGTGGATGGGGTCCATGATGGGGAGGCGTTTCCCAATGGAAGGGGAAGGTCCCGATGCAGTTACACCCATCAACAATGTGGGAAGGGAGGAGGAGCGGGGCGTGATGGCAGGCGCGGGAAAAGGAGGAGGAGAGGTGGGAAAGTGGCCATTTTGGGATGTAGGGGTGGGAAAACTTGGACATGGGAGAGACAAAATAGCAGGACTGGGCACATTGCTGGCGCCGTTTTGTGGAGGAGCTACAACTGGGGTAGACGCAACTGGGTATGTGGGCATAGAGAGGAGATTAAGGGAAAGGTTGGGGGTGGCATGGCCAGTGCTGTCCTGGCAAGGAGAGAGAGGCAGTCGGGAGGCGTCAGGGAGACGGCAGCAGTCCTGTGCCTGTTGGTGACAACCGCCCTCTGATTGCCCCTCAGGTGGGGAAGAGGGTTTGGGAGCACAGGAAGGGGAAGGGCTTTTCAACTGGGGACCCAAAACTTCTCCTGAAACACTCCCTGAAATATTCCCAAATTTATCAACAGAGTGAACAATTATGTGGAATAAAGAAAAAAACTTAGCAACAGAAAGATCCCCATTTGCCTGAACAACATATAACTCTTTTCCCACTTCATCCCAAAACGAACCCAGATGAACAGAATCCCGATTAACTTTAGGTAAATATTTAAAAACCCAAAGAATAAATCTCTTCAAATTCTCCTTTGAAAACTTAAAATCTCTTGTGACAAGGGTTCCCACAACTTGGAGGTATATGTCCCTCTCAGGAGGGCTAAGCTCCAGGATGGGAGCTTATTTCCCATCCTGGTGGTCTCACTCCCCATCCAACAGCAAAAGAAGAATGAAAGATAAAAGACCTGGAGATATAAAACTCACAATCTTTCTTCAGGCTGATGCCTGATGGGTCAACGTAAAGCTGGTGGATGGGTGGTCACTCAATGGCCAGTCCTCAAGGGATATTCTTCCCCAGATGGGTGGCAAGGATCCTGGTCATTGCCTGTTGGATAGCCCTCACTAGAATATGAGGAATCCTCCTCTGAGGGTGGCAGTCCCAACAGTGACATGCTCTGTAGTGAAAACTGCAGTGGACACTTCTGCAGGGGCTCTTTGGGATGCTGCACATTGGGCACCACTTGCCACAGGCAGTGTGTGGTGGCAAGGGTGCAATGGCTTTCCAGAAGAAGCGTCCTGAAGGAGATGGCTCATGGGCACATGCATGTTCTTCTCCACACCGAGCAACCATTGTTCAGTTTCTTCCTCAGGGCAACACTGAGAAAAAGACAAGAGCTTTGTATAGCATTCCACAGCAAACAAGCCTTTATTAAGAGCAGGCCCCTCTGCAAAATCTGCAAGGGACAAAAACTCCAAGGAACCAGGCAAAACCGGGGTTATATAGCAAAAGCGAGGAGTGGGACAGAACTCAGGAACCAATAGGGAGAGGGTGTAGGGGTGGAGCAAAAGGGGAAGGGCCAATGGGTAACAAAGAATCAACATAGGGTCTCAAAGGCTTCTGGGAGCTCACCCTAACCGAAGTTTGTGGTTCAGGGGTTGACACTCCAGGGGAGCACAGCAAACTTTTCCCTGGCCAGATCTCTAGCCCCCACACTGCAGGGCTGCCTGGCAGCCCCAGGAATCAATGGTTATGTCAATATCAGAGTCCTGAAAGTGACCTGAATCTTTTTATTTACTATGAGCTTTCATGAAAAGGCAGTGATCAAGGCAAGGGATAGTGCCCTTCCCTCCTAATCAATAGGACATGGAAAGACATTTCGGAACATTTTACAGGCATTCTGGAAAGAAACTGGAAGGTTCCTTTCTATGGCAGGAGGGTTGTGATGAAATGATCTTTGTGGTTCCTTACAAAGAAAACATTCCATGATTCTATGATTTTGGTTTTGCCTGTTCACATGCAACTGGTATGGGCTTAATACATGAAACACATAAGGAAATTTCCAGCCTCTGCTATTGGGAAGATCAGTTTCAGCAATCACATTTGTCCATTTTGGATTTAAAATCTTGAAGCCAGTGATTAAATATGTTTTTTTGCTTAAGATGTGCTGCATTGCTTGGCACACGCATGTTTGGAACAGACTTTCTGAGAAAGACAAGGTTTCCAGCAATGCTGAATTTGTGCCAGAAGGAAATTAGTAAGCTCCTATGTAGAAATAAACAGAAACATCTATACAAGTGGTTTAGCATTAAAATGGGGACATATGGAGTTTGTGAAAAAGCTCTGACCCAGAATATACAATTTGCCAGTACTCTTTTGGATTATTTTTTGATGCATTTAGAAGTGTAAGGCAGTTAATTTTCTCTGTAAAGAGCAAGTACTACCCGTTACACAAAAGACTTCTCTGTGTGGTAGTGCTCACTTCCCCTGGGCTTGCTGCCCTCCACGCAGTCACACATTGCTGTGCAATGTATTCACAGCACATCAGTTGTACACTCAAATCTGCCTCTCAGCTGCTCTATTCTGCCTTGTACAAACAGCTGTTCTATAGTCTGAAATGCTGGGTGCTGTTTGATCAGCAGCCGACGTGCCTGCAGTGCAGATGTCAGCAAGGCTGTGCCTGGCAGGCCTGATTTTGGGGAGAAGAGGGACCCGATGGCCCTGGGCTCCTCTGCAAGGGAGGTGGCTGGGGGTGCTCATGGGTGTCTCATCTGAATGTGAAGTACAAATTTGCAGCATGGCTACAAGTCATCTGGAAACCACATCTAGAATTGTGCCTGGGCCTGACATAGCATGGCAGCGTGTTGTCTGACTCCAAACCTCGTGTTCAGAGACAGCTGTGTGATCCCCCAGCCTGGCCTTTTACACAAATTATTGTCATTCCTCCCTGGAGAGTCTGATGATCCATTTTTACATATTTTTTACACAATGATAACAGCCTGCCAGGTTGTCAGGTGGTTGTACTGTCTGGAGCACACTTCCTGAGGAGACCTGGCACTCCTGGCTTAAGCTTTCTATTAACTCCCTCCTGGAATGCCTGCTTTGGGGTGTGCTTACACTGCTGCACCTTTCCTACTTCAGCAAGTGTGACCACACAATGCTATCTGAGAAACTAGGTACTTGTAGCCTTGTACTTAAAATGGGAAGGAAATGTCAGAAGTTTGGATAGAAGAGACTCAATAGCAGGAAATAAAGCTCCTATTTTTATCCTCTGTCTTAAAGACTTCATAACTTTTACGCTTTCTGGCTGAAATTGCATAGCTTAATGTATTTCTATATATTAATTTCTCCTTTGAAAAGTCCTAGTAGAATCTCTGCACCTTTTTTAACAACAGTGCATATATGTGTATATATTTACACACTTGTACAATTAGAGGATGTGTTTTTTCTGCAAAATTTGTTGCGGGAATTGTAGAGCTGAAATGAAATGCCATATAAAGTTGCAAATTTGGCATGGTGAGGCTGGTCTAAAATTTCTGCTGTGCCTGAGCATTGTCTTTATAAAAACTGTGATGTGTGTTAATGATTTCTCTTAGCTGGTAAAGTGTCTTGCTCAGAAAATCACATTTGCGTGTGCCTGAAGCCGCGTGACTTAGCGTTTTGTTACGAAATACACAAACAACACAGTGTTTAGGAGGTGGTGGTGTATTTTTAGAGGATATACTTGTAGTTCACTTCAGAGGTGCTGAATCTTAATCTAGGTAATGAAAGAGATCAGGTATCAGTTGTATTTACATTCCCAAACTGTGTTGTCATTGTTTCATTCTAGCCAACGGAACTTTCTTACTATCATTAAATTATTTTTATGGCTTTTATTATATCAAATAGATGGAAAATTATTTAGATACATCTATGTGCAAACTCTGGGATTTAATGTTTACTTTTGAAAGGTGAATTTAAACTTTTTTAATCAAATGTATAGGCAGTGATAGGTCAGAGATGACACATTTGCAGTAATATACCCCAAAACAAGGAATTCAAAGAAAAATCACACCTAATGTATTTTTCAGGATTGTGCAGAGGTGCAGCAGTTGTCTAGAAGAGGGAGTGGAAGGAGGTTATCTGTAAACCAGAGTAAAGAATGCACCTGTTTAAAATGCCAGGTGTCATTAGAGGTGTGAATCTGAATTGTATGTCCCCATATAGCTAGTCACCAACCAGGTAAATAAGAGAAGAATCAGGCCCTAAAGCTACTATTGGCAAAGAGTGATTCAATGAAAAGACTAATCTAGTTAAATGAAAAGGCCTTTGTGTATGGAATTACTCCAAAAGTAAGTCATAGAACAATGCATGCTATTTAAATGCATTTAAAAAAAGAGGAAAGGAAAAAAGGAAATAAATGAGCTGTTCAAAGGGTTCTTTTGTATCAGACTCATGCTTTTAGGAGTAGTTCCCAGCTTCCAAGATGTACGGGGAGAGGAGAGAGAGAGGAAGGAATAAAAAGAGACATTTCCCCACAAGGCAGAGCACCAGCTCCACAGGTGACAGCAGTACTGAGGCCTCTGAGAGCCCAAGCACCTGCCCTGCAATGGCCCAGAGAGAAGGCAGAAGAAAACAGCCTTCATTGACAAGGTGCAGCCCATCCCCATTTGTTGTGTCTTTCATTAATATTACTAACCCTAAAAAAACCACAAAAACCCAAAACCAAACCAACCAAACAAAAAAGAAACAAAAAATAACAACAACAAAAACCCAACACAAACAAATCCACCAAAAGCAAACAAACAAGAAACCCAAAAAAACCAGGTGATGTTTGCCAGCTATCCCAGTTTTGCATATCAGTCACGGCTTTAGAGCTGCTGTGCAGCAGTTGGATTGTGTCTGTGTGCAGGGCTGTAGGGCCTGATCCCTTTTGGGGTTTTTGTGTTCTCTCAAGACTGAGTTTGAGTTCCACAGTGTGCAATGGGATAAGTTTATGTGCATTGCATGTGCCCATAAATACTCCAAAATAGGCTTGTGAGCGTGACTGATGTGTGCAACACAGGAGTCCACATGTCTGGAGTGTGCAAGCAGTGGGGCTGGTTTTGTTCTCCAGAAAGTGTTCCTAGTAAAGGTTGTTTTTCTGGAATTTCTGGAAGTTTTTGCTAGATTCTCTGGATAATCCAGGTTGAAAGAAACATCAGCAGGTCAGCTAGTTTAACATTTTACTCAAGTAGGGTAAGCTGTGAGGTCACACCAGGTGACTTAGGGCTGGCTTATGCTTATTGGCCTTTAAGCATTTTTTGGTAGTTTCTTTGTCATGATAATATTCCAGTATATGAATTTAAAAATATAAATTTATATCCCTGTCATGCTTTCTTTTGCCAGGTTCATAGACAGAAGCTTTTTGAAAAGCAAGGAATTTGACAGGATAACTTTTCATTTGTTTGTTTGAATTGTAAAGAAAACCACATGAAATCTTTAGATCTGGATGATTTAAAGTGATATCTACTTCAAATCCCATTGTGATAGAACAGCTAGGTACCAAACACAGATTGCTGTTTATTACTGACACACAGTGTAAAATAGTAAGAGGAAATTCAGACCCAGATGGAATTTCATGGCCAGAAATTACTATTGTGATCATTTTGCTTGAATTTCATGCAGCATCACTCAGAGTTTGCCCAGTAGCTTGTGGTTGCACCAGAGAAGGATAGTTGGCTTTGTTGAAGTCCTCAGCATTGCTTTTAAAGCCGACATTAAAAGAACTTGACAGCTTTGGGATGTGGTAAAAACTCAGCCTACAGACTAGACTGGACTGAAACCATTAAATATGATACATAAGGAAATTTTAAAATCTGTTTCACCTGGAAGTGCTGAGTGACCTCAGCAGAACCCGTAGTCATTAAGTCTGCCTGTGGTCTGCATTCCCCTCTGCAGTTATGCTGAGGGCTATCTGCAAAAATACAAATTTTCTGGTGTTTTAGTGGCAGAATATCAGAAATATATTGCAAATGTTTCTCTCTTCTGATTCCTATCTCCAAAAACACGTATATACATAAGGGCTTTTTCTTGCAAGATCTGTTGCCTGATGAAAGCAGCGCCATCTGGCTTTGTCTTCCTTTTTTTCACCAAATATTTGATGCAGTGTGCAAAATAATTCCAACACAACCAGTTTATTAGCACTGCTGCCATGTTTTCACTTCACTAGATGCTTATACTTGCAATTATTTTCCATTGTTGGCTTTTCTACTTTTACTTGCTGAGTGACTCAGGTGTTTTTATTGAATCTTGATGATTGCACTACTTGTGAATAATTTTCTTTGACTTAGAGTATAGTGATCATGGAATTAATAGTACATAAAATAAGTACAAAAGGTATCAAGCATATCATAATGTCAGTTATATAGCCCATGGATACATAAACATGTTTGTATTTACAGGGTATTTGTTATAATTAATTCCTCTCTGTTTTCACAGAGGCTTTGTAGAAACTTACATGGAATGTAAGTTTAGGATAACCGGCCTATTAGGATGCATATTTTACTTTTTTGCTTTGCTGTGACAGTTTCTGCCATTGCTAATCTGTGCTGCCAACATCTCTGTTTAATGCTCTCATTACTCATGTGAAGCAGTTGCCAAACAGTCCAGTGTTACTGGAATACCGAGGTGTGGAGGAAATTTCCCATAGATAAATAGGGTTAAGATCTGCAAATGTGATTTTTAAACCCCTGTCTAATTGGAGATTAAAATCAGTAGTTGTGCTTCTACCTAAAGAAACCCTTTCATTGAGCATCCTGCTGCTGAATCTGCCTGCAAGCTGAACCCTGGTTAACTCATGTCCCTGAGGGTCTGAGGATGGAGCTGTTCCCCATCCGCCCCAGGGATGTCCAGATTGTATTGATAAGACTGAGGTCCCTCTGGTCTACAGGGTGAAGAAGCAACTTTACTTTAAATCATAGGCTTTAGAAGACGTAAGTTGGTAGTTCTAGGTAAAAATTTGGGGTTATGCCCAGAAGTGAAAGAAGTTTAGGATTTCAGCCCAGCATGGAGCTGCTCAGCAGTGCTTTGGGGAGCATAGGGAAAGCCAATCTAAAATCACTCTTTTGCTGATCCAGCGAGTATTTTCAGGGGAAGCGACATGACTGCAGCGTGAGAGGCAGAGCACTCTCACCCTAACAGTGAGAAGCCATGGTTATGGTGTCTGGGGCACAGGTCTGAACCCCTCCTGTTGGTAAAGGAGTTAGATGAGTGCTCTGACAGCTACACTGATGCACTTTTTTATGCAAAACACACTCCATTTCAGAAAAGAATTTCACGCATCTGCTGGAGGGGGAAAGTCATTCTAGGCTGTGAATCTTCATTGAAGCTAGGTGACTTAAATGTGTGAGGATAGAAGAAGAAGAAGTTGCTGCCTCAAAACATTGGCAAGTCAGGCATGCTAATGACAGTGAGCCTCAAAGGGAAATCCAGCACTGCTGGCTGTGTAGAATCCCATTGTGATAGAACAACTGGGTACAACCACAGAATCCCCTGATTTGCTTTGGGATCAGCTGCTTCAGGATGAAGCACTGCTAAATACAAGTTCTGTACTGGATCTGGTTCCTAAGGGAGCTTGCAGTGACTAAACATAGGTTACATCTTGTGCTTGGAGCAGGCTCCAGGTGCCTGAATCTGCACACCTGTGCTCTTACTCACTGGCAGCCTCCATAGGCCCAGGGAAGGCTGGGCTCAAGGTGTGGATGCAGGCAGAACTTAATCTTTTGGGCTAGAGCTGTCTCTGCTCTAGGACGGTAGAGAATCACTGCAGTGTGGTGGCTGTCAGGAGGGTGAACTCTGAGGCCCTAAATCAGTGTGACAGATGTAAAAAGGTTATAATTCAAGGGGAAGTCATTAGTCCCGTCTGAAGATTTCCTTCTTGAGCACCACCAAACCATTTTTCTGACTTCCTAAGTAGTCAGGAGGATGGAGATATGAATTTATCTTTCTCTCTGCCATTATTTTCCTGCTGGATTAATATACAAACCAGAGGTAATTAATGACAGAGACAGGAAATGTCCTAATGCTGAGGCCAGGGCAGCTGTGGTTTGGATGCTGTTTTGTGCTGCATCTTTAGGAACTTGTTTTTTGTTTCAG
This sequence comes from Irena cyanogastra, assembly GCA_013397155.1. Taxonomy (NCBI): domain Eukaryota; kingdom Metazoa; phylum Chordata; class Aves; order Passeriformes; family Irenidae; genus Irena; species Irena cyanogastra. Next base: position 139,896 of record VWZV01005309.1, on the reverse strand, counting down.
AAGAGAAACTCTAATGGTAGTGTTTAAGAGTAATAGATACTTACAGCCAGTGTTGTGGTGTAAGTATCCATTGCTCTTAAACACTACCATTAGAGTTTCTCTTCTGAAACAAAAAACAAGTTCCTATTGCAACTATAGACTCAAAATACAGAACAGCAGTTTTGAAAAGGTTAAAAAAGAAAATTACCAAGACAGAAATTAATACCGTCACATTTTTAAGAAAGAAAACCACAGAATTTCAGCCTAGCTTGGAAATGCTGCATTTTTTTAATATCAGTGGTGTATAAAGATGAATGAGGAAGATGAGAAAGAAATCTCTATGTGGACTCCTTAGCCTGGCTGCACCATGCCCCAGACACCGTGTTTATGTTATGGTGTAAGCCTTGGTTTATGTTATGGTGTAAATATTGACAGGTATTATTGTCAACAATTATGGTTAATCTCCTTGGTAAGTAACATTGCAGATTTCCCTGGCAGATGCTCCTGCAGTGCTGCTGGCTGTATGGGAAGTGAGGCATCAATACCTTGAGCACAGACTTTAAAGAACTGCTGTCAGGAGAAATGCAAAATGTGAGGAGTAAAACTGCTCTGATGTACTTAATTGCTACTGGTCAGTCACTTACCTCCTAAAAACACATTTCTCCCAAACCTAGCACACCTGGTGTGGGGCTGACATGAAGTGAATCTTAGAGAGATCCAGCACCAAGCCTGAATTTTCCCAAGGAAAAACACTTTAAAGAGAACAGTTTTGTAGGCATTTCATGTTCTCAGGAAAAGATTGATAGAGGTTTTGTAAGCATCTCTTGTTCTCAAAATAACAGGTGATGTTTCCCACTTTCATTTGTTATTTTCTTGTGTGTGTTTTCAAAACATGCTCTCTCTATCTCAACCAATGATGGTAGAGAGGCGTTTTGTCATTTAACCAATCAAGTAGCTGTTAGTGAAAGACCCTATAAAAAGGGAATGGATTGTTGAAAATAAATGCCTTCTGATTTTCTGGAATTTGGGGTCTTTTCTCCTCATTCTATGCAACACAGCGACAATCTGGCATGAGCATGAACAGCTTAAAACTGAGGCTGTTTTATAACTGAGGCTGTGTCTGAAAATACTGTAGGAAAACCTTTATATTTGTTGGAAAAAGATTTCCAATTGTCCCAATTTGAGGGGTGCCAGTTTCTGATTACATATATGTTCCAAAAAATTTTTGTCTTAATGTATTAAAGAAATCAGAATTAAAACTCCAGAAAACTTCAGCTTTTAAAACTTTATGTCAGATCCATTGATAGTTTCAAAGACCATACAGTTTAGACACCAAGATTGACTTTAACATCCTGATTCCAAAAAATCATTAATTTTTTAAAGTGTTCTTAACTGGTTTTCAGACTAGACATAGTCAAGTGCATCTTTATTAATTTTGGTAGAGTCTTAAAAGCATCTATATAATCAGATAAAATAAGAGGCATGTTTATGAGCTAGCATGTAAAGAGATCCATCCTGTTCTGTTCTGGCAGAACAGCAAAGCCGTTAAGAAAAGAAATTAGATATTTATTCCATTTTCACTGAGACATGGGATCAGTGGGATCATGGGACCATTAGATATTTGTTCCATTTTCACTGAGACATGGGATCAGTGTGACTTTCCAGGAATTTAAAATTATTTTGGTAACTTTAGGGCAAAGTCCAAAGTTGAGTTCACAATGTAAATCCTCCCAACACCCTGCCTTTAGACGTTGACTCATCCAAGTCATAGAGAAAACAATGCAAAATGGAATAGCACTATTATAAGGGATGAATTGTTGGAAACCAGTGTCTAGGCTTCTATTATTGCTATTGAAACAGCTCGGTTTATTAAAGGAAATTTAATCCAGTAAGTATATACAAAGTTGTCTGTCACTTTCTCTGGCTATCCCACAATATATTTCATTCCTCCCTTCCTCCCTTCCTTCTCTGTCAAAAGCAGTAGGAAAGGGCATCTTTGGTCAGTGCTCTGAGTCAGTTTGTTCTGATGCTGCTCAGGGCACAAAATACATGCTTATCTTACCATGTTGTAGTAATGATCCCAAGAAATTATGCTTTGCTTTTAAGCGGTGGGCCTTGCTGTAGACAGCATTACTGTCCATTCAGGTATTAATTGAAGGTACAATTAAGGACAGTTACACAAGGCTTGGAAAAACCACAGCCCCATAGAGCCAAACCAGGCCAAATTAACCAACTGCACGTTGCAGTTCTTTAAACTGCTTTGATTCTTTGGGAGGATTTGAAAATGGCTGATATGTTTAACTTACATTTTTCACAAAGGTTTTAACAAAACTCTTTAAATTCCTTAGTAATCAAAATAAGGAGCCCTTTAAAATCATGAGCTAATCCCTAGTTAAGCAGCTGCAAACAAAGAAAGTAATAAAACTGTGTCTGTAGGTAATACTGAGTGAGAGCTGAGGTCCAGGATTTCTGCCCTTTTGGGAAGGCTGTGGGGGAAGCTGGTGCCTCTGTGCCAGTGGAGAGTTTTCCTGGGAGCAGATCTGGCATGGAGCTGTGCCATGGTGTGCAAGGCTTTCCCTGCAGCAGTACCTGTCATACCATCACCTCGGGTGGGCTCCAGACAGGCAGAACAAAAAGCAGCATTGTGCTAAGGCCATCAGATGCCCTGGGATTTCTGCTGTGCTGAGGAGGCTGGGTATGCACTGAAACAAGAAAGCTGCTCTCAGTTTCCAGCTCAAGTTAGAAGCCAAAAATCAAGAGTAAGATGAAACATGCCTTCAGAAATTACTCAAAGGAAACAAAAGGCTTTTAATAAAGGTAAACCAGGCCTGTAGACAGTACATTTGAGGTTAGTCTTTCGAAGATTCTAGAATACAATTGTAGACTTTTGCACAGGTTTTTCTGCTATGCCACTGAATTAGCAAAAGGAGAGTAAGATTTAAAAAGTATTTCTTGTGTCTCTCTCTCTATCTGCTCAGGTTTAGAGATACAGCTTGCTTTGATTTAAGAAGCTCAAGGATATCTAGAGCCATTCTATCCAAACACAGTTCACTATAGACATGGTGTGAAAAGCACCTATGTTTTACTGGAAAGCCAACAGCCCAGTTAAGGAGAAGATCTGCAGATATATGCAAACATAATTGATAACACTTTTCCATGGGGCTAGTTATTTGAGAAACAACCTGGCACAACCAGGCATTATCTCCCTAATATCTATACTGGAAAATGCACTGCAAAGGGACTTAAACTGCCTACCCCACTTCAATATTTATATCCTTACTGGGTGGTACTGTGGTACAGAGCACAGCTGTGTGTGTTGGCTGCCAGACAACATTCCTGAGTGTGCCAGTGCAGAGCAATTGTTCTGATGCATCTTTAAAGACACTTTTGATTGTTGAAGAGAAGTCACGCATGGGCAGGGAGCTGCTGCCAACATGATTTCCAAGTTGTGGGTGTGTGGGTGAGCCCCTTGCTTGTCATGCCTGTATGTACTTTGCATCTTTTATGGGAAAGTGCTCCTGGTGACTTTAGTGAGGTGACTGACGGGGAGTTCAGGCTGGGTGAGCCCACTGTGGTCTCTTCTGACCTGACCCATTCCATGGTTCTGTGATTCTGTAGTGGAAGGAGAGCCTGCATTTTTGTGAGTTGATCCAGATCTTGTCGAAGTTGAAGGAAATCCTGCAGCGAGCTTTTGCTGTGTTGAACGTGAACCAAGACTGCAGTAAAATATATAAAAATGTTTGTGTTAAAATGAAAAAAAAAATTTGATACCTGCTGTGTGGCTCGCATGTTTGATCTCCCTTGTCTACAATAGCTTTTCTCTGTTTCAGTTCATACAGAGTCTGTAGCTGTGGGTTTCTCTTCTTAGCTGGTAGTCTTTTGTAGGAATAAGATACACTGGCAGGAGGCAGAACCAGGCTGCTTCCAGAATAAAAATACACTGCCTGTATCAAATGTCCCATTGACTTTCACAGCCTGTGTGGGAAAAAACCCCTCATTTAAATCCATATTACTGTAGGGTCTTGTTGGGGTGATTTTGGTTGGGAGAGGGTTTTGTGAAGAATGGAAATGAAGTTAAGTGAACACCTACAGAGACAAATACCTTCGTGTGTGCTCTCCTCTGCCAGTGCTTTCCTTCCCCCATTTCTGGGGGAGACTCCACAGCTTCCAACTCCAGCTGCAAAGGTGACTTTTAGTTCTGGCAGAAGGTCTTTTTCTGCTGAGGTGTAGGCTGGAAGAGCAAAGATATCCTCTTTACAGAGATTACCAAACCTCATCATTGACAAACAGGGTCAGAGACCGCTAGTCAAGGGGTTTCTCTGTTCAAACTGGAGCTGTAGGAGGCATTCATGCAGGTACATGGTGGATTGCTGACAGCCTTCACATGGGGAATGGCCACCATCCTCAGGAATTGTAATACATCACATATAATGGAGAAGCCTTTGATTCAGACAAAGGTTAGGTGTGTTACTCATTATTCTAGATCTGGGGCCAGAATTAAGCTTGGTAAAAACCCTAATGCTCCTGTGAGCACTTTTCAGCTCTGAGTAAGCGTAAGCCAGGTCCAGGGAACAGCACCCTGTTGGGAGAGGTGAGGAAATAACTCTTGGGTGGATTCAGGCTGTCAATTAAAATTTAATTATAGTCTTTGGCAATATGAGAGCAAAGGTTGGGTCTGAAGCCTTTGTGCAGTCCTATAAATAAGTTAAAGCCATTAGGTGCCTTGGTCATCACTTACAAGATAGCTTTTGCCAGTAAACACAATCAACATTGAGTGTGAGACTGCAATTGTGAATACAACTGTGCAGTGACAGAATACAGCTCACCACTAGTCTGTTTAATGTAAGAGCTCTGCAGCCTACCCACCTTACCCATTGCTTCAGACAGAATGGGTGTGGAGAAAACCTGAAATAGGACCGACTTCCCCTAAAAACCCAGCAGAAGATGTGAAGAGATGGTAGGTCTGGGTAATAGGACTGTCCCTCCTGAGAGCATCCAGCCCCAGGCAGCTTGTTGCTAGGCAGAGGCACAAAGGATATGTTATACGCTCCAAAGAGGAGTCTGTACATTTGATTTTAAGAAAAGAGTTGAAATTTTGCTAAGACATTTGCATATTTAGTTTTTTCATGCTGGTGTTTGATATTAATTTTAAAAGCAGTCCATAATTTGCCTTGCTGACTGTTATGTTTTAGCTGTGGCACAATTCTAATGCCTCCCATTACATTTTTTCACCCCTGTAAAATCAGATTTCCAGGGTTTTTTCAAATTTTTTGAATAAAATTGCCTTGAGTATGATTACTGTGCCATGGCTTTTTCCAGTGCACTTGTTCATTCTCTTACACAGTTAAGCATGTGTTATTAAAATGCAATAGTGGTAATATCATGCAGCTGCAATTACATTATGGAAACATTATCTTCATGGGATGATGGGACTTCAGGGACACAGCATAGTACAGGTTTCCACAAAAGCATCTTGAGGTTATTTTACCAGCATGGTTATGTCTCTCTAGGCACGCCTTGAGACTTCTGCAATGCTCTTAGACTGAATGCAGAATAATAAAACCTGAAAAGTAGCTTTTCCTTAAACTTTTAAGCAATTTGACTGCCTTTTTTGAGTTTTTAATAGCTGGAAGGTTTAAACTGCTGTGGGAGTTAATCAATACACATATCTATTTTTATATACCTGCATTTACACACATCAGACAACATCTTGTGTATGTGGATGCCTATGTAAATCCTGTTGGAGTACACCTGTTCGGTGATCAGATATCAAGAGATTTCTTTTTCTTTCACTTTTCTCAGCAAAAGACAGGCATCATAGAACCTTAAAGCTAGCCTTAACTGTTGGCCTTGCTGCTCCACTACTGCCCTGAGCAGCCTGTTCCAATGCTTTACCACCTTTTCGGTGAAGAAGTGCTAAGTTTTGCTTTTCTTTTCCATTGTTGGGAAGCTGGGCAAAAACATAATCTAAACCATGCTGCTGCTGTGTCCTTGTACATGTCTGGAATTACTCTGCTCCTTGCAATCTTGGCAATACATTGATGATAACTCAGGCTCAAACCGCTTCTGTGATTGAACACATGATGTGCTGTGACATACTGAACTTCCAGTAATCTTGTACAGGTGCAGGTGAGTGTACTGGGGGTAGAAATGACCTTTTCAAATCTATTTGAATTGGAAGTACCTCCCCGGCTGCTGTCTGAGATTACTGGCACACCCAACATTGCTGGGGTGCGTGGTTGTTCACAGCCAGCCCAGCCTGATGGGTCTCATGCACCACTCAAACATCAGCCATATGTCCAACCAGCTCCTGTTTGCCACCATCCCTTGGATCTGCATGTGTGTTTTGTCCAAGGTTCAGACTCTCTGCAACTGCAGCAGCCGTCTGGCAGCTGGGGGTATTGGAACACTCCATGCACCACCTGAGGATGTGCTCTGATTTGTATTTCTGGATGTAAGAATCTGAGGGATTTGAGGAGTCCTGAAGTGTCTGGAGTTCTTGTTATCACTATTATTATCACTTTTTGTTATCACTTTTATTATCAGGCAAACAGTTAGATATATATGTTTAAAGTGTTTTTTCAGTCTTCTGTAATGAGTCATGCTCGCAGTGAAACATGGTCTGTAATTACGTTCTCCCTTGGTTTTCACAGTGTCTAAGCGTTCCTTTTACATTTGTCTAAAGCTTGTACTGTTTCTTCTGCCTCTTCTTAATTTTTATTTTAAGGCTATGACTAAGAGAAACAATTTAAAAACCATTTGAGTGTTATCCTTGATGATATGCTCATCAGAGAACAGCTCGTAACACTCTTCTAGGACTAGAATTATTGGTCATCTTCAAAGCCCAGCTGGCAGAAACCAACCAAGCAAGGGAATTAGCCTGATCTATGGGATAGAAAAAATCCCTTTCTGCATTTGCCAAAATAGAATTAAAAGGACCATTATTGGTGTGAGGGAAGGATCCTCCACCAGGGCCCTGGCTGCCAGCCTGCTTTATGAGACATGGATTATCCACCACTGGAGGTCTGCAAAGAACAGACTGGAACAACATGTAACTTGGCAGGAGTGGAGCATGCTTTGAGGAGCCTGCGTCAGAGCATCGGGCTGGGCTGGGCTGGGTGACCTCTCTACAGTGCTGTTTTATCTCTGCGACTCCAATTCAATTGTCTTTTTTCCTCTTGACAGGCGATACAAATGTAAATGCCTGTGCGTAGCTAAGCAACATCTCTGTCTAGTTCTGAAGTTTTGCCCCCAAAAGTCATTTTTTCTGTCTTTATCTGTGAGGAATTAGAGAAGTGGAGGTTGGCTCAGACCCCAGGGGAAGGCTGCAGAGATGGAGAGGAGCATGCAGCTCTGGTGGGAGCATGGAGAGGGAAAGCCCATGTGCTGTTCCCATGACACTGCGCTCCAAAGGGCCCCATGCACCACACTCAGAACATGGAGAGCAGATGGACAGGCCTGTCTAGGGGGCTTAGAATGCAGAATGCACACAGAGAAGACAAAGATACACAGATGTGTTCCAGGAGGGTGCTTCAAAATCTGCTTAAATTCCTTTTGAATCTGTCATTTAAAAACTTTAAGAGTTGATCCAGATCTGGAAAATTCATGCATTTAGGAAAACCTGCTGCAATTCTTTAAATCTATCCCATGCCTTTGTAACCTTTTGAGTTTGCACAAAAGGTGTAATGTATTTGGTTTTGAGAAACAATAAGAAGAAATGTATTTAAATTTGCTGTAATTCAATGGAAGGCATTTTGGATTCTTAGAACGATGTATCCAGGTATCTCAGTTTAGCTGGGTGTGTATTCAATTATCATCTGTTAAAGGTGGGGCAGTTACCCTCTGTTAATTGGGCAGTTTACTTTATGTCTTCCATGACCTATCCTCCCTCCAGGAGATCTTTTCTGATAATGGGCCAGTGAGCGTCCCTGCATGGCTGATAAAATTCCATCATCCCATTGGGAGAGGCTCCACCCAGGGGGAGGAGCCAAGCATTCCTACCTGGATAGAATCTGACATGGGAGCAACAGAGCAGCCTTTTCCCACTGCATTCCCAGAGGAGCAGCTTTCTTCTCCTCTGCATTCCCAGAGGGAGCCCAGGCCCATCTACAGCAGCACTGGAGCTTCAGAGGAAAACTCCACCCTTCTGCAGGATCCCTGCTCCAGCAGAGCCACCCCTGGCACTGCAGGAGGGCTGAGCCACCATGGAATGGCACTGCCACCAACACCCTGACACGCAGGGAGTCAGGTCATATTCTGACTCAGTGAGTTTTTTTGTTTGTTTGCACTATTGCATTTGTATTTTAATTTTCCTAATAAAGAACTGTTATTCCTATTCCCATATCTTTGCCTGAGAGCCTCTTAGTTTCAAAATCACAATAATTCGGAGGGAGGGGGTTTGCATTTTCCATTTCACAGGAGGCTCCTGCCTTCTGTAGCAGACACCTGTATTTTCAAACCTAGACACCAGGTAAAGCTGGATGGGACCTTAATTTGCTTGGGAAATGCAACCATCCTGAAGTGGTGGATGTTGTGCTGTTAACAGCAGTGGGTTGTTTTAATACATTCTGACTGACATGAATGAACACTATTAGATTATGATGCATCAGAATTTATGATCCAAAGCTTTTTCTTTTACTTTTTACATTTTTTCTTTTGTTTTTCTCTGAGCAAATGTATCTCATCCAGTCCTTGGCTGACCAGGGTGGGAATGTAGCAAAATCACTCCTTTCTTCTTCCCTTCTGAGGCAATTTAATATTCAAAAGGTGTTTAGGCAATATTCAGCTAGTAGCTATCCAACAGGGCTTTTATCCAGAAGTTATTACATTTCTTCGTTATTTGAATAATTCAGAGTACTCTGGAAATGTCACAGCTTTCAGTGAAAACCACTTGACAACTCTTTATATCCTTCCTACGGTGTCCTATTATTGTTAAAAATGTAATCAGTATAAAATAATGTAATGAAAATGGGCAGCATCCTCCCTCTCTCTCGATCTAGTCTAAATTTAGCAATAAACCCTTGCTTAGTTTTTAATAAAGACAGCTTTGCTTTACTATCTTGTGCATACTAATACAGTCTTCTTTTAATCATAAAGAAGATAATATTCTTAAAATTGACTTTATCATCAGTTAGCTGGTGCCACAATACTTGGCTTGGTTTTACTTGGTTTACAGCTGTGACAAATAAAATCACAGAATGGTTTGGGTTGGAAAGGGCCTTAAAGATCAACTAGTTCCTGTTACCATTATCGTAACAAAAGACACTGATTCCAAAAGCTGGGTTTGCAGAGATTCTACTTTTACTACAAAATCTTCTTCTTTTATGCACTGTTCCGATCCAACTGGATTGGATGGGTCAACTAATCAATACATTCTACCTGGTTGGCTGGTCAGCTCAACATCTTAGAACAAGAAGATAGAAAGTAAGAAAGAACAGCACCTGCAAGTTGTTTAGACTAAGGCTATCATTGTTTATATTAAACTGCTCACAGCCTCACAAGCCGATCCTGGGAAAACTTAGTTTTCTCACTCTCTGACCAAGCTGTGGTTACAAGTTACTTGTGGTTACAAGTTCCAACCCATTGTTAGCCCGAGAGTCACAAAACTGGGAAGCCACTACCATCAAACTTTGATTTTTTACTTATTTGCATTTAGATATTTTTTGCTGTTATGTTTTTTAATAGGGTTTACCAAGTCTATCTCAGATTCTGTGTATCTCAGCTCCCAGAAAAGGTAAGGGAGCTGAGGTATTAACTACTGCTGCCACTCTACACACGCAGCACCCTCACCTGATGTGCACATCTTATCCAGCTGTTTCATGTCTTGCCTTCAGAATGTGTTGAAGAGAATGTGCAGGTAGAGGAAGCACAGTCCACTGAAATGAGCCTCAAACCAGGCTTCCCTCACAGCTTACCTGTGATATATAACTCACATTGCCTGGTCCATTACCTCTCGCTGCTGAGTTGTCTTCCTTTGAAGAAACTCATTTGTATTGCAGAAGGAAGGTCTGGACAAAGTGAACATGAGTTAGGAATAGAGTTGTGTGGCAGTGAAGCCCTAATGAAAACACACAACAAGCTGTGTTTCAGGAGGCTGTTGAAAGTGTTGTGCACTATGTACTTTATTTGTGTTATTGGCATCAGAAAGTGCTTTTGGACAGTGTGAATCTTTATCCAGCTATAGCAGAAAACAACACCTCTCTGCAGTTGCACTCAAACTGTCTCTTACCCTTTGGTAAGGTATGTTCTCAGAAATAATGACCCAGTGAAAAAAATGTGACCAAAGCTTTTTTAACTCCCCATTAGTGTTTCCCTGCTGGTTTTCCTTGTTTTTCTGTATCTGAAGCTGTTTCTATCTGCTGTTATGTTCATTAACTTCACCTCCAGAATGAGCAGCTGGAACCAGAACGTTTCTCTGAGGAAACCTGGAAGAAAGATTGCAAGACCCTGATGCATCTTCCCATAGCTGCTGGTTCATGATAGTTGAGGAACCAGTTAGTGAACCAGGGTGAGAGTCTGCTTCAAACAGGCAGCTCCTGCTCGCTGCGCTGAGTCTGGATCAGTGAGGCATACACCCATTGCAGCACTGGCAGGAATGTCTGTGGCATCTCCTTTCTGTTGTTTCGTGGTTAGAAACTGCAAGTTATTTCACAAGTGCACATGTACGGCAGTGTGGGTTATCCTGCTTGTTTTTACTATGTAAGTTAAGGTCTTAGCTTTCTCAAAATACTATTTGCTTTGATGAGGAAATGCCTCTGCTGTTCTGCTGGGAGCTTCTTCTCTGCAGCGTGTTTCCACCAGATTTCCACCCAAGTGGAAAATGTAAAGGAAAACCATCTAACAAAAGGGGAAGGTGCCTTTTCTGAGTTCCAGCTGGTTGTGTGGATGGTGGAACCTGAGCAAAAGGAATCTCTGGTGGGGAGCTCTTGTGCCCAGGTGAGGTTAAGGTGGAGCTGTACCTGCTGCTGTGGAGAGCCCGTGTTGCTGCCCGGTCTGTGCAACACATAGAGGGACAGAATCACAGAATCATTAAGGCTGGAAAAGCCGCCTAAGATCGAATCCAGCTGTTAATCCAGCCCTGTTCATCACTAACCCACGTGTCTAATCCATTCTTACACCATTCTAAATTATTCTGTTTCTGTCAGCTGTCTCTTGCACAGATTTACTCACCAGGGTCACTCGTGCTGGGGAGCTCTTTACCAGGCCATGGCAGGAGTTCTGCACCATGAGCCTGTTTCTGTACTTTGCCAGGTGGATGCATTGGGCAGGAGTTGGTCAATCCCTGTATCTGAAACTGACTGTGTATTTCAAAGTCATAGTAATTAATTCAGCCAGAGGAGCTGATCTGCTGAACTGTTCTCCTAGCTAACATCTGAAATGTGTTTAATGAAAATTCCAGAGTCTAATGGATCTTGTTTAAAAGCACGTACTTCCAATGACTTACTCCAGCAAGTCCATGCTTATGAGAGTGCTCAGTTAATCTCCATCACAGTGCACATTTGGCTTTTGGGGGTTATATTACATCCTCTGTAGATTAATTTCAGGCTGTTGTATTTGTTCTAACAAATTTTCATAATGAAAGTGCTATCTCATTTATTTTTATTTATGTTGTAATTAATGACAGCTACATATTAGGCGCTTGGAAAATGCTGATCAAAGGCCTGGGGTGATAAATTGGGCAGACATCTTCCCAAAACAAGCTGCCAGCACAATCTGGAGCATGTTCTTGAGATTTCAGTGATTTAAAGAAGGTGACACGTATGATTATTATTAAATATTTCTGTTCCTATTGTGGGGGTCAAACCCAGCTTCCAGAAAAAAATGGGAAATAATGAATTAACTCATCAAAGTACCTCTTGGTCTGTTCTGTAGGGAAGTGTAGCTGTTAATTATTCAGATCAAGTCACCTATCTCCAGCTGTCTTAAAGAAGGGGAATATTTATTCTAGCAAAAACAGTACACTCCAAAACTATAAAATTAAGAGTGAGTACTAATTATTCTCATCTCTGGAACAGAAGAAACTGCAGAAGGCATTAGAACAAAGAGAGCAAGGAAGTAAATGTGAATGACCCATATCACAGCTTTCAAGGAGAAATCTAGTGTAAATGATAAAAACTAAATACTTCAGATGAACCTAACCAACCAAGCCACAAAATGGATAAAATTTAGGGTTGATTAAAAACAACCCACAATAGAAAAGAAACTTGAAGCATTTATAGACATTGCAGGGATGAAATTAAAGGAAGATGATCAGAGTGATTTTATGATATGGCTGTGGCCATATCATAAAATGTGAGAAGATGGATAATAATCTAGATAAATGCCACAGCAAATGTAACCACATCCTCTTTGAGATCCACACTGCAGCCTCATCTGCAGCACAACTTTCAATTCTGTTTGCAAAAGGATTGTTTAAATAAAAACTACTGAGAAAAGCAGGTAAGAGATAAGCCAGACAAATGACAGGGAATGTACAGGTAAGAGGGGATGTGCTTAGAGACCTGAAGAGAAATCTTGCACTTCTGCATATTTTTGTTGCAGGAACAAGTGTTTTAAATCAAGAGACATCAAATCTGGTGTATTGAAAAGGCAATACACACTTCAATACAATTTCACTGAGGAGCCACTTGTCTTCAGATGCTGCCTCTTTGCTGGACAAACATTAAGCACTAGAAAAGATGTAAAAAAGCACCCCTAAAATTTGCTGATCTGCCATAAATGATTGCCATCCTCAGAAATCTACTACTTAAATCAAGCGCAGGCCCCAGGGAACTGCAAATGTACCAAAGGTTTTCTAGGCACCATATGGTGGTTATGAAGAAACCTAACACAGGCCTATTTTTGAGTCAGCAGAATGGCAAAGAGGAGGGCTAAGCTTTGGAAAGCAGCATGTTCATGGTTATGAAACCCAAAGTGGTAGACAGGCTCAAGCTCTCGACACTTCATCAACACTTGCTCTATATCTATTAATAAGTCATTTTGCTAGGGTAACATTAATCAAGTGAGAAAATACTCTTGCTCCAGCCTGCGAGTGAAGAAAGTGTCATGACAAAAGAAAAGCAAACAGAGCTATTTTAAGATATTGGAAGAGGCATTAAATGCAGCCATGTGCTTGCAGAAGGTTTAGCCTTGGCTGTTGTCTTTTGTCCTGGCTGTGAAAGCCATTGCAGCCCAGCCTTGCCCTGAGCAGGCTTTGCAGAGCTTGTGTTGTCCTTGATAAAACAAAGGCTGATAGTGCACGACTACCTACAGAAATGCTGGCAAAGCATTTCTGAGAATGTTCATAAAAGCAGGCTGAGTGCCTTTAGGACATCTGCCTTGCATGAGGAGATTTCTGTTGCTGTGATGTCTTACCCTGTGTCAGAGACACTGTGTGATGATTTTTAATAAATTCCTAAGAGAGTGTCCAAAGGAGGGCTATGAAGATGGGGAAGGGTCTGGAGGGACCCTACAAAGAGTGGCTGAGGGCACTTGGTTTGCTCATCTGGAGAAGGGAAGACTGAGGTCAGACTTCACCAGGGGCTGCAGCCCCTCCCGAGGGGCAGCGCTGATTTCTGCTCCCTGGGACAGGGACAGCACCCAAGGAACTGCTGGAGCTGGGCCAGGGGAGGGTTAGGGTGGATGTCAGTGAAAGGTTCTTCCCCCAGAGGGTGCTGGGGCACTGAACAGACTCCCCAGAGTTTGGTCATGTCCCCAGGGTTGCCAGAGCTCCAGGAGGATTTGGACAACACTCTCAGGGATGCCTGGGGTGGGATTGTTGGGGTGTCGGTGCAGGGCCAGGTGCTGGACTCTATGGCCCTTCCAGCTCAGGAGATTCTCTGGCTTTGCTGGTGCTGTCACTGTCCTTTTCCATGGCACTCCCAGAACCTCTGCTCCCTTTGTTGCTCTTCCAGCTCTGGAAGTCCCCACAGCTGCTGTGTTTGGGAAGGGTGGGGTTATGTGTATATTCATATGTCACATTGGGAAAATGCATTCCCAAGCAGTGGTGGTTTCCTTGCTATGATTTAGCCCTGATGTCTACTGCACTAATTCTATTATATCCTTGATATAAACAGTCTTAGGGATAAGCAGATGTATTTAAATAGGACACACTTGAAATGGATCTTTTATTGTTCCAATATTTCTATTATTTAGTAATTAGATCAAATGGACCTGAACCCAATAGCAAAATTTGGCATTGAATAGTTAATTCTGCTATAAAATCTGCAAGATCACTGGAAAGAGACGAATTCAGAGTTCCAGTGCAGAGGATAAATGTTTATTTTTGCTCCCCTGTGGCTCAGATCAGGGATGTTCGATCTACTGAACACAGAAAGAGTTTCAATTACTTATTGAAGTTAGAGTCTATTGGTAAAACTAGAATAACACTTTTATAAAACATAAATGCTTAAAAGGGTGAGCTTGAAAATTCCCTACGGTGGTATTACCTTAATGCCTTATGGAGTGCAATTCTGCCCTACAAAATGAAATAGAAAAAGATACAGCTGTAACAGGATATTGCACAAAGAGGAGAACTGAGAATTTAGCTTTAAGATAATAATAAAAATATTTTATTAACTGGCTTTATTTAACTTTTAGCAAATATTTTCTGCAAACCTCCGAAAAAACTTTGTAAGTCCATCTGCACAACAGATATAAATTTGTACAAAAGATTTTGTTATTCAGATTTGTCCAAACTTGTAATGAAATACAGTAGAGGATGGTCTGTGTCCTGTTGTCATAAGTTGCCAAAAAATAATTAGAGTGCCTCTCTGATGCACTGAAAGCTCCATGTTTTAGCTGCTTTTCCAGCTTCTAAGGTCTTTGGGGTTTTTGCACTGCACCCTTGATTACAGAAGTATTTAAGAAGCAGTGATATTATGAGGTGACACCATTTGAAAACAAATATTATCCCCTATAAAGTGCAAGTAGATTATCAAAAACCCACTCACAACTAGTACCAGCAGAAGCATTGTTTGTCATGCTTCCTACAAAAGCCGAGCTATAAAGCCACCTAAAGACCCAGTTAAAGAAGGTATGGAAAGACAAATGAAAATCAGGCATCCTCATTCAAACCCTCAATTGTTTCCTACAGCATTTTCCATCATCCTGAACCATGCCTGGCTTTGAGTTCCATATCCTGTAGAAATTAGGGCTTTTGCCAGTTTAGGCTGTATATTCTAAATTTTACCAGATGTTGTGAACTGCTTTAACTTGGTGACCAAGGAGTGACTTCCCCACCAGGAAAGAGTAGGATCAGCATGTTGGAAGCCAGCTTTAGGTGGTGCTGTTCCCAGGTGAAGTGCTGAGCCACCCTCAGCTCCTGGTCTGTCAAAGGACAGCACATACACCCTCTGGAAACTATCACCCTATTTGCAGTTTTTTATATGCCATAGAATCCCAGAATGGTCTGGGTTGGAGGGACCTTAAAGATAATTTTGTCCCACCTCCTGCCATGGGCAGGGACACCTTCCACTATCCCAGGTTATCCCAAGCGCTGTCCAGCATGGCCTTGGACACTTCCAAGAATCCAGGGGCAGCCACAAGTTCTCTGGGCATCCTGTGCCAGGCCTCCCCATCCTCATACCCTTTCATTAGCAATGTAATGAAAATCACAAATTTAACTTTCCAGTGTGCACTGAAGCACATGAGCCCCTCATTCATTCCCAGTGACATTCTCACAGTTTCCTGAACCTGTTGCTTAGGTATTTAACTGTGAAAGCCACACTCTTCTTTTCCTTGTCTAATTCAAACTTCCCTGTCTGATACCAATATGCTTTGCCCAGCTAAAAGGTGACATTCAGGTGATGCCTATTGTTCCAGCTGAGGATCGTGTTCACTGCGTGCTGTCAGAAACCAGTATCCCTGCGTGTCTGGTGCTGCCAGAAACCAGTATCCCTTCCTCGCTTTGGTCTCCAGTAGCAACACGGATTTCTCCCCATCTCTGGTGTTCTGACAGAAGCCTTGAAAGGTTATATGTAGTCTTCAGATGAAAATCCTAGAAGCAAACTAGTTCTTACAGTTATGGAAATAGCAGAGATTTTGAAGTCTTTGAAAACTGGCTTCATTTCCAGGAGGATGCTGGAAGAAATCAACTGAGTTTGTCTGACATGCCTGAATCCACTCTGGTGTTCAGGAGCAGCAGACACTGTGCACATCATTTGAAAGAATCGATGTCTCAGCAGCTTGGTCCCATCTCCCAGGGACCACTGATCTCTCATCCAATATTCAATTATACATCTCCTTCTTCCACTCTTTCTCTGAGGTTGCACCCGTGATTAGTATGGATTGATCCTTTACCAGTGGGGAGCTGGGTATGTTTTCATGTTTGTGGGGATGCACAGGATTTACTGAGCTTCACGGGCCTGAGTGGAGCACATGTCATGGGAAATGGAAGTGGAGGGTCAGAGAGAACAAAAAGGCTTTTCTGCATTCTCATATAATGGAGCATCATTAAAACCTCTGGTGAAAGGATGATAAAGCTCACAGAATTTAGCTGACATTCAGAAAAGGATGTTGAAGTGTTGAAGAAAACCTTGTCTTTTAAACAGTTCTTGTTTCCAAATTCACATTCTTTGCTAGTTTTCCATGCTAATACTGTCTTAGAACTGGGAGGCTATTATCAGAATTCCACCTTCTAAGACAGCCATTCCAATATTTTGGTGCTGTGCACTTCATATGACCTTTTTAATATTCTGTTTCTTGACTGCTGCCTATTCTTATTCTTTTTGCTATTTACAGTTTTCTAGCCCCATGGGGAAGGAATAACTGCACTGACTAATAATGACAATGTGGTCTGCTGAAACGAGCAAAATAGTTCCTCAAACGGCTACAGCCCAGTGTGGTTATGAAGTTAGGATTTACAGCAGTCTCATCACAGTGGCAGTCCCCTCTATTCCCAGTGCAGTTTCTGGGTGTTTTGCCATCATTTCAGTCATTTGCAGAGAACAGGAACAGCACTGAAGAGCTGTTCCAAAAAAATTTACAAGACCGTGTAAAATTGTAAAGGAAGTAGGCATTATGAGTACAGATTACTAGGTTTTTCCTCCTCTAGTTCATCACAGAGGTTTTTTTAGGACAACATAGTTTACAAGCAAAAAGAAATGAAGCCTTAAAAATGTGAAGCTAAAAAAGGACAAGAATCTGCAAAAAAAATCGGGATCAGGAAATTAAGTTTACATGCCTGGAGAACAAAACTGAGATCAGAAACCAGACTTTCAGCACAATTTTTTTATGAGGCAAGAGTAGTACCAAGCAGGAAGGAAAATTGGCAGGTACCTTTTGGTCTCTCTGGCCCTCAGGGCTGGGTCCATGGTTGCTCCTGAAGCAGGACTGGTCCCCTCTGAGCAGCTACAACTCCATAGCACTGAAAGCTTGGAAGTGCCCGGAGATACCTCACTCTGCCCTGGAAGGCTGGCCTGGGAGGTGGGAGATCTGTCCTGCTTTCAAAAGTTCATTTTAAAAGAACTAAATGTTAACAGAACTTTGAAGAATGTTATTGGTAGTTTTGGGTACATGGCTGAAATCCAGAGGATGGATTTAAAGCAGAGAATCAACAGTATGTATGATAACAGCTCTTTATGGATTTATGATGTTTGTGTTTGTGAAGAAAATCTTCTACACCTGCATGAATGAAACAGAGCAGGCACGTCCTTCAAGTACCTTAAGGGGGCTTATAAAAAGATGGAGAGTGACTTTTTACATAGGCAGACAGTGGTAAGACAAGGGGGAACATCTCTATATTTGGATTAGATATTAGGAAGAAATTCTTCCCTGTGAGGGTGGGCAGGCCCAGGCACAGGGAGCCCAGAGCAGCTGTGGCTGCCCCTGGATCCCTGGCAGTGTCCAAGGCCAGGCTGGATGGGGCTTGGAGCACCCTGGGATAGTGGAAGGTGTCCCTGCCATGGCACTGGATGGGCTTTAAGGTCTTTTCTAAGCCATCCATTCTCCATTCTGTGATACTTGCACACTTAAAGAAGCAGAAGAGGAATATGAGCTTAGGGTATGATAGGATTCCATTTTTTCTGGCTGTTGTACCACTGTGACTTTGGTAAGATGTGACGGGCAGCACTCCTGAGCTGCAGAGTGTTTTTCCTTTGCTTGTTTAGCTTTTGGTATGGGATAGAAGCTGTAACACTTATAGTTCTGAAGAATCATGGAATCATGGAATTATTGAGGTTGGAAAAGACCTCCAAGGTCATCAAGTCTTCAGCCAAATCCCACCCTGGTCACTAAACCACATTGCAAAGTGCCATGTCTGCTCTTATTTTGAACAGCCCTGGATTCCACCATGTCCCAGGGCTGTTCCAGTACTTTGACACTCTTTTGGTGAATTTTTTTTCCTAATATTCAGCCTAAGCCTTCCCCGGTGGAACCTGATGGTGTTTCCTCTTGTCCTAGCACTTTTTACGTGGGAGAAGAGATTGAGAGAACCCCTGGCTTCAGCCTCCTGTCAGGGAGCTGTGGAGAGTGAGAAGAGCCAGAGCTACTGCCTGGGAAAGGCAGATGTCTAAAAATAAAGTGCATCAGATGTAGAACCTGATAAGGAGAGAGGAGAGCATGCAAAGTGTGCTCTGTGAGCCAAATGAAAACATATGGCTTAAGCTTGGGTTGTGTGTGCTGCAATTAACACTGTAAAGGCTATCTGAATATTTTCCTCCCATAGCAAGAACCTAAATTACCCCTTTTATCCCTGAATTAGCAGAAACAAGAAAAATACAGACTCTCCAGGAGCTGGTTTACAGCCCAGTCCCCTGTGAGAGGAAGGGAGAGGGTGAGACACCCCTGACATTCAGCACAAGAATCCCAGTTATGCCTCCTCTTTGCCAAATCTAAATCTGTCTCTTGTGAGAATGCTGCTGGATTGGTAACATTCAGCATCAAGGAATTTGTGCTCAACAAGGCACTAGCTCCCAAATGAAGGTGTCTGGGGTCTGATTTCTGGGGTCAAAGGGAAATGAAGAGCCTTTCTCTCCTCTACTAGCTCCCAATGCACAAAGGGAACTTTTCCTCTAAACCCATTTCTGCTTTACATTTGCCCTAATCAAAAAAAAGGACTCACATCCTTATTGGCCTGTGGAAGAAATCTCTGAGGTAGGTGCATGAATTCCCAAAGCAGTTAGGGTTAGAGTTAGGTTTAGGGTTAGGGTTAGGGTCATGGCTCCCCTTGCAAGGAACTATATGTTAGAATTTTTCTGGGCAACTTTGGCTCCTCAGCCTAGAGATCCCATAATATGCAAACATTAAGGAGCTGCTAACAAGAGCAGTTTAATGTATAGAGTATATTCCCTACAGCTTCAGGACCACCTGTGTTACAGACAAACCCAGAGAAGGTTTCCTACCTGTCCTAAGGCAACTCCAAAGCCTGTCCAGCCCCTGGCAGAGAGCTCTGTGTACCAGTGATTGACTCCTGGCTTTCTGTTCCCTGTGGCACCTTGCAAGGTCCAGAGCTGGCACAGCTGGTGTGAGGTAACTTCATTTAATGGGATGTAGAACTGCTGTGAAATGAAGGAATCAATATGTATTCTGTGACATTACAGATTAATTTCTCCTTGTAGGAACTGAGTAACTTGAAAGTAATGCTCTTTGAAGCTTCTCTAACTCAGCGTTGTAACCTGCTGTTGAGGGATGCATTAAAGCAAACGCTGTATCACAAAACCACTGACAGCGTGGTATCTCAGCTGCTTCTGCCCATCCTTGTGTTTGCAAAACTGCATTAGTATGTTTTTGCAGCAAATAACTGAGAAAGGAGTCACAAAAGAGCCCAGATGTTGCTCCTAGATGCTGCTGTGTAGAGTGTTCACTAGCAGCCTGCCTCCTTGCAGTTAGGGCTGGAATAGCCTGACTTAGCAGGAAACTGTTCAAAATCCCACTGCCCTCCTATTCCTCTGAGACCAACTAGTGCTCCAGTCAAAGCTAATGTCCCTTTGGGATCTGGATTATTTGGCCTTTGCACATCCTAATGCCACACATCCTCAAACGTTCCTGGGAGCTGTGAAAGCAGGTGAGGGCTGCAATTCCAGCCCAAGCTACAGACAGCTCAGTAGAAAGGCCCTGGCTCAAGTTGCCCAGAGCAGCTGTGGCTGCCCCTGCTTCTCAGGCAGTGTCCAAGGCCAGGCTGGATGGGGCTTGGAGCAACGTGGGATAGTGGGAAGCATCCCTGCCTATGGCATGGGTGGCACTTGATGCACTCTAAGGTGCCTTCCCACCCAAACCAGTCTGTGATTCTGTGATTCTGTGACATCCACCCTTCAGTTGCTGAGGATCAGCTGCACCTCAGTGGGAGGGAGGCACTGTTCCCTCTAAGGCTGTGAAATTTCTCCATTTGATCTCTAAACATGCCTTTCTGCTGGCATTCCTTGCTCCCAGAGGAGGAGCAGTACACGCTACTGGTATTTCTAGTATTTTTTCAGGTTGTCAGAGAGACAGTAGTCTGTTTGCACTTTACAATCCTGGCATTTGGGCCCAATTCCTCCAAGAATAGTCAGGGGTGCGATTTTTTTTTTTCCTCTCAACCTTCACAAATTCCCCAGCATCCCATCTCCCTACCTGTACCCTCTGTCCCCTGTCATTTCTCTCAGTACTTGGAGAGCCCTGATCATAAGAGGGGAATCCTGGGATAGAGAGGGCGGTGATCTGGTCAGGATATGCTCCTGGAATGAAGAACCTTTTTCACAAACCTGAGTCTCCGCACTCACACTCCAAAGGATTTTCCTCAAGACTTAGTGGCCTGGCATAACCTTTTGGATCATGATTCCCTTTCAAAGGAGTTACAGGATAACCCTGTGCCCCTTCCTTCTTCCTTTCCTTCTTCCTTTCTGTTATAGATGAGTAATGAGATGGTCAGCTCTCACAATTAAAGGGTGAACATTATATGTATGTTAAGAGAAGTTTTTATAGATGTATAGTTATGTTACTGTAATGTGCTCCCCCCAGTATGTGTTATCAGGGGGTGCTCTGGGTAATCCAGGCGTTTGGGAGGGTTGGCTTGTTACTGTGGCAGCACCCGACCTCCCGTCAGAATGTAAGAAAGTGACCTCCAGCACTGGGCAGCAGGGAAGGAGTTCACTGACAAGGCTCTAGGAGGGACCAGAGATATAAAAGGTGGAGCATCCATCCTGAAGAGGAGCCATGTGGCTGGCAGTCACGGGGGGCTCTCAGCACTGTTTTAGTCCTTATGTTGTATTTTTTGTAAAGGTTTAATAAACGTTTTAAAATTTTTAAAGTGAGCAATCATTTCTCACATTTCCTTCTTCTGTTCCTTCTTCCTTTCCTTTACTTTCCCCTTCTTCTTCCCCAATCATATAAAAAAATCTGTTTTGCTAAGCCATTTCCCATGTTTATTTCTCCTGTGGGATGCAGTTATTGATGTGGAAGGTGCTCCTATTCCCTGCTCTTGCTCTGTGTTCATGCACAGTGCTGGAAATGTGATGCTGCAGGTGGGTAGGTGCTGGTGCTGGTCCAGGACCATCCTTCAGCTGTCCACAGCTTTTCAAACACAGAAAAGGGCTGCCTAGTTTGGAGCATGTGCAGTCTAAGTAATGTGAGAGCCAGAAGTACTCAGGAGACCGATACTCAGTGAGGAAAAAGGAGATGCTCCCTCAGAGCGGTGAAGAAAAGCAACAGATACAGATACACATCACTAGACAAGGGTGGGTAGATATTTTCATGTGTAAGAGCAAAGTGAGAGACAGTGAGAAGCTGAACCTGGGAAGAGAAGACTGCTGTTCTGTAATACTGTAGGTTGTGAAGGCAGGAATGGCAGCAGAGCACAGTGGCTGCCTCAGATGGCGCGATGGAGACAACGCTGAAAGCATCACTGCCTCTAGAATACATTCTGGGCTCAGAAAACAAGTTGCTAGGAGACTTTTACATTAAAAGGCATTCATCTTTAAATCCTGGGAACATAGTAATAGCTTCTCCTCTGTGCTAGGGAAGCTCTTTTAATGTCAGTTCTGGTATTACTGAGACAGGTAATATGTGAGAGGGAGAAAAATACCTTGAATTATCTTGAGGAAAGCATAAAATCCAACATTATTCTTAGATAGCTTGCAGAGTTTAACTGGGGTTTAGTCATTCTGATCTGACTAGCAAGACACTGATGAAACATAGAATCATACAGCTGTAGAATACCCTGAGCTGGAAGGGACCCACAAGGATCATCAAGTCCTGCATTTTTTTCACTCTCTCTTTTTTGTTTGGGGCTGTTTTGTTGAGGGTTTTTTTCTCTCAGTTCTTCCTTCCTTTCCTCCCTGACTTGTGGTACTGCCATCCCAATAGTCCCAGACAGATGTGATTACCAGCCAGCACCCTGAAATGCCTCATGGCTATGGTGGTGGCTTCATTCTTCCTGTTACCACACTCCGTCATGCCAGTCCAGTCAGAGAACTGCACAATACTTGTTGCTTTTATTTTCCCTCTATGCTCTCGGCACACCAAAGCATATCTAGCTTATTTCCCATGTCAAATTCAGAATTTAAAGCATGTTATATGACATGTAATGGTCCCCTTAAAAATAAACAAAGGGTAAAAAATCCCCCAAACCACTACTGATAAGAGTACTGTGAATAGTTGTAGTGGAATTTTATTATTACTCTCACCATGGGACCTGTCCCAGGGTGTTGGCACCTTTCCCATAGTATGTTCAGCCTCTATCTTTGCTCTGGGGGAAGACTACAATTCTCAATGATTCACTGAGACAGAGAACATCCTGCTAGGGTTGACATTAAACATGTTAAGTGATCCTAAAAGTAAGATCCTTGGAGTTCTCTGCAATGAGGATTGTTGGGTGTTTTCTTTTTCTGGATGAAAATGATGGCCTTTATCACATCAGCTGATAGACCTGGAAAACACAGCCACGTTTTTTAACTCAATGCAATTCTAACTTAAGGCTTGTGTAATGACACTGGAGTGGAATCAGCAACCAGAATCTGTGGGATGGGGCAGGGCTTCTGAGGATGTTCCTGCCCCGGGGATCAAGACTATCAGCAGCTGTGGCACCCCATTGTCTTCATGAATTTCTCTTACCTGCCCTGTCCTACTCCTTTTTTTCCAAAAAGGAATATGGATTAATTTAATGTCTGGAAACATTCTAGAGCAGGAGCCATCATTGGTTTTGGTGCTGGTAACACCATGTGCATCCTGCCCAATACATTGCTGGCACAGAAATCAGCAACACCAGGCGTTTGTGGGCCAGATGTGTGTGTCCACAGAGGCACTGGTTCTGCAAGTGGTTATGCAGGAATGTGACACTTGCATGATTCACCTCATAAAAAAAGGTCTGCAAAGAGCTTGCAAAACTATATACCACCATGCTTGCCTTGTTAGCAGATCAGTTTGAATTTCTTGGTCTACATTTGTGAAATCTAATGTAGCAGTTTTGCAGGAAAAAACATTTACTACATGTTTGTCAAAATTACCTGTAACATGCAGGTATTCTTAATATGTGGTTTTGAACTGAGAAGATCACTGAAATATTTGGCAGTAGAGCAAAGTAGACAAATATGCACTCTATGAACAAGGAACTTGTTATTTATGTTCATATTTATTTGTAATACTTTATCTAATGGTATACATTTTAAAGGACATGGTGTGTCTACAGCTCAAAATACAGACACACATGGAGTTGGACTTTATGATCCTTATGGCTCCTTTTCAGCTCAGGATATTCCATGATTCCATGGTAACCAGTGGGATGGATGAGTAGAGCTGTACTGCAGGATCACAAGTTGAATAGTGGATAATAAATATATTGCAGGGAATCTCTCCCTCAATGCTCTACTCACCTGCCATGTACGAGTTAGAGAATATAGGTAGCTGCACACTGAATTATGGCAGCATAAAGGGAGATCAGCTCTTCTGAAACCATTCTAATGCTCTGACGTTATCGCAACACCTTCTCTCTCATGCCACTTGGTGGAGCTTAGTGATTTTGGCTCTCACATACATAATTTTGTAAACTTACTCTTCAATTACACAACCAGTTGTCACTGTATCTTGAAAATGGGCCAAATCCCTGCCCAGAAAGTAAACCATAAATTCTAATGAGCAAGATGCTGGTGCCTAGCTGCTAACTACTTTGACTTTGGTAATCATCTCTTCTCCTCAAAAACAATAAAATATATAGTGTGTTAATTTCAAGGAAAAAGTTAAAATATGGGCTTAGGACCTTTGAATTTATGATATATAGGATAGGAGATGAGTAGAATTATGTAACATTTGGTTTATTTTTTGGATTTAAAATCATGTTTTAATTTCCCTTGCAGATTTTTGGGATGTATCTGGGTGGGAGACCTCACGTTTGTTTGAATGTATGTTTTTACTCAACAAGCACATGCACAGTGAGCAGACCTACAATTAAACTAGGAAATTATTATATCACATGCTGATCCTGTCTTCATTTAAATCAATGGCCAGTCAGTGCAATTAAACCAGAATTGGGACCTTGGCTCAGACCTAGTGCTTGTGTTTGGAGCCTATCTGGAAATTCAGGACATTACAACAATTTCACTCTGTTGTCATCTAAACTCTCTGTTATTAAGTATAAATTAGTTGCTCTACAAATCTTATGGAGTTTTAGTTTTGTATTTTTGTCCAACACTTATTCTAAATTATCAGACAAATACTACTGTCCAATGAATGATATCTGATGTTTTGAAAATATTGAATTTTAACATCTGAGCCTGAACTCCAGACCTTGGTGTTTGGTACCCAAAGTGAGATATGTTGCTTTTATTTTTGGAGGTATGTTGTAACTGAGAGGTCTCAAAGGCTTTTCCTAAACCCTCCTCATGCAGGATGCTGACTGTCTTGGCAGAGTCCTGAGATCAAGGGTTCATGTGCAGCCTTTTGCTGTTGTCAGGGAAAAGAAGGAAAAAGAACAAAGGACTCAGTCCTGGAATCTATTGTCTGTGGTTTGAGGAAGGATCATCAATGGATTTTCTGGCTTCCTCTTGGGAACTGGAAATGGTAATTGCAGCTTCTTTACACCGTGGTATTTTTCAATTTCTTTTTTGTTGTGTTGGACTGACAGATGAGAAGGAAATTTTGACATAGCAGTGTGCCATACATATTCATCTATACTAAAAACTGGTAATATATCAAGGGTCTTCTGAAGTATTATTCTACAAGGCAGAAGAGTAAGAGCAAGATTCTATTAGGACCTCTAAAAACAATTCAGAGGTGGCTGTGACTCTGCAACATGCGCACCAGTGGCTCTCCACTAATTCTTATTACGAGAAAAAAAAGCCACACGTGTAATTCTGTCCAAAAGGGTGATGCAGCTTAAATTGAGGTAGCCTGGAGGAAATGAGGCTCATGGGGAGGGCTTTTCAGTCTCAGCACCTCCCTGACAGGAGGGTGTAGCCAGATGGGGGTTTCTTTTCTCCCAAGTAGCAATTGACAGGACAAAGGAAACAGCCTCAAGTTGCCCTGGGGGAGGTTTAGCTTGGGTAATAGGGAAAATTTCTTCACTGAAAGAGTTGTCCAGCTCTGGCACAGGCTGCCCAGGGCGATGGCTGTCACCATCCCTGAAGGGATTTAAAGATGTGTAGATGTGGCACTTGGGTTACTGGTGTACAGGGCAGTACTTGGTTAATGGTTGGACTTGATGACCTTAGAGGGCTTTCCCAACCTTACTGATTCTATGGCTTTTTCAGATGTTTGCAGGGGATCCAGCAGAGGGAAGAGCAAGATTATTCTAAGCAACTGCATACGACTGCAGGAGATGACACAAGCCTACTTCCTGTGTAGCCCACACTCCATGTCTCAGCACTGAGTCCAAGGATGGACCTATTTATCCTGACTGTACTGCCTGCTTTCCAATGATTCCATCAGAGCAGTCAGCACTGAAAGGCCTGGTCATGTATCTCAGATGTCGTGTATCTCAGTCACCTTGGGACTCCAAGAGGTTCCTTGTCCCAGTTGTGACCCCTAAACAGGCTTGGAGCTCTGTGTGTCCATGTGGTGACTCTCCTCAGGAAGCCAATGGTGTGTCCATGTGGTGACTCTCCTCAGGAAGCCAATGGTGTTTTCTGCTTACTTAAAAGCCCTTAAAACTGAAGTGTCAGTGTACTAAACAGGAGGCTTCTCATGAGGAGGGTGGAGGATGAAGGCTGTTTGGAGCATAGGTGTTGACTCCTCAGGTCTCTCGTTGCCATCTGTGTGACACAGTTTCTGTATTACTTAAGTGGTTAACCTTTGTAAATATTGTTTTAACTACAGGTTAATGCCATGTAGAGGTACTTATGACTTTTGGGTGTTCCTCACAGTGGTGTGTTCAGAGTCACCAGAACCAATCAGGCACATGGGTGCAATCCTCACAGTACAGCACCTGTTCAAACTCGTTTGTGACATGAGCCTGTCACTAAATGCACATTACATGGAAGGAGGGTTTTGGGCTGAGGTTTTGCACTCTCACCACTTCTTCAGTTCATGGAAAAGCCAGGATCAAAGAGCTCAGTATAATGAGCAGGAGCATAGTTGTATGGAGACAAGGCAGCAGATGTTCTTATTGAAGTTAGAAGAACTTATGCCCCATCTTTTATGTTAGGAAGAATGATGGCACTGTCATTATGTCTTGAATCTGCCTATTTTGCAACACAATGTGTTAATGGGCTCTTTGATAAAATACAGCTTCATGCTAAAAATAAAAAGTAAAGGCTATTCACTTGCTCAACTTCAATATTTAACATTTTTGAAAGTCCTAACCATGCTATTAAGTGTCACATTTAACTCCTTGGTTTGGTCTATTTTGCTCTGTTCCTTGTTTTCATCTAATTGCTCTTTCCATCTATTTTGTTTTCATTATAAAGGTACCTGAGGGATCATAGCAGGAAACGGCACAAGAGCTGAAAGAGGTTTTCAAAAAACCCGATCTGCTCTTTGAACTCTTGCAATCCCTGTGGCCATGCAGGACCATTTGGAAATTAATTGGGTCATTCATTTGGGCTTATGGCAGGCTGAAAGCCATTGTTTTCTGGCAAAGAAAAGCAGATAAATAATTAAATACAAACTTTGGAATGATGCAATAATTTTAAAACAACTATTCATCATTGGTCAGATTTGGTGTGGGAAACGTGACAGGCTGCCTGTCTGAAAAATAAACCTCACCTTCAGAGAGTGGCGTGGAGAGATGATGCTCAATGTAAATCATAGAACTGTAAAATAACTGTGTTTTTGCTGACTAAGCTGCCCTTCAGAGAGACCTGAACACAATTCCCTGGGCACAGCTGACTCCTGGTCCAGGGAGCAACAATCACACCTCATAAATCCATACAGCAATGAAGATACTGCCCATTAACTTCTGTGCAGCACCATTAAGCTTGTTTATTTAAGGAACCTGAGGGGTAATGTGGTGGAATATTGTTAGGCCTATTAAAATCTGTAGGAATTAAAAACATTGAACATTTTTTCCGTCTAAGCTTGTCATGCATGTTAGAATGATGTATTGTACCAGTGTCACACTGCAGGGCAAAAAAAGATAAATGGAGCCCAGCTTCTCCTGAGGAGGGTGGCACACTGCTTCCCACCCTTCGCTGCCTGGCTTCCTGACCTGCAAGGTGAATTTGCCAACAGCATCCATCATTCTGACATACAGAGATGCTTTTTTACACCTTTGTGATTAGTTTGTATTAACTCAATGATTTAGAATCATAGAATCAGAGTTGTTAAGGTTGGAAAAGACCTTTAACATCAAGTCCAACCATTAACTTGAGATCAGCTGATACTTAGGAAGAAGTTCTTTACTATAAAGGGGGGCAGGCCCTGGCACATGTTTCCCAGAGCAGCTGTGGCTGCCCCTGGATCCCTGGCAGTGCCCAAGGCCAGGCTGGATGGGGCTTGGGGCAGCCTGGGATAGTGGAAGGTGTCCCTGCCCATGGCAGGGGGTGGAATGAGATGGCCTTGAATCCTTCTAGGATTCTATGATACTTGGACCACTGTATCTATATTTTCTCTACAAACAAATTGTTAGAACAGAACACAGATGACCTAGAGGAGAATATATTGTGAAACTGGGTTTTTAAATTATCATTATTGTTCTTTCAAAGAAAAAACAATTACTACGCAACACTACATTAGGGCCCATAGCACGTGTGCAGGTATAAGAGCATACCCTGGGTACAACTGAAAGTAGCTCTCAATAGGTATTTGACCTGATTTCAATCTGTTTATAAATTATATAAAAAAACCAAGTTAATAGAAAACTGGATGCCAGTACAGAGGTTTCCATAGTCTCCTGCAAGCATTTATTTCAAAAAAATAAAAAATTTCCCAGTATCTGAGAACCTGAAAATCAAGCTGGTCGAACTGGACTGAACTTACTCACTCAAAACTAACAAACATGGAGGGCTGTTATTAAGTGAAAATGGTTCTTTTTCTCCCTTTTAAAACTAACACTAGCTATTAACTGGGACAAGCTGTCCTGCTCTGTGTCAGTGAGTGACTGACTGTTCCTGCCAAAAGTGAGGAGAGTCAAAGACCTGTGGCAACCTGCTTGTCAAGTGGAAATGCCCGTCTGTGCGCTGGGGCGACGCGTGTCTCACTCAGTACGGTGCATGGAGAGAGAAATTCACCCAGGGGATGACCATCTTGGCTTTCATTCCTGCAAAGAGCAGTTCTCCAAGTCAAAGGCTCAATTAAGGTCACGGTGTGAGGTAGCACCTTAGCTGCCTGTTAATTGAAATGTGCTATAATTTCCAATCTAAGAAAACTAAGAAAACTGCAACTGTTCATCTTTTTCCATGCCCTTTGGTAATAAAGCACACTGATGTAGTAAGTCATGTGGGTAGAACAACATCCTTGTGTCTGTGTGTCTGCTGGCTTGCATAGGCTGAAATAGGTGAGCAGGAGAATGAATAACAGGCTTTTCTCTTGGGTAAACTGAGGAAAGTAGAGGCAACTCCATAAAATAACTTATCACAGGATGGGGAAGGTTGGAGGGGACCACAGTTGGTCACCTGGTGCTCCTGCTCAAGCAGAGTCATTCTAAAGGACAGGATTGTGTCCACAGAGCGCTCTGGAGTATCTCCAGTGAGGGAGACTCCATGCCCTCTGTGCAGCCTGTTCCAGTGTGAGGTCCCCTGCCCAGGACAGATGTCTGCTGGGCAGCATCCCTCTGCTGGGGTGGGTCGTTGTTTCCTGCCATGGAGTGCTGGATCAGAGTGGGGCCAGTCCCAGAGCTGCCCATGCTGTGCCACGCTGCTCTGCGGGTGTGGCACTGCCCAAGTGGGGTGTGGACCCCGGTCCCGCGGTGCCCTGTGCTGTCACACCTCTGCCCAGCTCACTCAACGGGGGACATGGAGCAGGCAGAGAGCAGCATGGAAAAGATCGAACAGCAGATTTGGGAAGAAGCTTTTTCTTTTCATTTTACAATATTAAAGATCATCATGTAACAGACTCAGAGCACTTAATAGTGGATCACAATTAAGTTTGTGACATGCAAATTATTGCTAAGTTTTCAATAGACAAATGGACACAGGAAGAGCCCTGGGCACCATGTGGCACTGGACAGCACAAAAACTCAGTTGTGGGAACAGGTCTTGTTTCATCTGTGGAGCCCTGGGAAGGGGTCAGGGGACACTGGTGCAGCATGGCAGTGCTTGTGTGTCCTCCTGAGGCAGGGGTGGGATGCTCCCTACATCTGAGAGTGAACAGATTCCCTCTTTCTTCTGACAAGGCCTGGCAGACAGGGAAATCCAGCCTCTCTTTTCCCCCCATATTTTTCTTCATTGTGGGTTTTGGGGTTGGTACTTGATCAGCTCTAGAATATTCTCCAATTTCTCCTGCCCACCTGCAGAGTGAAATGCTGCAGCTACATTTAGCCCTCTCATTAGCCTGAGTCTTATTCTTTTTCTACATGATGGTGGAAATTTCTGTTACTGGGAAGAGAGTTTTAGGTCAATTTATGTACTAAGTAGGAGAAGGTGTCAGAGCTCTTCGCCTTCTCTGCTTTTCTCCTGGTAACTGCAGACTGCTCTCTGTGTACCAAATCTCCATCTGCAGAGAGGTGCAGAGCCCAGCGTACAGGACTATGTTCAGGAATTCGGGTTTTTATACAGCACACAAATCTGTGTTTCATGCCACAATTGCAAGTCCTAGAAATATCACTGATATTTGAACACTTCAAAAAGCAAACCACTGAAAGATCAAATGCATCCATGAGGTTGAATTATTAGTGAAGTGTGATTTGTAAAAATAAACACCAGTCATTCTATTGACAACAATTACCTGGTTTCGTATTTTAAAAGGTTTTTTTTAAAAATAGTTCTTAACTAAAAATTAATTAATTAAAAGAAGAACTAATTATGATTGCCTGACAGTCAACTTCCTTTCCTTCAGAAATCTCAGGGAATAATTACTTGGTAAACATTTTTTTATTTTTCTTTATTTACTTAAATTTTAATTATGAAAACATATGGTATGTTTGAATGAACCTAATACTTGAGAAAGCAGCTTGGCAATAGTGGCAACCAGAGTCCTTTTGTGAATTTACAGAGCAGAAATGTCACAGCTGTCACAGGGCACAGTCTTTGGCAAAGCTAGTGTCGCGTGTCTCTGACCTCACCTAAGGGTGGATTACAGAAGTTTGGGTTGGAAGAAATCTTAAAGCCCATCTCATTCCTAACCCTGCCATGGGCGGGGACACCTTCCACTATCTCAGGATGTTCCAAGCCCTGTCCAAGCTGGCCTTGAACATTTCCAGGGATGGGGCAGCCACAGCTTCTCTGAGAAACCTCTTCCAGGACCTCCCCACTCTCACAGCCAAGAATTCCTTCCCTATATCCCGTTTAACCCTGCCTTCTGGCAGTGGGAAGCCATTCCCCCTTGTCCTGGTAGTCTAGCCTGTTGCCCAAAGTCCGTCTTCAGCTCTGCTGGTGCCTCTTTAAGCACTACAAGAGGTTCTGAGCTCTCTCTGGAGCTTTCTCTTCTTCAGGTCAACACTCCCAGCTCTTCCAGCCTGTCTCCCAGAGGCAGGCTCCAGCTCTTCAATTATTTTTGTGGCCTCCTCTGTACAAGCTCCAACAGGTCGATATTCTTCTTGTGTTGAGGCCTCCAGAACTGGAGGCAGTGCTGCAGGTGGGTTCTTCGAAGCACAGATGGGTGTCGAGATCCAAGTTTCCCTCTGTCTAGGCTAATTCAAAGTATGGGGTCAATATCCATAGAGTGATTATTGAACTGCCTGGAATAAAGAAAAAAAAAGAAAAACCCAAAAAAGATAACCCAAGGTTGTGAAGCTTGTCATATGTTGTGACCCGCTATGCTGTACATGGGTGGGCTGTGTGGTGTTTGCAGTGGCCACACGTGAGTCGGTTCCTGGTCTGAGTCGGTTCCTGGTTGTATTTTGCATTTGAGGAATGCTGAAAGACACTGTGTGCAAAGAGTATCCAGTTCCCTTCAAGTCACTTTCCCTTTACTTGCAGCCATGGTAATCGGCTGCTTGGCACAGCCACCTCCTGGATCCAGAATCCAGATGGAGCTGAGGCCCGTGCCCCGCATCACCCTCCCCCCCCACCTGCGCGGGCGCTGAGCGCTCGGGGAGATGCTCTGGGGGAGATGCAGTCTGAGACGCTCTGGGAGGGATGCTGTGGAGGGCAGGCTCTCGGTGGATGCTCTCGGCAGGATGCTCTGGATGGAATACACTCGGGGGATGCCTATTGGGAGGATGCTCTCGGGCCCATGGGGGCACCTGCCAAGGGGCGGACATTGCCGGACGCGGAGCGGGGCGGTGGCGAGGAGCGGGACCCTCCCATTGTCTGCAGCGGGGCCGGGCAGGGCGGGGAAACCGGGAGCCGAGGACAAGAGGCGGCCGCCCACCCTCCGCAGCCTTATAGGCAGCAGCCGAGCGCCGGTGCCTTAAATGGGCGCTGCCCGGGAGCGCTGCCATTGACAAAAAAGCAGCGGCGGGCGGGGACGCGGTAGGGCTGCCGCAGGGTACCCACGGGCAGGGGCGCGGAGCCGCCAGGCGCGGAACGGGAGGCGCGGCCAGGCCGGCGCTGCGGCGGGGGCGGGCTGCGGCGCAG
>VWZV01005309.1:0-107853 GCA_013397155.1 Irena cyanogastra | reverse complement strand
TTCCCCGGCTGCGGAGACCGGCGTGAACATGGATGGGCCCGGCGGCGGGGGGAGCGGAGCAGCTGTGGACACGGACGCTGCTGCAGCGCCGGCAGCCCCCAGGGCCCCCACCACGCCGCCCCGCGGCCCCGCCTCCAGGGACCCTAAGCTGGTCCATCAGCGGTTCCTGCGGAGGAGCGTGGTGGACTCGGACCAGGAGGAGCTCGCCTTCGACCTCCCCGAGGCGGAGCACCAGCGGAGAATCATCCTGCTCCCCAAAACCAGGAGGATAATCGCTGAGCGGGCGAAGGCGGGGCAGGAGGCGGCGGAGGCGGCGGGCCGGGAGGCCGAGTGCTCCGGGGAGCCGCGGGCAACGCCGGCCGCGGGCAACGCCGCAGGCGTCGAGGAGCAGAAGGAGCCAGGCAAGGATGCGGAGCGGAGAGAGGCACAAGATGCTGCCAAGGACCAGGGCAAGGCTAAGAAAGAGGAGCCGGAGGAGGAGGCTGATATGAAAGCGGTTGCCACCTCGCCGGATGGCAGGTTCCTAAAGTTTGATATTGAACTCGGGCGGGGATCCTTCAAAACGGTCTACAAGGGTCTGGACACGGAGACGTGGGTGGAAGTCGCATGGTGTGAACTGCAGGTAAGCCCAGCTGATCCTCCTGTGCCTTTTTTTTTTCTGCCTTGTAAGCCGGGAACTAGAGGCACCGTATCGGTGTCATTCAGAGCAGCTCAGCCCTGAACAGCCTTTATGGTCACCATCGCTTAGGATCCAGTGTCTAACTATAGCGCAATATCCCCATTGGCTCCGGATCCACCACCTTATATACACTCCTCCCACGCTTAACCCCCTCGGCCCGGCGCCGCTGCCGCCGCGGGGGCCGCGCAGGACCCGCCTGGCGCAGCGAAGGTCACGCGTGGCTCCCGCGGCGT
The DNA here is from genome assembly GCA_013397155.1 of Irena cyanogastra. Classification (NCBI taxonomy): domain Eukaryota; kingdom Metazoa; phylum Chordata; class Aves; order Passeriformes; family Irenidae; genus Irena; species Irena cyanogastra. The sequence goes on along the minus strand of VWZV01005309.1, from coordinate 106,941 downwards.
GGGAAAGGGCGGAGCGGAGCGGGGATGCTCGGCTCGGCCCCAGCCCCTTCTCGGGGCAGCAGCTCCCTGTTAAAATGACACCGACAGTAAGTGATTTGAGTGCGTTTGCAGGAGGAAAATTTCCTTTTGTGTCATAGCTTCATAAAGGCTGAGGAGCTGCTCTCCCCGACCTTCCGTCTCCCCTGCCATGAAATTATCACTGTCCTGGTGAATCAAACCTCCCAATATGCCCCGTTGCTTGCCCTTTTTTAGGCGTCATGTGTGCAGTACTTTGGTTAGGTCAAAGACTTATCTGTCCAAGTACCTTTGAAAAGGTAGATTTTTACATTAAAGTTCTAGCTCTTCAGAATGAAGTAATATCATCCAGTAATGTCGAAAGAGAACAAATGTTTAGATGCTTTTGCTGTTACCCTGTTCTTGGGTTTTGTAGCCTTTGGTAAATAGCACAGTAGTACGTGCCTAATTTTTTTTTTCTTTATAATGAAACTTATAGTTCCTGTTACCTCACTTTGTTGGTATCCATTGGAATGAAACCTATTAAAGAGAAAAAACCTACTACAGTATTAATATTGTTTTATTTTCAGCTTGAGTTATTTTGTAATTTAGGTGAAAAGAGGTTTAACTCTTCATTATAATTTGGGGTCTTTAAACTTCCACTGGGTGGCTGAGCTTTATGGCCTACAAGAGTATTTGAAACTGACATGGAAATAACGAGTTATTGTACGTCTGAGCTCCTGGTTGATTGTTTATATCTTAATGTTGGCGCAATCTGTAAATTACTCCTGGCTGCCTGGGATAGCTGGGGATGGACGTACAGCCACATCTTTAGTCTCTGTTTATTTCATTACACAACATAATTGTAACGCACTACAGCATTTCTCTCTTATTAAGAATTATGGGGAACACTTCTAAGTCTTCATAGTCGTGCATTCCCCAGCTTTTATCAGACGGGGATACAGAATGGGAGACACAGCAGCCGGGCAAGGTATGGTGGGCTGTTGGTGAGGGGCTTGAACCCCTTTCTCCTTCAGCCCTGGGGTCCTGGTGGGTTTGTGGGGAAAGGGGTGTCTGGGGGATTGTTAAGGGGATTTAAAAGAGAGCTGCTGTAGGAAAGCCTGGGTGTAGGCCTGGGCTTTTGTCTGGCTTTGCTGGGAACTGAATTGGGAGCGTGTAAGGCTTCTTCTTCAGCAGCCTGAAATCCATGAGGGATGGTAGCTGGGATGCTGTTGGAGGGCAGATTGGAAGAGGCTGATGCTGCTCCTGTCAGTCCATGCAGCCCAGGCCAGCCCCATCACTGCAGAGCCATAGCACAGACCCAGAATTCATGATGGCAGGTTTCTCAGAGTTCTCTAGCAGAGGGATTGGCATAGATGGATTTTCCACATATTTTCTGTAATGAACCAGCTTTAACGACCAAAGCCTGCCAAATGTATTGGTGAACACTGCTTGGAAATGCTAGTCTGGATCATGTACACCTAAGGAAGAGACTGGGAAGGGATAACTGCAGTGTGAAAGCTTTCTTATCTGGCAAATGGCCTTCATATTAGTTACACTTCTTTAGGAATTCTTGAACTGACTGTGTGTGAAGAAATCCGTATAATGCTCAAATTCCCATTAGTTTTCACTATATGTGCTTCAGCCTATATCAGATGTTGCTGCTAGGTATTTCAATTTGATACAGGATTTGCTTTAGGCTTCTAATTGTGGAAAGAAAACTATTGTTTGGCTGCTTTAGAGAAATTGGTGTGAATCCCCTGAAGGCAGGGGCTGCTATATCTCCTTAGACTCTGCTGTGTGCAGTTTTGAGTGATGCCGAAGGTCATGTGAGATGGTATGTGACTTTGAAAGCCAGTACTTCGGTCTGGATTGGGAAAGCCTCATTGAATGACAAAAGCCTTTAGCGACTACAGGATTAAAGCCTGTGCCTCTGGGCTGGATTTACATGGAGGAGGCAATGGGAGAAGGTGTGAATGGTTGTGTTGTCTCCAGCTCTTTGACTTGTAGAATACTCTCTCAGTTCAGCTGGGGAATTTTAGGGAAAACGTTGAGTGTGCTGTCAAGTAAATCACTTTATTCATGGCCTTTTTTTTTTTGTGAGCTGTGCCAGTTAGATCTGCCCCGATTTGTGTTTCTGTGCACAAATTTGAAGTTTCCTATAGGCAGCAGGAGACTGAGTGGAAGCCGTCATATCACCATGCTGTTGGAGACAAAATGCCTTCCTCTGCAGCCTCACGCCGTCAGAACCCAGGCCAGAGCCTTTTTTGTGGAAAAATTGCTGCAGTCTGTAGTATTTTTCTTCTGGAGATGCACTTGTGTTTGTTCCACTTGGAGCGGGGAAGTTAAAGCGGACAGCGTTGAGGTTCCATGCACCCATTAATCCTGTCCTGGCTCAGCGGTTTTTCAGCCCGCTTGTGCTGTTGCCTGTGTGTCTGTCTTTGTCCGTCTGTACAAAGGCCTCGCGAGCCATTCTTGTTCGGTGGCTTTATTTCATTGAAAAGACGGCTTTAAGGTTCAGAACTGTAGTCATAGCTCTGATTAGGGCGGGACCCAAGCGCTAGCCAGATGATCTGGGCTTTAGACCTGTCTGAAGAGGTGAAAGCTGTAGTTGAATTCTAGCTAGAAAATAAGGCTATTGTTCCTTCATGAAGCTGAAGTGCTAGAGCAGGATTAGTGTGCCCTTGCAGTTTCGAATGGTTTTCATTCCAAGGTTTTCAGCAGCTATAGTTAATATTAATTGATGGCGTACGATCGCTGTGTGGTCAGGCTTTGGCATAACAGTATTGCAATGTTGCACTCCTAAGTAAAATGTTGGGTCATGAATAAGGAATACAGGCTTTGCTCCTCCCCTGCTTGCAAGACAAATATTCCTTTTAGTTAGATGAATGGTTTCAAAATGCCCATCATGTTTCCCTTTGGGAATATATAGGGACTCTGCGAAGAATCAGACTTGGTACTGTGAAATGCAGAGGCCTCGTTGTACTTTATGGTTCTTGCTTGGACTGTGAATACCGCCATTGTATTTAAATTTTTTTTTTTTTGGTTGAGAAAGGGGGAAAGGTTGGGCTGTCTAATCCTGCTGTTGCAGGAGAGTGCAAGGTGCCTGGTGATTACCTGGTGATCATTACAGTCTTATGACCCTTTGTCGAAATTCCAGGAGTTTCTTTCCTGGAAGGGGTAGTAACTCCAGGATTTCCACTGGTGTGGTAGTTTGGCTTTTGTTAGTGTCCTTGCTGGCTGGCAGCATTCATCTGATATTGAAATAGTAGCAGGTTGCTATCTGTGCTGGTAATTTATTGGTGAGATAGACTTTGTAGTGTTAATGAACAGAATAATTTAGAAAATCTGGGAGAAGAAAGGAGACAGAGATTATACCTGAAAGCTTCAGTCTGGTATTGCTGTCTGCTCGCAGTTAAGTGAACTTCAGGATCAATTTTTTCTATTTCCAGTTAATTCTTGCCAATGTGACTTCTGTTTAAATTGAAACAATTGGTTTAGCTGTGCTTTACGGTGTCAGGATGAAAGTGTGTGCCTGTATCACTGGTATTTGTTAGCAGAGCTGTTGCCCTGGCATGGAGAAGCAGGGCAGGGATATGGTAACGAACTATTAATAGACTGCTTCTCAAGTTCAGTAAATGAAATACAGTTGGGTCAGGCTTCGCATTCTGCTTGTGAACCACACAAGACTCCTTGGTTTTGAGCATTTTGTGCCTCAAGGTTGGTTGTGTGCTCTTTTAATTCTGGTGAAACTCTTCATGTTAAATGTGTGGGTCCAGCTGCCATAAGAAGAAATGACTTCAAATCAGAGCTGGGCGTAAAGGATATTTCTGGTCCCTTTGGTCATCTCATATCCACAGCTGATGGGGGGTGGAAAAAGTTGATGTTGCAAGCTGTCACCGTGGTGATCCTTGCAGTTGATAGGCAGTCTGGCATGAGTGACATTTACATTGGTATTGTTTTGTGGCTAGGGTGTAACAGAGGTTTAAGAGTTCAGAGACAATGGTAATGATGTGCTAAAAGATGCTGTCTACTGGACTTAGTGCATTTTGATAGTCTGAACGATGAGAAATGCTGCAGAGGTTTGAAGGAGTGTCTCCTGGAAGGTAGAAGCCCTACTGTAAGGGTTGGGTGTGAAAGCATTGTTGAGGAGGTAAATCTCTTCTGCCTCAGGAGCCTACTGCAGTGGTTCATATGGACTTAGTGCTGCGAAGTTTGGTTTTTAGATTTGCCACGATGTTGCTGTTGGTGGCCAGCAGCAGGACACTTACCTGTGTGTGTATTAAGCTCTGGGCTGGGTCTGCTGGCCAGAAGACATAAATGTGAACGAAGTGCTGATGTGTGATGCCTGGACAGGCTGTAGGTGTAAGGCAAGGGCAGCCAAAGGTGTGTCACACAAGATGTGTGACACTTGGCACTCCTACTGGAAGAGACGTCTTCATTGCACTGCAACAGGGGGGGCTTGCAGATAGCAGCTGGAGAATATCCAGAAAGGTCATGTGGAAGCAGAACTGGTTTGCTTCATGTTTAAGTTTAGATATATATGAAGTTACGTTTGGAAATGGATCTTTTCCCTGAAGTGACACTTGGGAACAGCATGGGTGCTATCCCAGTGTTGATTTTGATGTGTGAGGTTGGCCAAGAAGGGCAGCAGAGGATTTTCCTTGTGGTGTTGATAAGTCAAGTGGAAACAACCTTCAGTCTGGTACCTTCCTATTCCTGTGTAGCTCTGAAAGGAGGGAACAACTCCCTGATCATGCTGCCCTCCTGCCTCCTGGGAAGCAGACGTCAGCTGTCCTGCAGGAGTGGTCACAGCCACCTTCTCCAGCACTACCTGGCTGCAGCTGCTTCTGCCTGGACTCTGCACCAGTACAAGAGTACTTGTACGTACTTGTAAACCCAGTTTCTACATAAACTGCAAGATGGAGCCTGTTTTATGTGTGACTGGTCCCTTGCTCTGAAATGGACTGATCTTCAAATCCTGGGCAACTTCCTGTATCCCTGATTAAAATCTCATCGTCCTCCAAAGGAATCAGGTCCATATCTCATTCTGGCATTATGCTTATCCCAAACAGTGTGCTTGTTGGGAATTTTGTCCGTTCAGAATTAGCTACATAGCTTCTCAGAGGTATGCATTTCACATGCAAATTCCCATGCCCTGTAAAACACACTGGGAGTTTGGGACATGGAGTGGACCACAAGGAAATGAGCATTTTTTTTGTTACACACAAGTGCTTTTTTGTAATGCTTTTGTATAGGGGAAAGCTGTACAGTAGCTGGTTGCTAAAGCTATTAATTAATCTTTTTCAGATTCTGGAAGTCCTGATATAGTTCATCTCTCTATTTTAAAGACCTTTTGTTTCATCAAAATTCAGAGAATTTGAATGTAAATCTGTATGGATAATGGCTGCCTTATCGTTTTTTTGGGGGATTTTTTTGTTTATTTGTGTGATTTTGGGGAACTGTCAGGTATTTTCCATTAACTTTTTTAGCAAAGCATGAACCTCTGAACTGTGGCTCAGAACTGAGCGTGGTAATGTGATATTCTGTATTCCTCAATTAACAGGGCTTGTCCAAAGGCAATGTCAGTGCATCTCACATGCTTGAACTGCCTAAAACCCAGTCAGACTAAACAGATGGAGGAAGGGATTTTTTCTTTAGCTGAATAATAAAATTTGTTATATATTCTATAAAATAAGGCTTTATTAAACAGAACAGGTGATAGTTGGTCACCTCATGTGTTGAGAACTGATTTTACAGAAGCAGGATTTGATTTTAGCCACACAAATACTGTCTGGACCAGGCACTGCCTCTGTCTGCTTCCGAAATGGATGTTCCTTTCTCTCACTAGTGTGTGCTCAAAGGATTAAAATTGTGGTGTTTATTCCAGATTTTTCTACAATAAGCAGCTTTTCCACAATGCCTTTCCTGATGCTGGATTGCTTCAGTTAGAGGAGCATTTCAGGTCCCCCATTGTGCTGGCCAGAGCTGGTGCAACTGTGGTGCTTGACTGAGAAGAATCAATCAGATTCAAACAGAACTCTGGGGAAATTGGGGGGGGGGGAGAGAAGAATCACAGAATTTCCAGTGGCTGTAGCTCATTGGTACAGGCCTGCGTAGTGCTCTGCTGGAACATGGCAATCAGTATTACAAGAGCCAGATATTATCAAAATGGGCTTGTTTTGTTCCTGGCTTTGCTGATTAATTAAGGAAAACAGGCATGATTGTGTTTATCTGAACTTATTTTGTTTCTCTTTCATATGAGTGTATGTTTGGAGAGTTGTTGTAGATAATAAAGTAAGTGTTACACTAATGAAATGGACTTGCTTTTATCTCAATTATGATAACACTTGTATTGCTTAGAATGGCAGAATCTTCTGTTCTGAAAGCATGAAATTGCAGGAGCTGTGCCCCTCTTTCCTTAGCTGCCAGGGTAGTAGTTTAAGGTGATTTGATAACGGCTCCAGTGAGCCTTGAGCTGGGAATGAATCTCCCCTTGTGGTGTAAGTTTTTTAGTCTGTTTGGCCATTGTGGGAAGGGAGATCGGCAGTACCTCTTCCAGATGTCATGTAAGTGGAGAGAGTAGGTGCCATCACTCAGCTCTGCCTCCATGTGATGGGTGTGCAATTTGAGGAATGGCTGAAGAGTTAATTTCTGGGTCTCAGCTGTGTTCACACATGGAGGGGCACATTCCAAGGCTGAGGCTATTTGGGACACGACATGCTGGAGGCTGGAGCTCTTGCAGACACCTCACCTTGAGGAAAGGCACAGAGCCCTCAGTGTGCTGGCAGCTGAGGGCTGGCTGTCAGAGCCCCAGGTGCCTTCAGCAGAGTGCATTTGGACCCAGGTCAATTTTATGCCTTATTTTTACAGTCTCCTGTTAAATTAAGCTGACTGGATAGATTCCCATGTGATACAAGATACTGCTGTGGAGGCATGCTGTGGCTTCCTCTAGGCTATTAGATAGCTCTGAATCCCTCTCTGAGCAAGAGGATTAAGCCTTCTTTTCAAAGTACAGAAAGAAGAAACTTGCAGCAAATAACTGGTTGGGAGAGGGAAGTGAAGTGTCTTTTTAACTTGCTGGAATAAATGGTAATTTTTATGTTTAGGACTTGACTGCTTGAATTTCTATGCCCATTCATGGGCACTCTGCCAGAACCCATTCTCCTGCCATGCAGTAGGTACACAACATCCTGACAGGGGCTGCTAACATGGAAGGCTTTGATGAGAGACTGACATCCCTTACCATGAGAAACAGTCAGTGCTTAAAAAGTGTGTGATTAAATGTGTGTGTGTCTGTTCTCTTGGATGAATCCAACATGAAAAGTTTTTAACCGTAAAGCTACAAAACTATTAGAAACAGCAATAGTAACACTGAAACATTAAATACGGCTTAATTTACTGAAGTGTGGATATACCTTTTTTAGTATCTATAAACCATGTTTTTTGTTTGAGGGAAGGAGATAAGCTCAGGCTTATGCACCTGTGGGCTTCAAAGAACATTTTGCTACATGGCTGTGTTTTGAGGCTTTTCTGTGTGAAATGAGACACTTGGTATAATGAAGCCTGGGTATTCAAAAGCAACTGCCACAAGGAGGGAACTGGGGATTTGATTTTAGCCACACAAATGCTATCCAGACTGTTTTTCCTTTTATTTGTGATGTTGCTGAATAACAACCCAAATTATAACAAACACAGCTGGGGCTGTAGCCATGTTGGGAGGGAACCTCTCAGCACAGAGCTGCTGTTGGAGAGTGCCTGGAATGGGAAGGTCTATGCCTGGGGTAGTTGGCTTTGTCCAAGCAGGACAGCACAAAAAATACACACTTTATTAACTTGGGCCCTGAAAATGAAATCCAGTGTTGCTGCTGAACCCCACATTCTCTGGGTGTGATGAGTGTGACTGATGCTGTTCTGGCTTTGTTTACAGAGTGCTTCATCAGCCCCTTCCTGCCTGCCTTGGACATTTTTAGAATCACAGAAGGGTTTGGGTTACAAAGGAACTTTAAGACCATCTCAATTCAGTCCCCTGCCATGGGCTCGGACAATTTCCACTACACCAAGTTGTCCCAAGCTCCATCCAACCTGGTCTTGAGCATGTCCAAGGATGGGGCATCCACCGCTTTTCTGAGCAACCTGTATCAGTGCCTCATCATCCTCACTGCCTTATTAGGAAGGCTTTATTAGTAAAATGGATGCTGCTTCACAAAAACTTGCCAGTAAGGTTTTAAAAAGCAGGTTAAATTATTTTTTTCCTTCTCATTCCTTCTCTTTCCTGTCTTCTGCCACCCCTCTAAAAGGATACAGTTCTACTCTTAACGCCGTTCTGCACTGCCACAGGGTATATATGCTTATCCTTTTTTCACATTCCTTATTTTTCTTTAGAGGGTCATCTTCATAATTTCATGCAATTATCTCCTGTGATTAATCTGATGAGATGCCATTTCACCTGAGAGCCACCCAGTTGTGCAGGGTGTTTCCTTGGGCACTGCTTTGTGCAGCTTTGGGACCATCAGTCAGTGACAGCTGGGACAACATCTGGTGTCTCTGAACATCCTGCTGAACCTGGTATAGAGATCAGAATTTGCAGAGAAACAGAGGAAAATGGGGTTAGTGAATAGTACCTAGTGAGACAAGATGCAAGGGCAATTTATAACCCCTTGTGCAATAATTATTTCTGAATCTTAGCAGTGACAGATAGTTATTATCTTTCTGCCTGCCTTGTTAATGCTTTGGTACTGCAGTTCTGCTCCTGCAAGTACAGTCCACATGCTGGAAGTGCTTTTTTTAAAAATAAGCTTCCCTAAAGCTTATGTATTGTGCATTTTTGTAGGCTTTATCCTGTTTGCAATATCTCCAAGTTTTAGAATTGAAATTGTAATTTATGGTTTCTGTTAGAGAAAGAAAAAAGCCATTAAAACATTTCCACAAAGCTAGTTTTTGTGTGCAAAAAGAGAGAACAATCTAATGTTCTATGAACTGTGACATTTGTGCCTTGAAAGATGTATAGGGTATATTTCCTAATGGATTTCTGACAGCAGGATAACTAATGAAATTCTCTGGCAGTGGAGTCCTTGGTGCCTAATAGGATGTGAACTCCCGTGTTGCTGCTTCAACAGTTTGGTTATTTCTGGTAGTGCTTTGTTTACATGTGTCTCTACCATGATTTACTCACTAAATGTATTGTGGAACATATCTTCCTCAAGAAGCAAAGGCTGAAAATCAGCCTTTGAATGTGTTTTTGACAGCCACTAGAAATAACAAGAAAGGGTGAGTTTTCTTACTCTTACAGTCACACTGTGGTTTGTTTTAGATGTAACCGTAAAGCCCATCCAGTGCCACCCCTGCCATGGGCAGGGAGACCTTCCACTGTCCCAGGGTGCTCCAAGCCCTGTCCAACCTGGCCTGGGACACTTCCAGGGATCCAGGGGCAGCCACAGCTTCTCTGGGCACCTGTGCCAGGGCCTGCCCACCCTCACAGCGAACAATTTGTCCCGTGAAAGAATTCTTGCTCTTCGTAAGTTCATTAAGTTGATGCAAGATAACAAACTCCCAGTAGTTCTGTCTGTATTTTTCTTGGAGGATACATCCTTCACTAATCTATAATCTGTGACACAGTAAAGTGTTTAATTGTGTGACTGAAAAAAAATTGGTGGACTGGTTTAACTGGAAGATCTTACATATGCTGGAATGTTAATTAGTCATAGAGGTCTAAGACAGATGAACAATTAGTCATTAAAGCCTATTCATCTGTTTTTAAGGTGTTCGCATTTTAAAAAAAGTTTTAAAATAAACATACTGTTTCTAAGGTGTTTGAGTACCAAAGTTTTAACCCCCCTGTGGCAGGGTTTGTACAAGTTTCAATAAGCATTCTGTCTGTTCTTTAAGGATGCGACATATTTTGAAATGTAGTAACATTCCCAGAGCAGAGGCTTTTATTTTTAGGTTTCCCAAAACTCCCATGTAAGTTTACCTGCTTTGAAAATAATTGCATGCACTGATCATGCTGGGATGGTGGCAGGTCTTTAAAATCTGGCATGATCAAAGTGAACACACAATTTCTTTTTGATGATGGGAGACATGAAAAGCCACACTGTAGCTGTGTAGAGTATGCAGCTGTGTGTAAACCTGGACTGGGGCTGTAATCTCCACAGGGGAAATCTCAGGACAAAATCAGCATGTTTGCAAATCTATGTATTTTTATAGCATAGATAGAGTTGGTGGTTCTGAGGCTTGACTTCTCCTTAACCTTAGATATGGAGGTGAAAATACAGGCTCAAATACTTCCTTAGCTTTTCAGAAACTATTCTGGTAATTCTGCCTTTCTTTATGAAGCTGATTTAAGGAACATTGTAGCTGCTCTCTGGCTTCATTTTTTAGTGTTACACCTTGTTCAATAGCTGATGTGGAATAAATCTGGGAACAACACTGCAGGTGGAGGGGGAATCCTTAAAGAGATGGCTGTGGAGTGATTTGACTTGATTTAGGTTGCTCACTGTTGAGTTGCTCTTTTCTTCCATATTAATGGCAAGTGTTTGCCCTTTGTTTTCTTGGGCTTTGCTTTAGACTTGTCCCTAAGATGTATGTGACCATTTCTTTAAAAGACCACACACGTGTGCAATAGTTACCTTAATAAAATGTTTGGACAGATGACATAAATACAAGAATCTAAATTTGTCAATGTCCTCCTAAATTTAAGAACTAGTAAATGAGATTATGGCAATGAGTGTTATTCCTTGTTAAAAGGCGTTTTGAAGCATGTGGTTTTTGAAAATTAATTGCAGTACATGGCATTCATAATGGAATAGGTAGTGTGATTCTGGTAGGTTGAATGTCTTAAAAAAATACCAAATCTTCTTTAGCTTTTGCATTCTCAAGTGCTTTCTTTTAAAAGTGCTTGGAGTCATTTAGCTGGACTGTGAACTGGTTAGGTAGTTCTGCCTCAGGCTTTTACAAACATCTGGAGGTGTCTTTACTCTGCAGCTGATAAATCAGCTCTCCCTTGAATGCGTTGTGTGAGACCATGCTGATCATTCATTGTCATACTCTTAAGGTGCTATGAAGTTAAGAAATTTGGGGATTAAAATGGAATTGCAGCACCAGTGAAGGCTGTGCTAAAACTTTTGTTTCATTGCAGTCAATAAATTTTTCATGACAGTTCTAGTTTTGAAAGCTTCTGAAAACAAAGCTTTAAAATATTTTAAGTGAATCACTTTATGACTCAAAAGTTTTTTTCCCATCTGGAAAATGTCTGGGCTTTTGTATGGGATGGTAATTCATGTCTAGATCTTGATGTTTTATTATTATCACTTTCGTGATATTGAAACTATTGACTTTCATGAAAATCAGCTGAATATGATGGCAAGACTAATCCAGCCTCCTGCTGCAAAAAGTCCTTTGCTGAATCCCTCTGAGGGTCCTTTCCTGAGAGATCTAGAATTTAACTACAGCTACTTAGAACCTCTTAGAGCTCCAACTTGTACATTTTTAATCTTGTAGACTGACATAATCTACAAGAGCAGGAGTATTTAGTGTATTTTTAATCTTGTAGAGTAAAATAGGGATACCAAATGGATATCCCTATTATAAAGGAATACCAGTTTACTGATGTCACAGACAATATTTTAAAGTACTCTACCTGAATTTTAGCCTTGCAGACTAAAAAAACATGTTCTGGTAAAAGAATGCTATTTGGACTGAATCATTCTGTTTGTTTCAAGAGTGCTAACACAAACTGAGCGGTCTCTAAGAACTTTCTCATCTAGAGCTCGATGAAAACCAAGCTTTTTTCCAGATGAAAGGTTTGGTATAGTGTGCTGCTGTTACTGAATCCCCAGGGAGGCTGCCTGCTGCTCTAATTCTTCACACTGCAGCAGAGAAATCCCACAGATTATTTCTATAGTCAGGTTAATTGAAGGAGTGGAAAGGGTAAGTAGAAATTTTCTGGATTTATAGTTAAGGGAGAGTGAGAAGGACTGATGTGGCCTGTGTCTTGGTAACCAGCAGTTGGGAGTACATGCTGTGGGCCAGTGCCTGCAATGCTCTTTTAATGATGTATTTTTTATGTGTATATTATTAAAGGGGGAATTAATGTGTTTTTGTCCCATGGAAATGTGTAGTAGGAAAGGGCTGTGATAAGAAAAATCTCTTCAGCCAGCCTTGTCTCAGTTTTCAGGGAGAAAACTCCCTGACTCTCTCACTTGAATTTCTTCCACTCTAGGAAAGGTAATGGGAATTAAATACAAAAAATAAACTACCCTAGCATAGTTCAGTTTTTTCCTTTGCATATTCAGTAGGTAAGGGTTTTTATTTTTCACCTTGCATTTCCTGGTTCCTTTCAGAAGCTATAGATTGGGACTGGTCTTTTACCTTTATCACCTGCATAGTTGAAAACTGGAAATACTGAATCGTATTCCAGGCCAAGCCCATGAGATTTTTAGAAGAAATTGGTTGTGTGTGTTTATTCAGTTGCAAAATCTTATTTTCATGTGAAATGTCTTTATATTGTGGTCCATGTTCTTGGTGTTCGGTGCTTGTAGGGCTTCAGGTGTGTCATAGCAAGACCAAAGACTCCCCTTGCTTACCCACAGGGTGCACATCTGGGAGATTTGTCAATTGAATCATAGCCAAAACCTCTGTTGACATATTTGTTTCCTATCCTATTTTTTTCTGTGTGATTTGAAACCATTTTTACTCAGGGTCATGTTCTGGAGGTCCTGCTGTGTGGCTAATAGATTTTTTTAAAAAAGAAAAACCAACTAAAAATGTCCCATTGGGAATGAAGAGTCATCACAGAGCTTTTAATTTGATATTCAACCAAGCAGCTGTGGTATTTAATCTGTCCTTGGAACAGCAGCCAACATATAAAAGCCACAATAAGAAAATTATTAGTTATATCCTCCTTTCTGTTTAATAGGATGTCCTCTAAACTAACCTTTTTGGGCCTGTGGTGGCTTCCTTTAAATATGGTTTAGTTTTTTTCTCTGAAGTTCTTAATAAATAACGGGAAGCTGTCTGGGCTTTATGGGATAACTCATTGTGTTTCCTCTGTTTATTTCCAGATAATTGTTCTTTGCAGTGGGTATCCCTATTGTAAGGGATTCCAATTACTAATGCCAGAGAAAATATTTATTTATTCTGAGCAGACCTATTTCTATAATTTCTTCGAAGTCCTATTTTAAGTTAGTTAAGCTCTGTTGAGTTATTTGAATTAAGAGGTGGTTTTTGTTCTGGATTTAAGTACACACCTGTTTTTTGTAACAGATCATTTATATTCTCTCCATCTGTTTTGCATAATTTTTTAGGTTGAAGTATTTCTGAATTTCTTTCTCAAGAGCCTGCAAATTAAATTGAGTGAGGAAATATTTTTCTCATTTTACATAACAATTTAAATAAACTATTACATGTCCAATCAAACTTTTATTATAATGAATGAAAGTTGTATCATAAGACTTGGTTGTGCTATATAATACTCTGCAGTTAATGAAAGATCTTCTGTCTGAAGTTAAGAATATGAAAAAAAAATCAAGCAGGTTCTTCTGTGACAGACAGTAGTTCCCAGCCGTTGCAGAGAAATTGAAGCCGTCTTTGGAGGAATATATTCAGATATATTTTTTTATCGTCAGAAATGAAACTTGGACAGAGATGGCTGCAAATGTGTCTTCGTGTGTGGCCTTTGCATCTCCCCATTCTGCCTGGTGTGCAGAGTGGGCTGGGGCATCTCCATGGGACCAAGCTGTGTCTGTAGGGCAGCAGCTCAAGGAGAGGCATCTGGCCAAGTGAGGGGCATAGGGCAGAGCAGGAAGGCAAGGATTAGTTGGGTTACCTGCTGTGAAATCTGTTGGTTTAGCAACATATGTGGGTATTTCAGGGATGGGAGATAAACTGTGATGGGATCAGTGGGTGGTGGTGATGGTCAGAAGGCTCCCAGGGGCCCTGTGGGCATTGCCCTCCTGCTCTGTTAACTGGCAGAGGCAAACGGAATCACAGACACATTAAGGTTGGACAAGATCTCTTAAGACCATCAAGTCCGACCATCCCCAGCACCACTACCATGTTCACCGCTAGACCGTGTCCCCAAGTGCCAAATCCACACATTTTTTGGACACTTCTAGGGATGGTGACTCCACCACTGCCCTGGGCAGCCTGTGCTGGGACTGAACAACCATTTCTGTGAAGAATATTTTCCTAATACTCAACCTAACCCTCCCTTAGTGCGACCTTGGGCCATCTCCTCTTGTCCTGTCTCATTTGTTGCCTGGCTTGTTGCCTGCATAACTTGTTGCATGAATAACTTGAGCTGTTTAGAAACAGAGAATTGTAACAGAGCCTCTTGTAAAGCACAGCTGCAGGTCAGGCTGCCATTAGAGCCTTTTCTTCCCATGCATGGATTATTCTTGCACAGGCTGTTGCTTGGTTGCCTGTGCTGTTGAGGAAGAGGATGATTCATAGGGGAGAGTTCATAATGTGCCTTCCTCTCAAAACTGCTGTGAATGTACATGGGGAAATGCAGTGAAAGCTGGTCATGGAGAGCTCTGTCCACATGCAGAGGCACAGTTACACAATGTGGGCATGAGGAACAACAAGAGCTGTTGTCTGCAGTGAAACAGTGAGTGGTGGAGACCAGTGAGCTTGGCATTCCACACCAACACACAGGTCAAAGGGAATGGGATTGTCCCAGACACTGATTGGTCTGCTTGTTCCCAAATGTTTGCATAGCATTCAGTATTCTTTGGACACAGCAGAGGGAAAATGCAGCTCAGGAAAGAGTTAATCAGGGTCTTAAGATGAGTGAACCGTGCACTGCATCTGCCTTGTTGGGCACGCCAGGGCTTTCTGCCCGGCCGGTTTGTCATGGGCAGGTTATCCTTTAGGCTCTGCAGTAGCCTGGAACCTGACACACACCCAGCTGGTGTCAGGTTGAATTTGCCTACTGCTGGAAATCATGTTGCACTGATTGGCTGTTTGGGTTTGAGCTTTTTTTTCTGAGAGGTAAGTAATAAAGTAACATCAGTGCAGCGGAAAATTGAGATGGCACTCCAAATGTTTTTCCGGGGAAGGTAAGGGAAATGAATGTATGCTTGCAAGAAGGGTGACTCAGGGACTCGGGATGATTGAAGGTGGGGAGGAAGGAGGAGTCGGGCTGTATTGGGATGGATGGTTGTGGAAAGGGACAAGCTCACACTTCGAGAGCTGCTAGCAATATGGAGTCAGAGCAGGGATGCCTTCTTATCCCCTTCTCTCCTGGGATGCCTGAATCCTCTCCTGGTTCCTTCACTTGAGTGGAGCTGGCTTGAGTCTTTAGTGTGATTTCTTCCCTCTAGGTAGGATTTTACCTGCATTACTCTTTCTCTTTTTGCATTACATTTGCAGTGAGTCATGGAGAAAGTCTTTGCCCTTTCTCAGCCTTCCAGGTGGGATGCAGGATCGATGCTGCCCTTCAGCTGCTGCTCTGAGCAGCACCTTTTGTGTCTGCCTGGCCATCTGCCTTGCCATGGTGTGCAGGAACAGCAGGCACCACATGCAGTGGGTGCTGGGGGGAGGTACACACAAGTGGGCTGGCCCAGGTGGCTTGGATGTGAACACAGTTGCTGGGAGAGGAGGATGCAGAAACTCCTGAGGTGCTGCTTTAGGAGGGATGTATCTAATTGGGATGTATGAGCTTCTTCAGGCCATTCTGAAAAGCTGTTTCTGTTGAAAGATTAATATCCCAAATGCTGCAGTGCCTGTAGTCTTTCTTGGATTTTCTTTCTAACTGGAGTGCCTTGTCCCATGGTTCTAAGGCAGAGTGAGTGCACCAAGACCAAAAGGTCTTCCAGAAAATGAGTTAGAGCTGTATTGTGTACCTGGTCCCACAGGTAAACTAAACCTATGGCTCAAAGTCTGAGCACTCAGATTAACCTCAGCTGGTGCTGAGTGTTGCAATGCAATGTCTGCTTTTCAGATTAATTTTAATAAAGAATCTGTTGAACACCTGCTGGGGCTCTGCTCTTCCCAAAAGCAGAGATATGTATCAGTAGGGGAGTTGTGAACCATGAACTCTGCTCTCAGATGATGTTCCCCAACCTTATTGTACAAAATGTTGGGCACTTCCCTTGGATAACTGGCCACAGTCTACTGGTGCAAACCCCTGCATGCATCTCACTTCAAGAAAGATGTGGGACTGGTCCTTCAGAATCCAGCACACGGTTACGACAGCACAGAGAGATCTCAAGTACGTGGCTGATAGTGAGACATGGTTTGTCCATTTGAAGAATAGTATCTGAAAAACAAACACTTTCTTCAAGGAGGAGTTGGGTGAATGAGTCTTCAAGGTCACCATGTACAGGCAAATAATTAATAGGCTCAAAATGAAACTAAGGACATGTAGGTTAGAGAACAGTTTCTAACTGAGAGCAGTTAGGCATTGACAAATATTCCTTAGGCAGGCTCACTAGAGCTGTGTGCAGATCTGTCAGGAATAGTTTAAAAATCATTGCTCCTGTGATTGGAGCAAGGGAGCAGACTGGTGATATTTCCTGGTGACTTCCGGATCCACTTGCTGCAATTCTTTTACTCTGTCCCGTGGCATTGGTCACACACTCAGCGTCACAAGGTCTGCACTGACATTGATATGGCCAGTCCTATGAGCGCTGTTATTTCAACCAGCACATGGATAATGTAAGTTTGATAAGGAGCCAGCCTAAACTGAATAGTCATCTCATCTTTAAACTGAGATGTTGGCAAATTCTGTTTGCATTTATTTCATAAACAGTGAGTTGAACTGGTTTGAGATCGCATAAGGCTTATGGTGCATAAACTGCAAATAACAGCCAGTCAACAAAAATTGTTCCTGTTCTGCTGCAGAGGAATCAAGCACCTGAGAGCAGCAGGGACTTGTCTGGGTGCGGGAAGTGCCCTGACAGTTTTCTTTAAAACAGAAGAACCTATCGTGAAGGGCCACCAGACTGAGTAAATGAAAGGAGAACCTTGCTTCTAAAGCAAGACTGGACCTCAGCTCAGTTAGCCTGGCGAGCCAAGAAGTCTGTAATCACTCTATAGAAAGGCAAAGGCAGGGAAAAGGCATTATAAGGAAGAGATCTGTGAAGGCTAGAGGATGAAGTTGGCTTGGGAAGGACTGGCTTTGAGGAAACTTAACAAGAAGGAGTAAAGGTTTAGCACAGCTTTGCTTTAGCAGTGACATGGCAAGAATTCTAATTGTTTTAATATGAAGGCTGCTTAGTTTATGAACAAGATTGATTATTTGGCATGTCCTACACTTGACCTTGGTTGTTCTCATGTGGGAGGCTTCCACAAGAAGAAGCTCTTTCTTCTAAGACCTTGAGCTAATGCTTGTCTCTTTTTTCAAATGTCAGGAATGTATTGTCAAAATTCTTAGGTTTCATCCAGCACCTTGTACTAGTGAAGGTGGAAACTTCAGAAAGAGAAAGATTAACCACCCCAGACTTTAATTTGTAAATATATATTTTTAAGTGCTTATATTGCTTCTGAATTGCGAGTTTTTGCCTTTTTTTTTAAAGATCTGTAGTATCCTGAAGTTACTCAAGTTTGCTCCTGCAGGAATCCTTGAGTTTTGAATGTACCAGTAAAAACAAAGATTTCTGTTTTCCAGATAGTGCTTCCTATTTAAAAAAAAAAAAAAAGGACAAAAAGGCTCTTTTTCTGCTGATGAGCCTTGGTGCCTTTAAGGTTGTGCATTTACACTTTTGTTTATAGGTTTGATTTTTGTTGGAGTTGTTGGTGATGGCTGGAGGCTCAGAATCAGAAAACTTACCCAAGCGTCTGATGCCAGTGGAGTCTTGAACTTGAGAGCAGAGATAAACTGATGTGGCTTGATTGATAGTGGTTTATCCAGCACTAAAGGACTGGACTGGTTTTAAGCAAAATGTTGCTCTGCACAGGAAGAGTGTGCGACTTGCTCAGTGTGCAGAGATGGTCACTGTGCCTCGTGACCGAGACACTGAAGCCTCAGAGCAAGGGGGGAGCAGCATCAGTGCCTGGCCCTGGATCTTGAGGTCTTGCCATTCCTTTGGGATTCACCTTTCAGCCCGAAGTGATGGGGTCATATGTGGACTAATACTGTTATCCTTACTTTATCAACCTTCATTGTTACTGCTGTGGAAGTGATGGTAGGGCATTCCCAGTAGATGTTAATGTTTCCTGCTGTCTTTCTGATCTTGTTTTTGAAATAGCCTACTAGTGGTGATTCTTGCTTTTTTATTTTAATGACAGGGTTGAAAAAAAGTGTTCAACTAGTGTTTCTATGACTTAATTTGCAAGAGTACATGGACATCATACAGAATCCTGCAGAATGAAAGAGCCTTATCTTGATACCTTCTAGAAATGCTGTGTCTGGGTGTATTTGCCAAGGTCACTGTTTGTAAGAACACAATCTTCCCAAGAAAGCTGTATTGAGTGTCTTGCTACCTTCTGCTCAGCATAATCTGAAAGTGTCAAGTTAGTGCCAATACTGTCGCAGCATACATGGTAGGGTTTGGTTGTAGCAGAGGAAAAATGCAGCACTTAAATGTCAAAATCAGTGAAGTGTTAATGTGTCATTTTTTGCTGAGGCTAAAACACTGAGGTTAATGCTTGCTTTTCCACAAAACCTCTTATCTTGAGAGTAGGTGTGCAAGGCCCCCTGTGGGGGAGCCCCCAAATAAGAGTTCTGTGCCAGGACTGAGAGATGAACAGTATCTTTTTCAGTTTTCAGGTTGCTGTTTATTTTTTTCTTATCAAAAGCTCTCCATTCCACCTGCACCAGACTTAGCACAGGAGAAGAAGACCGAAAAAAGGTCACAAGGTGTTCAGTTTCAAGGTCTTTAAAGCTGTTTTGTTCAATAAACTCTTAAAACATACTTTATTTATGCTTTTCTACCAATAACTAACTAATTCTCTAACACACAACACCTGCATTGTGACCTTCCCCAGCCAATCACCCAGTGCCACCAACACTGCAGAAAATGGAGTAGATGAAGAAGAAGGTGGAGATAGGACAACAACCAAAATCCTCTATTTTGTCTTCCACCTACCTCCATACTAAAAACCCAAAAGTCTAAATTTTTCACCCTGTGATAAACTGCACTGCCATCTATTTTACGCACTCATAGATTCCACTTCATCACAAAGTCTTGGAAGTTCTGTCCATGGACAAAGATTAAAAAGCAGTGTTTTACTGAGAATCAGGACTTGTCAGGACAGGCAGGGAAATAATATTCCCTGTGTCCTGGGTTCCAACAAGTAGGTTTATTCCTGGCTCAATACATATTTAGTGAAGCAACCAAGTAAATAGACTAGAAGAAATTGTTGGTTATTAACTTAAGGTTGGTAAAGAGAGACAGTAGTAATAACAAAAGAGGATCTAATCTGATTTGTTGTAGTGGTAAATCAGCTCTAAATTGGATACTGTAGTATCATTATGTTGAAGGGTTTTTGGTTTTTTTTGTGAAATAATAACAGTTTACTGGAAAGATTATTAAATTATTACTGTTTTTCCTAGGCATTATTTTAACTCACAGTATGGTTTCTATAAGGACACAGAGTGAGTGTGTGTTTGCCCACCTCCCTTCCTGACTTTGTTACAGTAATATAATTGCTTTTCTTTCTTCTTGACATAGCCCAAAATGAAAGGGAAATGGTGTTGCTGTTGTGGCCAAGATTTACAGTTGTGAACTATCTCATCAATCACACCTGCTTTCCTTCCAAATGTTTCCTTTGGCAAGAACGTCTGTGGAGGAGAATAGCATTATTCCCTAGGGCAGCATTTTCCATATGGTCCCATTTCAGGATAAAATTAAACCAGTGGACCTTGTCAGTGTTTTCGTAACCAAAAATGAGTCCTTGTGCCTCTCTTAGTAGAACATGAGCAGTATTATTTAATAATGGTATGAATCACTTCAGTGGTGGTCTTCTGGAGAGTAATGCTGGCTGGCCATGAGTGGAATTGTTCTTTGGCACCCAAAGCAGATGGTGTTTAGTCAGAGAAGTGTCGTATGTCCAATCTGGTGCTGCCTGGCTTGCTGACAGGGTAATGGTTTGTGGAATGAAGAGCTTGGAGGTATGGTTACCACCAGGGGGAAGAAAACAGGGCTCCTCTGTATTTCCTGTGAGGCTAGTAGAGCCGTCAAATGCAGGGATTTCCATGGGCATTTCCTCTTGATGGGTCTGTACATTTCGTGCAGGAAATTGAGGGCTCCCTGCGTGGTTGGCATGGATCTGAGGTGAGTGGGCAGACTGCTCAGCCCAGCTGTCAGGTGTGGGTGTGTTAATTTATGGTACATGCAGTAAGTCCAGCCTGCTCTGGGTGATGATGCTCACAGGGTGGGCTCAGGCTGACATCTCTGCCTCTCTGGGGATGGACCTGTATGGAGCTGTGTGGAGAGGGACAACTCAGGTGGGTTCAGGCTGGTGGTCATTTCTCCCTGCATCTCTCTCCTCCTGCAGAACGATCCTGTGATGTGGCAAAATTAGCATCTGTGAAACCCCTTGTGATCCTGATCTGGAAGAGAACAATAAAGCAGTGCGCAGCTTTATCTGTAATAAAGCTTTTGCTTTGGAAAGGAGTATGAAGGCCCAGAAATCCCTGGCAGCTTTCAGAGAGTGAAGCCCATTGATAGTGTGTGCACATGAGGATAAAGAACTGCGAAATTGCGCAATGATTAAAAAAAAAAAAACAAACAAAAAACCCCACCCCCTTTTGTTTAAACTGTGCTTTCTGAATTTTTTCAGTACCTCTCCCCAGCTACACATCAGCATGAGCTGTGAAGAAAAGCACAAACTGCTATTCCTGACTTCAGCTGGACTTTCAGGTGGACTGAAACTGCTATGTGTGCCTCGTACTTGTGTACAGTCCATGGCAAGCAAGTGTGTGGCCTTGGGTTTTAATGTGCCAGTGAGTTTTAAAGACAGCCCTGCCCTCTTATGTAAGCTTTTAAGACATTTTCATGACTTGTGCTATTTATCATGGTGTCTTACCTGCATTTCCTCTGCAATATTAAAAAAGGGTATGTTTCCTGCAAGGTCGTATCCTACAACCTTTCTTTTTCCCTGGGTGAGGCAGGTACTGGTGATACATGGTTAATACACTGCTTGCTTTGTTTTCAGCCTGCAGACCTCTGTGCTTTTGTTTTTCTGTACAAGTACCATTTTCCCCAAGACTGCACAATAACTTGTTGACCGATGAAGCCCTTTCATGTACTTGCCTGTCACTTATCCTGGGGACTGTGGGAAACACAGTCCCAGGATTTAAACTCTGTACAGTGAGCGTCCATTACTGCTGGTGATTAAAAAAGTCTTACTCCAATTGCAGGTTCTCTTTCACTAGTAATTAAGCTGTTGTTTCACAGTAGGAAAAAGCTTTTATTCTGTGCAATCACAGGGACCTCAGAGAGACCAGTCTTTGCAATCATAAATGTGCATATTGGTTGGTCTTTATTAATCGAAAAGCCTCTAAAGGAGAGATGAAGTACCTGAATTTTGTAAAGTTTAAAAAATAATTACAAAGCCTTTTCAAGTCACGTGGAAATTAGGTGTAGTTCCCAGGTCGTTTCTCCAAATTCTAGTCGTGTTTTTCATGATGCTGTATTTTGTTTTTTAAAAACTTTTACTGAGCAAAGAGTTCCATCTTCAGAGAAAAAAAAATAGTTATTTTTAAAAACTTCTTACGGAAAATGTGTACCAATAATGTTATTTATGTATTGATGGATTGAACCATTTTAAGGTGCATTGAACCCAATGGTTCTTCAATCCTACATTTTGCTGGCAATTTTCTTGAAAAACACCCAAAAAACAAATCCAAGCAATCAAACGAAGTGCTGTTCACACCAATTAATATGATATGTGTATGCACTATTGTTCTTTTTTTTGGATGTTTCATTTGAAGAGATTTTAGTCCTTTTATTTACTTAAATTGATAGAGGGCAAATCCTTCTGTTGGGCTGTCTCTCTGGGGATGGGTTCTTCAGTTCCATAGTACCTTGTTGGTGTGCCTGAAGTCAAACAGCAGCCAAATGGAAAGAATTTTTTGTTTGCTTTGCATAGGTGCACGTCAAGGTAGCCAAGAGCGGTGTCATCTCTATAGATCCCCTCTTAAGGGAGTTGGTAAAGTCGGCTTTTGCATTTTTTTCCTGTCAGCTAAGGAGAGAGAGAGAACAGAGAGCGGAAGATTTCCGTATGTTTTTCTAACTTGTATTGGGTTTTATGAATGTGGGAAACAATATGTGATTAAACATACAACAAACCTTTTTTGGCAAATAGATTCCACGGAGCAGTGCAAGAAGATAGTGTTTACAGAGACTAAGTATGAAGCTTAAACTACCAGGCAGTTCTTTCCCATAACCTAGTTTTCCCATTTGAAAGCCCTTTGAGCGTTCTTTAACCATCTGGATCCTGGGCTGCATCACCAGCTGGTTGAGGGGCAGAATTCTCCCCCTTGGGTGTGCTCTGCTGGGACCTGGAGCACTGCACCCAGCTCTGGGGCCTCTACATGAGAATGGTGTGGCGCTGCTGGAGAGATCCAGAGGAGGCACAGAGCTGCTCTGAGGGCTGGAGCCCCTCTGCTCTGCAGCCAGGCTGGGGGTGCTCACCTGGAGAGGAGAAGGCTTCAGGGAGAGCTGAGAGCCCCTTCCAGGGCCTAAAGGGACTCCAGGAGAGCTGGAGAGGGACTGGGGACAAGGGATGGAGGGACAGGACAAGGGGGAATGGCTTCCCACTCCCAGAGTGGGTTAGATGGAATATGGGGAAGGAATTGTTCCCTGTGAGAGTGGGCAGGCCCTGGCACAGGGTGCCAGGAGCAGCTGTGGCTGCCCCTGGATCCCTGGCAGTGCCCAAGGCCAAGCTGGATGGGGCTTGGAGCAGCCTGGGATAGTGGAAGGTGTCCCTGCCCATGGTAGGGGTAACAAGATAATCATTAAGTTCCCTTCCAGCCTAAATCATTCAGTGACTCTGTTCTTGAAATCTTTCAGAAAATTAAATGTAGTGTTTCCTGATTATTGCTTTCCATAGAGTCTCTGTTCAATGTTGTTTTTTAACTGAAGTCCACATAATAATTCTTGCATCACGTTATAAAATCCATACTGCTGTAGGCCACAGATTTTAAATTACTAAACAGCTGTGATCCAGGGGTTTGAACACACCAGCTCATAAGGAATTTGTCTGTGCCCACCAGTTTGGAATCTGCAAGTATGAGACAGGTGTTCATTTTGTTGAGTTTTTTTTTTTTTGCTTATCCAGTTTTTAAATTCTTGTCATGATGGGCTGCAGGGACTCCTATCACTGAGCATCACTCACATTTGTTTAGATTTGGGGCTGCTGACTTTGTTTTCATAGGTGGTGTCTAGCCAAGATTTGAACTTTGTTGTTTGCATTTGATAATGGCCATTTGAATCAGTGTTTTGGGCCTGTAGCCAAGAGGACGTGTCCTGTAACAGTGTAGTTTCACAGATTTCAAGTCACAAAGTACTTCTGTGGTTGTCTGATTGAGCCTCCTGAATGTGCCTTGGTTTGTAAGAGTTTCTTCAGTGAATCTGGTAATCCCTGACACTCTCATAGAAACTGTGCAGCCTGAATTCCTAGGCTTGGACAGTATGGCCCAGTGCTTTACTGGTTCTCACAGCCCGTGCTTAAATCAGGGTCTGCGCTAAGGGGCACAGTGCTCTCTGCACTGGGACCTGCTCTTCTCAGCAGGAGGGTACCTCAGGCTCTGTTGGGATCAGTCCATGGCCAGGCTGGCTGTCCAGCCCCAGCATTGTTGGGCTGTGCACACTCAGTTTACACAAGAAGCTCAGTCCCTCTTTGTGGCCTGTCACCTTTATGCTGCAGGATTCTCCTAATTCTTTCTAAAGTGTCGCATTCGTTACTAGTGATGAGCTTTGTTTCCACAGTTCTTTGTAAAAATTTGAATCACTTAGTTAGAATAAAACCTGAGCCCTGCAAAACCTCATGAAAAATCCTTAAGGATGTGTATTTTCATTGCTTACCCAAATTTTAATCATTTATGTAAACATGTTTTCTGTTTTGTTATAATTCTTAATGTGAAGCAAATGCATTGCAGAAATCTGAGTTTATTATGTCAATGTTATTATATTTATCAACCCAAACATATAATCTCCTTGGAAAATGGCCCAGATCTGTTTCTCACATACCCATGTTGATGTTACCTTTCATGACTTGCTTTCCAAGGCATGGGGAGTTCAATTTTTAACCATTGGTGTGGTTTAGTTGACAAGCTCCTGTTATTCTTTGGAGCAGGGCTATAGAATGTCAAGCTTTGCAGGAGGGAAAATAAAAAAAAGGAAGTATTTTGGTACAAATGGAATGCTTTCAGCTTAATTCCTAGCCACTATGGTAGGCTGTGATGAATGTATCCTGTCTGGGAGTGCAGCATTTGCCTTGTAGTGTTTTCTAACAGGTTGTCAAGTGGTGTTAGGAATGCACCAGAAGTGACAGATCCTTTCAGCACTTAGAAAGATTCACAAGGAAGATGTTTCCAAACTCCAGACACATAGCTCTGTTAAATACTTAGGAGCTGGGACACCCCAACCTGAAGAGTGGCTTTGTGACATTGTAAGGTCCCTCTCCTCACTTTCCCAGAGCTTTGCAAGCATTGCAGCAAGGAATGCTTGTCCAGTCTCTTGAGTTGTTATAGCAGTTGGGCTACTCGCTTTTTCCTTTGTCTCCACACTATATTCTTCCTACTCATGTTTTCTTTTGAATTTTACCTCCAGCAGCAGCAGTGAGCAGTTGGTCCTTTCTTGGGTGCTGCGTGCTGTGGAGCAGGGCTGGAAGAAGAGCAGAGTGTTCCTGGAGCAGCTTCAGGGCTTCTGCGGCTCATGACTTTTTGGGTGCAGGAGTTTATAGAATCATGGAATCACAGGATAGTTTCNAATGACACTCAATGGCCCATTAACGGGAGATATTTCCCGGAGGGAGGATCGATTTTGGAAGAGATAAGAAAAACTGCCTAATTAGATAAGAAAACTACCTAATTAACATAACATTAACTGTCACACCTTTAACAGATGGCAAATAGAATAAACATATTGTCTTTTAACCCATGACACATAGGCAGGGACACCTTCTGTTAGACCAAGTTACTCCAAGACCTGTCCTTGAGTGCATTGGACATTTCCTGAGAAGCTGGGTATTTCAGTTATGTGGCACTCTGCAAGGATTTTTTTTTCAAAACAGAAAGAGAAAATTATTTTAAAGAAATATTTTCCTGTATTTCTCCTTGAAGGTCCCTAGCTAGAAGCAGGTTGGGATGAGAAGAGCTCTCAATACTGCTGGTTGAGGTGCTGCTCTTCCATAGATATCCAGGGTGCACTGAGGAACTCCTTATCCTTTTTCTGTGTGTGTTAGAAATGCAAAATGTGGGCACAGAAGCATTAAATGATTTCATGTAGGAGGCTCAGTAGGTCACAGTGTGAGGGAAGAACTGAGAAAGTTTCTCTCCAGGATTCATTGAGCCACTGTTGGAGTTTAAGATCTGTGAAAAGACCCATCACTTTTCTGGTTTCTAGCTATTTTACATTCATATTCATCAGTATAATTAAGTTCAGCATGTCTGTATAAAGGCACATATGAACTTGATCAGTCTTACATGTTTTTTGGAAACAAGGACGTGAAAAGTTCTGGGATGCTGAACTTACACTGAAGGCTGCGTGGGCAAGTTTTCCATGCTTGCCTGGCACCAGGACAGCTCTTCACTGGGAGTAAGATAAAATATGTCCAGCTCAAGAAGGCTCCAGTCATTGGGGTGATAAAAGATGTGGATGGTACAATACGTTCTCCTGCACAGAGAGCTCGAGGCAGCTGCTGCAGCTCTGACTAGGAAGACTGATGATGGTGATGATGAAAGACCTCGTTGTGGTCTGCAGCTTCCTCCTGAAGGACACGAGAGGGGGCAGGCACTGATCTCTTCTCTGTGGTGACCAATGATAGGATCTGAGTGACCAGCATGGTGCCAGGGCAGGTTTAGGTTAGATATCAGGGAAAGGTTCTCCCCTCAGAGGGTGCTGGGTGCTGGGCACTGCCCAGGCTCCCCAGGGAATGGGCATGGCCCCGAGGCTTGCCAGAGCTCCAGGGATGCCCAGGGTGGGATTGTTGGGGGAGTCTGTGCAGGACTGGGGTTGGATTCAACAATTGTTGTGGGTTCTTCCCAGCTCAGGGGATTCTGTGGTTCTGTGGACAAGGAGGTCTCCTCATGCTCAGTACTCTCCCGGGCTCAGCACAGAATCAAGTGAGTAATTACTTTTTAGTGCTGCTTTTATGTGACACAAGGTGATTTTGTTAGAAGAGTGGTCACATTAGAGGTATATTCGTGGCTGTGTAGAAAAGATGATTTGAGGAACTCTGAAAAATCTCACCTACAGTTTACTCCATCTATCTGGTTTGGTGGGGAATCTTGGGGCGTTTTTTGGGTTTGTGGTGATTTTCTTACTAATTTGAACTTGAGGTAGTTTCCTAAAATAAATGTACTTAGTGTGTAATTGAAGACTGACAACCCACCCTTCAGGGATGTCATCACAAGGCCTGAAGGGCTATTTCATGGGTATTTTCTAGGATTGATAAGGCTGCCTGACCTGGGGTTCACTACAAATGCAATGTAGTCCGAGGGCTTTATTTGGGAGGCAGAAAATACATATTCTACTCTCCATCCTGCCACAGAGGGTAGGGGGAAACAGGGGAGCGAGAGAAAGCAGCGTTTGGCTTGGAGAGTCTCATTGCAGGGAACTGAACTCGGGAGTACCATTCCTAAGCTAGGATCTCAGACCAACTGAGCATCTATTGCCTGCTTAGGGTTCCTGGTGGACTATGGATCGTACACTAGTACGAATATTTCACTGTAGGAGTGTTCTACAGATTGAAGTATGCAATTGCTAGGTTATAACTAGATGGGAAATGGTAGCAATAATGGGATGAAAATGCTGTTTTCTTGTTAGAAAGGCAGGATTGAATGCTGCCCCAAAATTAAATTTGCCAGAGCAAAGCTAAATCAAACTTTGCTTGTTCTGCTAATTCTTTGTGCTGTGTTAATTTTGGTTGGTGAAGCTCATTGGCCAAGGGAGCATTGATGTCTGCATGCTGTTAGGTAGCATTGGGTAAACAGCAACGGTTCTGGTGCCTCCTGTCAGGCTGCAGAGGGTGGTAGGGCTTCTCTGGCAGGCTGTCTGGTGGGCAAGGGGTGACATCTCTCTTCTTTAGGGAAAAAAACTCATGTCTGTGTAGCAAACACACAGCAAAGAGAATCATAGAATCCTTGGATGGTTTGAGTTGGAAGTGACCTCAGAGATCATCTTCCAGCCCCCACGACCTTCCACTAGACCAGAAAATATTAGGGGATTTCATACCTATACAATAAGTTAATTTGCAGACTGCCCTAGAGTAAGGAGGTGAGATGGAAGAAGCACAAAGGGGATGGCTTCTCCCAGCACAGGAACGCTCTGCTGCTGGGCTGGTGCTGAGACAGGTTTTAATGGTTACAGCACACTGGGAAGGGCAGTGGATTCTCTCTGGCTCCTCCCCTTCATTTCCACCTCTCTGAAGGTGATCTTTTAGGGACCAGCTCTGAAATGTCCCTCTCCACTCCTGCTGTGGGCCAGCCCAGGACTGAGCTTCCAAGGGATGGCTGGAGCATCCCTCTTGGGCTGACAAGTCCAGCACTGGAATGAGGGTAATTTACCTGTCCAGTTACTGTGTTTGTGGGTTACAGGAAGTAGGTGAGGCAAAATGCTTTTTAAAAACACAACCAATTGTTGCTTAAACTTCAGTGAATATTTGGCTCGGAAGGGATTCCAGAAAATACTGAAACACCAGATTCTTATGACATGCCTGAAGTGTTTTTTTTTTTGTAGTTAGGGCTTTTTCTTTCAGGGGGGGTCTGATGTCATGGAGCTTTTTTTCACACATTGATTTCAGAGTTTCCTTTGAAAAAGGTGTTTTGTGAGGAAAGTCAGAACTGTTTCGGTATGTCATCTGCAATCACAAGCTTATGTGGAGCCTGTGAAGCACTGATAGTTAGGGAGGTGCTACCTGAAATTTAATTGCTTGTGACAAGAACATCCATTGTCATGCTGTAGTTGAGAGGTTTCCACCTGTAAAACACACTCTGCCTGTGGTGTTGGGAGGTTTTCGCCTCTAAAACACATTGTCCGTCCCTGGTGTTGCATTTCTTGGGTGTGTTTGTGGCTCTTTCGGGATTGGAGATTTGGAGTATTGATTCCCCTTCCTACTGCCCTTGCAGGACAAGCTGCTGAAGTTTTGAGGTTCAATAGATGTGAAGCTCACTGTTCCTTTACTGTAAGGCTTTGAGATATGCCTTAATCAATTTAGAAAGCAGCAAGCTATGATTGCATCCAGCAATAAAGCACGCTCAGCCTCTTCTACTGTGCCAAATTTAGCCATAAAGGTCTGAATTCAATTCCTAATTTTCCATAGACTTCTAGCAATGACTCAGGCAAATAAGTAAATCTTCCTCAGCCTGTTCCGTAGCTCCTGTTCACTGAATTGTGAGTAGCCATGGGACAAGGACTGCTTTTATGGCTTTGGAAAATGAGTTCTCCCTGGGAAACCTCCTTGCACTTCAGTAGTGTCGCTGACAAATAGCAGGCTGTAACTTGGCCGAGGGTTACTGACTAAAGAAGAATATTGGCTGGATTCTGATAGGGAATGAAGCTGTAAAATCTTTTTTCTTTATTTGCAAGTTGTCTTGTTTGTTCTGCTGTCTGTTTGCATTTGCTGTTTGTTCACAGAGAGGGGATTTTATTCTTTAGGATTGCTATAAGTGATAAGTGCTTATAACTGAGTGTACGAGGTGTGGGAATGAAAGGTCCTGGATGCTATTAAACATCTTTTGCATAGGCAGGATAGTACTAAAGATATAGGGCTGGTATGTGAAAGCAGAACTGTGCTCCTGTCCATAAATCCACGGGAAACCAACAGACAGTTCCACAGGAGACAGGTGGCAGTGGGACTGGTGGCTGATTTCACACTTGAGGCAACTTCTGATTAGAAAAGTAGTTGCCGTACATGAGCAAAAAGCTTGTACTTGGAATGCAGATGTGAAGATGGAGTGATCTGAACAGATGTTCATTCTGCTGATGTAGGTATTTGATTTCTGTCCCTGGGTCAGAAGTGCCTCTGGTTTTTCTTTGTTCATCACCAGCATGGGTTAGGCTTCTGTGTGATGGAGGTGAGCCTTGCCCTTGTTTCTGACCTAATGCTCCTACTTGCCTTACAGTCAGGACTTCGTCTATTCAAAATGAATGTAGTGGTCTTAGTTCACCAATTTTGAGATTTCCCAGCCAATGCACCAATAAATGTGGTGGATTCGGTGCTGGCCAATCACCAGTGCACGCACTTCTTGCTGTGAGATAGGATTAGGAGAAAGGCAAAGCAGGCTCAAAACTTCAAAGGGGTATAAAGAAAATTTTATTAACGGTAATAACTAAAAAGGAAAAAGTAGTAAGAATCAAAACAAACCCTTCAGACCACTTCTCCTCACACCACAATCTTCTTGGAACACTGACAATGTAAAGAACCAAACCGAAAATTTCCAGTCAGTTTACCACTTCTGAAATAGTCTTTCTACAGTTCACTCAGGGAGAGAAGTCTCTCTTATTAAGGTTCTGAAGACTTCTCTGCAAGAGGAAGAAACACAATTCTCTCCTGGCTCTCTCAGGACTAGCAGCCGCCCAGGGGAAAATCTGCTGTCGTGAAGTCTTTCGCATTTCCACAAACCTTCCCACAGCTTGTCGTTGGGCCGTGTCGACTTATGGGGTATTATTTTAAAAATGAACAGTTCAAAGGCAAAAATCCTCATTATCTATCTCTATAATCATCCTCATCCCTGGGAGCAGAGATCTGCCCCTTCTTCTCCTGGGAGCAGCGGACTTCTCTCTGTCTGTTCAAACTTCTCATGGGATCATAGCCACTTTCACATCTGCTTACTTCAGCATGGAGGCCTTTGCTCAACATCAATTTGAATACTTTCATCTCCACATAATTTCATGTGTTATAAGGAAAAAGAGTCTTTCTCCATAGCTTTATAAGAGGATTTCAGCCCCAAGAAAGCATATTCTCACCCCTCCCATCTGGGACTTAACTTTCTTCCTCACTGACCATGATGTCTTCATGTTGTTCCTTCACATGCTTGCATCTTGTTCCTTTCTCTCACTTAGGGGGAGGATTGAAGCACTGAAAGGGCACACATGTCGCCTGGGCCCCGGTTGGACTGGATTTTCCAACGGTTGGAGCCGTGGCTGGGGGAGGGCTGGGGGAAGCGGCTCAAATCGAATTAGCCAGGCCCGAACTCAGCAGCAGCACACTGGGATGGGGTCTCTCCCTCCACCTGCCCGATGGATGGGGGCAGCTCCCATGGAGCAAAGTCCCGGCGCCTGGGGCTGATCCCGGGGTGGGGCCCAGTGGGCTCTGCCGGGCGCGGCAAGCAGCCAGATGTTAGCAAGGCTGGCTCCATCCAGCCGTGCTGCACCCCTCCCTCTGCGCAGCAACCGATGGGGGAAGGGGGGGGCAGGCAGCCCAGGGGAAAAGTGCCAAGCCGTGAGACACAGGCCAGGCCAGACCTGGTTACCTGTTGTCAGCTGGGGAAGAAAGAGGAAGTACCCGAATTTTTTCGTCTTTAACGTGTGTTTTTCAGAGAGACATGTCCAGCTTCTCAGTGGTTCAACTGACTGTCAGCTACACGTAAACTTTTTGCCTCACTTCCCAAACTCCTCCTCTGTCAAACTGGGACAATGAGACAAAATTAAATAACCATCAGTAAGTGCAGCTATGTCAGTTTAAGAATTTAAAACAAAACAAAACACAAAACTCTTAAGAAAACAGTATTTATAGGCTAGCTGGACACAGAAGTCCTTAAGCTAGGAAGTAGGTAAGATAACCAAGTGTTTAAAGTAGTTTAAAATTTTTTACCATTAGTGAAAATTCAAGACTTTAAAAGGAGAAAAATTTAAAAATTCTGTGAAACTGCAAAGCAGCACTGCTTTCTAGTTTGCAACAGCTGTGCTCCAGACCCTGCTCCTACATGGTTCTACGCATTGAATGTGAAAAATTTATATAGTAGTCTTTGTAAGAACCCCTTTCTTCACGGTGAGGTGATAGACTTGATTCCCAAATCTGTTTGCTCCTTACAGGGAATTAGGCAAGAAATTTTACCTCATTTTTAATCTTGGAAATCTTCTGAAAGCTCAGGTGAAAGCCAGTCTCCTGCTTGTATAATTTTCAGATCCTTAGTCAGAGCCCATATGTTACAATCTGGAGGAAATGATGCTTGGGGATGACTAACCGAACATGTTCCTGCTGTGAATTTGGGTGTCATTCCAGAAATTTAATTAGTAAGTTTTCCCTTTCTTTTTGTTAACACATTTACTTACTAATTCTTGTCTTTGCTGTTGTTCCCCATAAGGAACTTAATGAAAGGATAAATTTTGTATTAACAGAGAGAGGCTTTTTTTTTTTTGCCCTGGCTGTGATGAGTAGGGAGAAGCAGAGAATATGCATATGTTAGATTAGCAGAAATTTGATTGTAGATAGGATATTCACTTATTTGTATCTTCTTGCTGCAAACATCATGTTAATCCAGTTTAAATGAGTGTGGGATTTACCAGAATTGAGACTGTAAAGTGCTAATCGGAAATTCATGGAATCACAGAACAGTTTGGGTTGGAAAGGACCTTAAATCCCATCTTGTCCACCCCTTGCCATGGGCAGGGGCATGTTCCACTGTCCCAGGCTGCTCCAAGCCCTGTCCAGCCTGGCCTTGGACACTACCAGGGATCCAGGGGCAGCCACAGCTTCTCCGGGCACCCTGTGCCAGGGCCTGCCCACCCTCACAGGGCAGAATTTCTTCCTCATACCCAGATGATCTTTAGGGCCCCTCGCAACCCAAACTATTCCATGAATCTATGACTACCTTTCTTTGTCATGACCTTTCCAAACAATCCTATTCTCTATCTTAAAATGTAATGCCTGGAGGTTGTTCCATGCTTATTCTCTTAGCTTCAGGATGCGGACATTTTGCCTTGCGTGGATTATATGATGGGGAATGAGCGTCTGTGACTCCAGTGGAGGTTTCTTGGGTTTGAATTAAACCTTAAGTGAGTCATGCAGTGAAACAGGTGTTTCTGCTGCTTCAGAGTAGAAAGCACTCCAACCCTTAAAGCCCTTTCAGAACCAGCTATGTTTTTGCCAGCGACTCATGTGTCAAGTTCAGCCTGGAGGAATTTAGAGGAGGCTGCTCGAGCCCTGATGGCGCCAGAGACCCCTCCCGTGGTGGAGGCTATGGCCGCAGGGATGGCCGCTCTGTCCTGGCCCTCGCCTTGCCTCTCCAGCTGGAAAACAATGCTCAGATATCAATCTGATGAAAACAATCCAGATTTTTTTCCTGCTGTAATTACAAATAAAACACACATTTGCCTTCCAGAATCACTTTGTTGCAGTTGCCAAAATGATCCTGCTCATAATGTGTTGAATATACAGAATATGGTTGTCTGCTGAAGGATAGTTTTAAAAGTTATCAATAAACTAGCAGTGGAGAAGTTCTCACAGTGCTCAGATGTGGCTACCACAGCTTGGTCAGAGAGTGAGAAAACTAAGTTTTCCCAGGATCGGCTTGTGAGACTCTGAACGTCCTAGCCCAAACAATGATAGCTTCTAGTCTAAACAACCTGCAGGTGCTGTTCTTTCTTACTTTCTGTCTTCTTGTTCTAAGACGTTGAGCTGGCCAGCCAACCAGGTAGAATGTATTGATTAATTGACCAATCCGATCCATCTGGATCGGAACAGTGTATAAAAGAACAACTTGTAGTAAAGTAGATTTTCTGCAAACCCAGCCTTTGAGTCAGTGTCTTTTGTTACAATACCGGTAACACTCAGAAACCTGGAAATGAGAGTCAAGGACTAATATTACTTTTTTTTTTTAACTTGTAAGTTTTTGCAAATCTGCTGGATCTGTATGGCCACCTTTCCTTTTCTCTGCCACCTCCCACTCTGCTCTTCCTGCCTTGCACTGGGACCTGCTCCTTCTCTTTCTTAACAGCAGTGTGTCTGATTTATTCTACAGGTTTTAAATTAGAAGCAAACTCAGCAGTAGGGAAGAAGCAATGGATTTAAGAGCAGTTCTGTGGCTCTTCTTGCCTGACTTGTTAGACAGACTGGTTTTTTTAATTGGGTTTTTTTGGCTTTTTTTTTTGGCTTTTTTTTCGCTTTAGAAGAAAGGCAGCTGGTGCAGAGCAGCAGAGGTGCTGCCTGGCTCAGCTGTGGGCATTTTGTGTGTTGCTGTCCCTGTGGGGCATGGGGGCTCTGGCTGCCCTGGGGACACAGGCCAGGTCACCGCAGGCACCCTGCACTGCCCAGCCCCAGGGATGCTGCTGCCGCTTGGATGGGATTTGCTCTGATGCTGCTCCACAGATCTCAGAGGGACCAGAGAGCACCCCGAACAGCCCCAGTACCAATGGGAACACTCCCCCCATGCACACGCAGCGCTGTGGCAGGGTTTTGTCATCCACTAAGAGCCAAATCATGCTTCCCTGTGTTTCCTTTGATGAAGTCTCCGTGTGAAGCATTTGTGGCCATGGGATTTCTCATTCCCATCTTGAACTGTCTGGGATTGTGGGTGAGGGCAGGCTGTGGAAATGGCAGTGGCTGATCCTTTTGCATCTTGGCTACAATTCAGCTGTGTTCCCATTTAATTCACTGTGTACATAGGAGTGCAGCTCATACAGACGTGCCTAAGTGACTTGAGAAAAGGAAGAAGTCTGAGCTTAAAATATGAACTAATTAATATTGGTGATTGGTGAGCCTTTTTTTTTCTGAGTAAGAGCACCTTCTGAAGATCCCAAAAGCTCCATTTCTAGGGCAGGGGTGAGCAGTGCTTTGGCCAAGGGGGGCAAACCAGGCAGGCATGATGGTGGGATCTGGGGTGGAACTCTCCTGCTGCTCTATTTCATCATCCCAAGAGGTTGGAGCAAGTGTCTGGGCTGCCTGTTTGAGGTCTCCATGTGTTGGGAAGGTCCAGGCCACCCTGGAGCTTCTCTTGAGCCGTGGGAGGGACAGAGAGGCTCTGCTTGTGCTGGGCAGGGTCACGTCACAGCCCAGAGCTTGTGGGAAATGCCATGAAATTCTCTAGGAAAACCAGAGTAGTAGAACATGACATTTTCGCATTCTAATCTGAAGAATTTCCATGCATATGTACCCTATGGAAGAAGCTGAAGGACAGCTGGAAACACTTCCTTTTACCAAAAAGAAGAGAAAAGTCTGTGAAATGAAGCAGAACAACAAACACATAGAAAATTGGATGTGTTTGGTTTTTTTTGGAAGGCAGCATGGTTTTAATTTAGCCTGAGGTAAACAGGATGGGCTGTACAGCCCAGTGTGGTGAGCAGGGACCTCAGCTGGCGCTTTGTGCCAGAGCATCCCAGGAGCAGCTGAGGGCGGTGGGAGCTGCCCTGGCTGTGAGAACATCCCTACCCGGAAATGGCATCCTGTGGGTATTAATCCCTTGGATGAGGAGCCTCACAACACCCAAACATGAAGAAATAGCTGAGGGTTGATCCATCATGCTACGGGTGTGTTCATGGTGCCTGAAATATTGGTGCTGTCATGAGCATGGTGTAGGACAGACATCTCTTTGTCTTCTTGATACTGGATTTAGGCCAAGTGCCCTAGCTCATAATGCTGCTGCTCTCTTACATAAAAGATTTTATAATTGTTCTTGACACAAGCGTAAAACAAATGTAAAATTCTGAATACCCTGGCAATGCAGAGCTTTTCTTTTTGTCCGTCGCTAATAATAATGTCTCATTTTGGCTTATAGGACAGAAAACTCACAAAAGTAGAGAGGCAGAGATTTAAAGAGGAAGCAGAAATGTTGAAAGGTCTACAGCACCCAAACATCGTGAGGTTTTATGACTTCTGGGAATCCTGTGTAAAAGGCAAAAGATGCATTGTGCTGGTTACCGAGCTGATGACCTCTGGAACGCTGAAGACGT
This sequence comes from Irena cyanogastra, assembly GCA_013397155.1. Taxonomy (NCBI): domain Eukaryota; kingdom Metazoa; phylum Chordata; class Aves; order Passeriformes; family Irenidae; genus Irena; species Irena cyanogastra. The sequence continues at coordinate 71,944 of VWZV01005309.1, read as the reverse complement.
AAGTACTGTGCTCTTGGCAAGGGGCTGAGAATAGCAGCAGACATTTATAGCAAAGTCCTACTTTTGTATGCTGAAAAAAGCCATCTCTAGATAAAAGTAAAAAATGGAGCTGTTCTCTGGTGTCTGTCATTTGTCCCTGCATTTGAACTGCAGTGATTTAACAGGCAGAATTTTGGCCTCCATCTCTTTCTGCCTGTTTCCCAGTTTCCATTATGCAACTCAAAGCTGTTCTCTGGCGTGTTTCATCTTCTACCTGTGATGTTTGGATTTGCAGGGTGTGTTTTGTGCTTGCTTTTATGCTTGTAATTGCATGTTTTGTTAGGGAATTCGAATAGAATAGCACTTGAATGGTAGAATCTCAGAAGCTGAAGGTGCTCTAGGTTATCTCCTAAACAATATTAATTAATAGCTTCTAGTACTGACGGTCTTGTTAAGATTGATATAAAGCAGTTGGCATGAATTCTAGAACAGATTTTCAGCCCCAATGGGAGCAGTACTCAGCCAGTGTGCTACTCTGCCAGTGCATTAGCAGGCCCTACATCTTCCTCAAATGTCCCCTCCCAACCAACGCTTCAGGTAAATAGAAAGAAATGCAGGTGCATGGTGCAAAGCTCCAAGCATGTGGTTAAAATTAAACTTCAGTATTCTTCTGATTTGAAATATGTGAACGTATTCTAAAGCTCTTCTCTGTGTGAAATGAATTGTTAAACTATTAGACTTCAAAATATTTGGTTGTATTTGCACCAAAAATGCTTATTATCATCCTCCCTAAAACTGAATGCTCTAATTCCCCCTTTGAAAAGATCTGTTTCATTCAGTTTTGGGATATTTCTGTGCTGCTCTTGTGGCATCTAATAACGGGCTTTTATCCATAACGGAGTTTTGGAAGGTGTTTAAAAGTCTGTTTAAAGCCCCTCAAATCTCTAATAAAATGTTTTCACTTCCTTTATACCTACTTGTGTGTATGCCGTGCTCCAGGTATCTGAAGAGATTTAAAGTGATGAAACCTAAAGTCCTGCGGAGCTGGTGTCGGCAAATCCTGAAGGGTCTTCTTTTCTTGCACACAAGAACTCCACCAATAATTCACAGAGACTTGAAATGTGATAATATTTTTATTACTGGACCAACTGGATCTGTGAAAATAGGAGACTTGGGTCTGGCAACACTCAAGAGAGCTTCATTTGCCAAAAGTGTCATAGGTAATGCTCCTGTTCTCCTTGGCTTCCCTCGGTCAGTATCATGGCTGTCTATTTAACATATTCCTTTCCCATTTTGCATTAGTGGTTTTTAAGTTGCAGATTGGTAGTGGAGGTTAAAGTGGGTTTGCCTCTATACCACTATAAAAATAGGAATCAGTGGGTAATGGTATCATAACTTCCTCTTCTCCTTCCTCCTGTATCATCATTAATGCATAGGGAGCCCAGGACCAGTGAAGTCAAAACGATAGAAATTTCAGATATGTGCTTGGCTGCTGTGGGTCTCCTTAACCTTATTGATTTTAGAGAACTCACATTTGTTTATATTTGTTAAGTTTCTCTAGTATTTAACTTCTAGCAACTGGTGGTGTTTTTCTCTGTTGAGGGTCGGTATTTCTTCAAATGATTTTTTGCAGGGTAACAATTGTTAATGGGATGTATTGGAATAATATCAATAATAACAATACTGGGAATAATATAAGTAATACCAATATTGGGAATAATTCCAGAAGCACCAACACTGGGAATAATATCAGTAATACCAATACTGGGAATAGTATTAGTAGTACTAATACAAGAAGTAACATCAGTAATACCAATATTGGCAAGAATACTAGTAATACTTATACAGGTTTTTGTAAAATCAGTTGTGAACAGAACACCATCAAAATACACTCATGTCTGAAAGGAATTTGATGCTGTAAGGGCTGCAGGGTGCTAGCAAAGTGTCTGCATTCATTTTGGCAATGAAACTGAACTTATAATTTTCATAAGTAGTACTGCTCCAAGGAGAGAATTAAGGCAGCTTGGAAACACTGGTTATGAGTAATGCTGCCCCCTCTGCAGAGGAGTAGCTCTAAAGGTGTATCAGTAGCTGCATTCACGTTGGCTGGAAGGGGTGAAATCAGCACTGTGGTGTCTCTGTGGGAGCCCAGCCAGGGTGAACCTGCTCCTGCCAAGAGCCACTGAGTGGATGATGAACAGCTTCATGTTTAGCTGGGCTGTTATGTTGAAGGATGCTTGTAGGTATTCCTTTCCACCCCAAGGAATGGAGGAGAATGTAATTTTTGTCTTGTTTTGAATGGTGCCAAGTATTCCATTTGCTTCTTAGACTATTGCTATCACTTTTTCAGATTTGTTTTAAATGCTCTGTGATTCATGAGATTCACTCCTACTGCTGAGTTGTGTTCCTTCTAAAGCAAGGCAGCAGCTCCAAAATAATTTCCTGTGGCAGCTGTTAAGCCTTTCTGAGCAGCAGCCTCTGCCTTGGTGACAGCTGTAACAAACACCCAGAGAGAGGGGCAGCACTGGGCCTCTATGACACGGATCTGGCTGATTTGATAAGGCTGGAAGAATGAGTGTCTTTGAGGTGGAAGGAACATAAACAAGGGAAGAGATCAATCTTGAATTTTGCAAAACTAATATTACAGAAATGCTTGTTCATGAGTTAAGTCAAGTCTACTTTAGAAATGTGTTGCCATTTAAAAAGAGTTTAGGACAAGTAAGAGAATCCTAGAATGGTTTGGATTGGAAGGGGCCTTAAAGATCATCTTGTCTGCCATGTCTGGGACACGTTCCACTACCCCAGGTTGCTCCAAGCTTCATCCAGCCTGGCCTGGGACACTTCCAGGTATGGCGTTCCCTTATTTTCTTTAGGGACTTGGGTGATGGCTTGTAACTGGAGGATGGGAGATTTTGATTGGATATTGGGAGGAAACATATTAGTTTGAGGGAGGTGAGCGCCTGCACAGGGTGTCCAGAGCAGGTGTGGCTGCAGGTGTGGCTGCCCCTGATGGATCCCTGAAATGTCCAAGGCCAGGTTGGACAGGGCTTGGAGCCACATGATATAGTGAGAGGTGTCCCTGCCTGTGGACATAACAAAGCACTGATGGGATCTGCCAGGGCTGGCGGCAGTTTGGGTGCTGAGGCTGGACAGTTGGAGTTTATCTGGGTCTTTCTCACGGTCCAAGACCTGCCACTCTCTTTTTGGCATCCCAACAGCTTGCTGCTACTGTCCCTTGACACACCAGTGCATTGATCTCTCATCCTTCATCTTTTCTATGTAGAAAGGAAATAAACAAATAACAGTATGAGATACGGTTCCTGGAATGAATTACCTAACTGTTAATAGTTTTCTGATTTGCTTTATAAGCCTCTCCTTTTCAGAGTAGTTTGTTGAGCAAATGTTGCGGGTGTTGGAAGTTGCTGCTTATCCCCAAGCTGCAGCTCCCAGTGCCTCACTTCATATTTGCCCAGTTGCATCAGATTCCTGATACCCTTCCTATTGAGTAGGACCTTGTTCTGTGAGTAGCCTCATTGATTTGTCCCACTAAACCAGTGACAGAATTAGGTTTGATGTTTTGTGTGTGACTCTGTAGGTGATTTGTAATATAACTGGCTTCTAGAGTGCTGTCTGCCTTCCGGTGGTTACTCTGAAGGAGAGTTACTCCTTCGCTGAAGGAAACAAAAATTGCAAATTTGCACTGATAAAAACAAGAGTGAAGGTTCTTTTTCTTCTCCCCTTTTCACCTCCCCTTCCCTGTACACATCCTTCTCTCCAGCCAGACCGAAACTGTTCCATCACTTCAGTATGGACAGGAAATGAACCATAGCTCATTTTCTTGTCCATTTTTGACATTTTTCATTCTTTTCCTTCCCTCTCCCCTCCGCCCTGCTTCCCCTCTGCTCTGCTTCCCCTCTTTGGATTATTGTCAGCAAGCATGGAAGTGCATATATTGTCCTTGGATTTCCTCCCTGTGGGATGCTTGAGCTCTTTTGAAATTATCTTGCATGCACCTATACACAGTTGTACTGAGCACACTTTTCACAGGTGAAAAATCTTGTGGTTAAAGCCATTTAGACTCCTGTAAAAAATCAGCATTATCTTTGTGTCTCTGTGTAGGCACACCAGAATTCATGGCCCCAGAAATGTACGAGGAACACTACGATGAATCTGTGGATGTCTACGCATTTGGAATGTGCATGCTGGAAATGGCTACCTCAGAATACCCTTACTCAGAATGCCAGAATGCTGCTCAAATCTACCGAAAAGTAACCTGTGTGAGTACCTTAATTGGTATTGGATCTTGTCATTGGAAGGTTCAAAAGCGTATTTTGATGAGATGTCGGTACTGCTAAGTGTATACTGCCTTCTAGAAGTTGAGGTATCTGAGCTCTGGGTTACACAAACCTGTTTCAGGCTTATGTGTAAGCTTACAATTCTACACTTGGAGTGCAATTGACTGGATGCAGGTACATCAAATATTTTCAGTAATCTTTGTCACTGATTTTATCTCCGTTGGCCACAAATGCAGCCCATTGGGCTGATGCTTGGTAGTTTAACTCTTCTTAGAGTGTTGCTTTCAACCCAGAGCCACTCAGAAATAATTTTAGAGCCCACAAAAGGCCTCAGAAACTGCTCAGCAGTGCAGTTATTGTCATCCTGTGGCAGTAGCAGCTCCCTTGGCATTGCAGGGAGGTGAGTGTATGCAGCCATGGATCTGCTGGCTACTGACCATGCTCTGCATCATGGGCTGGCTGAAAACCATGCTGCAGCTTCTCAGAGACATGGAATGGTTTTGATGGCTCAGGGCAGCTCCTTGCCTTTATCCTTCTTATTCAAGGCTAGGTTGGGCAGGGCTTGAAGATATGTGGTCAAGTGGAAGGTGTCCCTGCCCATTACAGGGAGGTTAGAATGAGATGGTCTTTAAGGTGCTTTCCAACCCAAACCATTCTGTTATTCTGTGATCTTAGAGCCACATGGTTACTCCATGCTGTTATTCCATGGTTCTTTATTACAGTTTATTATGTTTGGCACAAGGGATGTTGGCTCTGTTTTGGTATGGTCCTTCAGATATGGTCTAAATGGTACCAGTGTGGGCAGCTTAGGGGACACCTCCTGGGACTCTAGAGCTTCAGAGTGGCTACAAGAGGCTCTTCTAATTTTAGGCTCTGTAGCCTCATGTCCTGAATGTGAGACTGGTAAGTTACCCAGTATCACCGTGGCAACTGGTGTTACTGGGAATGTGTGTGTGTGCACTTTGAGCCGTGGAGAACATCGAGCTCTTCATTGCTCCATGTACCCAGAGGAGCTGTGTGCACACCTCGTAGCCATCTGGAATACCGGTAAATAAGACTTTGCAAGGCTCCTAAGCCTCATTTATCAAAGCAATATCCAAGATGGCAAAGAATAATTATTAATCAGAGATGATGTTTATCACATAGAACAAGCAATGGCTGGGAAGCTGTTGAAAGGTCATTGTAGGGGGTATTTTTGAAGCAGAACTATCTGGCAGGGAAAGCTGAAGACAGAAGCATCAGGTACCAGCATAGAGGGTGTGCGGTTTTCATCTGAATTTGGAGTAGTAGCAGTGGGAGCAAAGGCACCAGGATTCCTTAAATGGCAAAATTTGCATTACTGTTTTTCCAAAGAAAGGGTTAACCAGCTCCCTGTGGAGTGGAGAAAGCTCTGTCAAATGCCATGAGCTGCACAACTGCCAGGCGGGAAGGAGGAGCAGGGGGTGGACCTCTGGGGTGAGGATGCAGGAGGAGCCTCATCCTGGGAGAGAGACTCTGTCCCAGGAGGAACCTTCTGGTGGGCTCAACAGCTTCTCTAGCCAGCTGCATCTGCAGGGGAGCTGCTGACAGAAGGGACCCTGCTCCGAGCAGTGTGAGTGGCCTGCGAGATCTGAGGAGGAGGTGGAGGAGTTTGGGGTCTGGGGTCCTGAGCCAGCACCATGCAGTGGGGTCTGCCCTAAGCTGGGGCGGTGACTACAAACAAAGTAACTCTAAAATCACTTGGATGAAGAGTTAGGTTTGGTGATATGGCAGCTTGCGCGAGCCTTGGGGCTTATGGACTGAAATATAGTCAAAAGTGGAGTGTAGGCTGAACCCAAGAGGCTGAATTAGACTGTTTTCTATCAGTATTAGATTAGTTTTGGGGCTCGCACTAGAGCAGAAGATGGCTCTGACCTTCTTGGATGGAGAAGATGTCGAGCCCCTGAACGCTGCGGCTTCTCAGTGGCACATTTGCTTCTTTATGAAGCTAGGGCTTTTTTGCACCAGAAATATAAATACTATTTCTAGTGTTTTAAATTGAGCATCAGTGCATTTTGAAATGTGTTTGCTGTGTCTAGCTGCCTGATGCCTTTATTTAAAAAGTATAAAATAAAAAAAACTTCCTTTTCCTGCCTTGGGCTCAGCATTGCAGTGGCAACTACCAGAGGTGCTGATAGCGTCCGTGGGGTTTGGAATTGCTGGCTAGAGTGTGTGTCAAGGAGTGACAACCAACAAAATCTTTCAACTGCCTACCTTCTGTTGGGTCTCACTGAGCTGACATTGCCTCTGCTGCCTAGCACAGGCAGGGTATGATTTGGGTTTTGCAACTATAGTATCTTTTTCAGTAGTTTTTACTCTGTGTCCTAACACTCTACCATGCCCTTGCTTGCTACTAGGACAAGAGATACGCCTCAAGTCCTGTCTGTCCAAGTCACACACGTTGGTTATCCTTACTGGTCTAGAAAATGTAAACATTACCTTTCTGAGACATTATTTCAGCATATGTTACATTCTGCATGTCTGTAGTGTAAGATTATTATACTTATTTCAGTGACCTTTTATTCCGCCTGACTGTATTCGTACGGCTAAATTGCTGCTTTAATTTTTGCATTCATGTTTTTCCACGTGTGCCTGTATGTTTGCAATTGTCCAGGATAAGGCAGTGGTCATGTTTGGGAATGTGCAGAGGGGCTCATTTCTCTGCCAGATGAGACATGCTTGTTCCAACTTGTTACCTCTCTCTGTCCTTTCAGCCTAAATGATGGAGTGTAAATATTTAAAAAATGGATATGTACCGTAAATAGAAAACACATCTTTCCCAAGCATTGGGGCCAAGCCACATTTACCACAGTTCACTTTGAAGTGATTTCCTGGTCAGCATATTTGCAGTGCCCTTCGTTCTGATGCCATAATCTCATTTTTCATGCATAACTTGATGGTTTTTCTTACTCAGATTTTTTTTGTGTTTAATCATTCTGCCAAGTGATTTTGATGTAGACAATAGTGATGAAGCATCGGAATCCATGACCTTCCCAGGCTGCTCCAGCCCAGTGTTTTCTTGGGCATTCACTGCAGAATACAGAGCAGCTGCATCTCCAGGGAGTTCTTGGCCATCTCCTTGGGTTTAGTGGTACAAATCTGTGCTTCCGAACAACCCATCCTGTGACAGACAGTGTTCTGGTTTGCATGTAAAGCTTTCATATTGTTTGTTCTCATCAACTATTGAAAGTTTTCTCAGCATTTGCAGACTATATGCCGTAGTGCTCACAGAGAGTATTAATGCCGTGGCTGTGGCACAATGACAGCAGGCAAATAATGCTATGAATGTCATTGCATGGACTTCTTGTGGCTTTTGGAGATCTTCTTAGATCTGCGGGTAACCCTCTTAGTTTCGCATTAAGATGGAGCACCATTCCGGAGTGAAACAGAAATGAGTTTATAATTGTACACAATGATGTCATGGAGCAAAATTGTGGTGGAATTGACAGCTTTACCTTCATTTCAGTGACTTCAGAGAGTGGGTGTCAGGGTGCAGTTTCAGTTGGAAACATGGCTTCACCTTTTTTGGTAGAAGATTTTTTCCTTTTTTAAGAAGGACATGAGCCTAGAGTTACCTTCAGGTGGAAGGTGGAGTGGTAGCCCAGACCGGGCTGTCTCTGGCGTGGAAGGGCACTTCTAGGGGCCAGGAAAGCCTCTAGAAAACTGACCGATGTGGGTCAGACGTGCCAGTGACTTGTGTGGCATTTGCTGTGTCCCTTCAGAGTATCACGTGCTGCTCTTCCAAAGTGCGTTCTGCTGATGGAAAATGGCAAGCGGCTGTTTTTAGACCTTGCAGAACAAGCAGCACGTTTCTTCCCTCAGCACAGAGAATACAGCTTTTTCTGTATGTGTCTGGCTGTAGACTCAGCTGCCTTGTACTGGAGGGCAATGGATCACAAATCTAATTGCTTCAGAAAGAAGGGGATAGGAATAAGTGGTGGTGAGGGAGTCAGAATAAATCATCCTGTTTGAGACAGAGAAGTCCTCAGTTTGTTCTCTCATTTTGCTGTTGGTTTATGTATGTTTATATATATTTAAGGAACTTGTATTATCATTACCTTAATCATGCCCCTTATCCCACCCAGCGAGCCCTTCCATTCACATGTGGTGGCATTGAATTTATTTTAATTTATAAGAGGCTGTACAGCTTTCAAACCATCAGGGGTAGTTTCTTAGCTAATACACTTTGAATGTTGGTGCCATGTTCCCTTGGGAATGCTCAGGGAAGACAGATGGCTTTTGTTTAGGTGAGTGAGATGAGTCCTTTGATGGCAAATAGAATCCCCCTTCATTGTCAGGGGTGCTGTGCTGCAAGGGAGAATTTGCATCATCTCAGTGAGCCGGCCTTGGAGAGTTCAATGAAGAGTAAGGAACAAAAGCATCCTGTAGCTCAGGGACAGGGAGAAAACACTTTGGCAAAGCAGCTCTGTTGAATACTTCATTCCGCATGTTTTATCCTTGTTTGTTTTAGTCATCTACTCGTAGATTAGCTGTTCAGCAGATTAACACAATGGATATTTGGAGAGGAGTCGGTGTTCCATCCAAAGATGGGGAAAATAAAGTGTTGGTGGAAGAGTCGCTTTTTTTATTTGCAGAAGCAATATGTAAGGTCAATACTGGGAACCAGTCATCGGGGATCTGATGCTCTGAGCACCCTGTGCCAGGGCCTCCCTACGATCAGAGGGAGGAATTTCTTCCTTATGTCTAATCTAAACCTGCCTCTCTTCAGATTAAAGCCTTTATTAGGTGTTATTACACTTTCTTCCTGGAGAGTGTCACGCTAATATGCAAATCAGTTTTCTCATAGCAAACAACAGTGAATTGAAATGTATAGATTTATCCTTCTTCCTGATGGAGAACATGCTAGACTCCTGTAGCTTAAAAGTGAGTTATGGTACAGAGGAGTCCTGCTGAAAATACATTTTGATGGTGCTTTGTTTTCTTTCATTTCTAATTCAGGTATCAGAGGTCTCCTAAGAGCTGTCCTTGGCACATTGGAGCCAGCCTGGGCACTCCAGTGCCTTTTGACACATTTTTCTAATACACAAAATTTGAACCCTCATCTCTTCAGTAAGATTTAGGTTTGCTTAAGCAAATAATTCTTTTTAGTGGGTCACAGCCAGCCAGCCACGTGTACGGATTATTTTGGTTTGTTGTCACAAAAATGGGTTTCTTTGGATCTCCACAGTTTTCTGTTAAAGCAAAACCAAGGAGCTGAGTCATTGAGTGACTGTTCTGTATATTTATTACTATTTTTTCAAAATCTACGATTTACATGTTTCACTCTAGAATTTCAAGACACATAGGGGGTTGTTGACCTAAAATTATTAATAAAGTTTTAAGTAGAATCTGAGGCTTGAATAGCAACAAAATGTTCATAAAAGGGTAAAAGTATAATCTGGAATATTCAGAAATTGCTGGAAGAATTCAGAAATTCTCAGAGAGGTTCCAGCCCTCACTGAAATTCATCCATAAAATTTATTCAAGACTTAATTCAGTGTATTACTTGCAGACACTCTTTGAAAATACTTGTTGTGTTCTTTTAATCCACTGGGTGAGCCAGAAGTCCACTCTGCAGTGCTCCTTATCTGTGACTGCATGAGCCATTATTTACTGTTATTTCAGAGTGAATCTTTAAAAGGATTTTTATGGAGGTAAATGTCCAATTCTTGTTCAGTTATGTGCTTAACCACATTCTGGTTTTTTAGATAAAGTAAATTGTGTTTCCTTTTTGTTCTGCTTATCAACTTCATTGGAAGCACTTAGGTCCTTAAGTGATAGGGTCTAACTGCATCATCTCTTCTCAAATTAATTTTGTCATATATTCATCCATATACATCTTGGTTTAGTAGGTAGAGGTAATAACGTGTTTTTAAAACGGAATCAATTAATTCTGTGATTTATGCTGGACGTCACAAATAAACAGAAGAACTTCTTGTGTTGATACTCGTCACCTGTAGCTGAATATATTCATGCATGTGGGGACACTGATTCTGCTTCCCAGGGTTTTCTTCTGCAATGGGTAGTTGGTTTTTCTCCTTGAAAGGCCATGCTCATGGGTTGCTCTTCCAAATCTGTTCCCAGCAAAAATGCTAACATTTGATAGAGATTTAACTAGATTTATAGGTTGCACCTGCTCTATCACATATTCCCAAGGGGTTTCTAACAATATCCTGGGAAATTCAGGAGCAATGCAGAGCTGTTTAGCTGCTTCCCTGCTTGGTTTTGGGGCTGGTCTTTAATTTTTTGTGTAGAGGGGAATGTGTTGGAGTGTGTTTGGGTCATGGAAAGGCAAGAGGTTTGTGGGAAACAGGAATATGGAATATTCCAGGGTATTTTTGACTCATTTTCAGTACTAGCTATCTGAAGAAAACCGTAATTATTTGTCCTTATTCATTTAGTGCTTTGGGAGCTAAGGCAAAAATATAAAAGGAATTATTTTAGAAAATGGTTATTTTTGAAATTTAAAGTTAGCTGTTTCTTGAATATTCACTTCAGAGTCCAGAGGATATAAAGGCAAAATTTGCATAGATTGGTAAAGAAGATGGATACTTTCCCTGTGTATGGCTGGGCGCATACAAATGAGTGTATTAATTTTGAAGTGTAATGGTATTTAGAAACATAGTACACTTAAATCCTCAACTCAGTTTTGCATTAAGGCTAACAACTTAAAAGTATTAGTAACTTCATGGGTTGAATTACCTTTAAAATGCAGAGAAAATATTCTCAGTTAAGCAGTATAATGTAATTCTTTTTCACATTAAATTGTTTTTCTTTGTGCTTTTAGGGTATAAAGCCAGCAAGCTTTGAGAAAGTTACTGATCCTGAAATTAAGGAGATAATTGGGGAGTGCATCTGCAAAAACAAAGAAGAAAGGTTTGTTTCAAGGGATTGAGTTTTGTATTGAATAATGTGTGTGCAGGGATTGCAGAACTGTCTGTGGATTTCTGCTCTGGTCTGCAGGTCTCCTGTGTGCAGGAGAAAAGACAGCATGGAAGTGGGAATATAAATGATTTCCTGCTTTCCTGACGTTGAGTGTCAGGATAAGCAGTGTTCATGTTTCTCAGTCCCTCAGCATCACTGTGGAGCTGAGCTAGGGTATTCTTGCAATTTCTGGTTCAGCAGTCCAAAAAAATGTCACTGGGAAGGTTCTGTGGGGGGCAGTGAGGTTGATAAAGGTTGGTGTGGTGAATTCATCATGAGCTGTTGTAGCAGATTTCATTGGCCTCTGGACATGGAGACACATTGTGCCTTGTTTCCAGCTTTGGTTTTAAAAACTAATGTTTTACTGGTCTGCCAGTTTGTCTTGTGCTCAGTATTTTCTGACTTTCACAAATACAGTTTTTAGGGACTGCAGCTGACTGCCTAGAGAGAATCTCTTCTCTGGTACTCTTTAAGCTCAGATACTTAAGAAAAGTTGAACAAAGCTATAGTCTGCATTTCTCTAAGTGCTTGTGGTGTATGAATATTGATAAAGCTTTGAGAAATGAGAAATGTCACTTTTTCAATTTCACTTCCTCTTCAAAATGCCACGTCTTTTCAAAAAGAACACAAATTCATTATGGATGAACACCAAACATAGTGTAAATGTTTCCACCTTTAACAGCAGTTTCTTGTTACAAACCTTTCTAAAATTGTTGACTTGCAGTGTTTGAATCTTTATATCCTTTCAGATACGAAATTAAAGATTTATTAAGCCATGCCTTTTTTGCTGAAGATACTGGGGTAAGAGTGGAACTTGCTGAAGAAGACCATGGTAGGAAATCCTCTATTGCCTTAAGACTCTGGGTAGAAGATCCTAAGAAACTGAAAGGAAAACCCAAAGATAATGGAGCCATTGAGTTTACTTTTGATCTGGAGAAGGAAACTCCTGATGATGTTGCACAAGAAATGGTAAAATACACTTCTGATAAAAATGCGTATATATAGAAAATAGTGCTTAAATCTCAAGGGACAACAGGAATGAGCTGGGTAAAGTAACTTCACTTGAACCACTCCAGGTGTCCAGTTTAGGCACTTTGCATTGATTTTGGAATGACTACTGCAAGAAAGGGGAACAACTAACTGAAACATATTGTTTGAAAACAGATGCCTGAAATCACAATTTACATAGTTTAGGGACCATAGAGATCTGGGCTACTTTTATATTTTGCATGCTCTTCTGCCAGTTTCTATAGGCTGTTGAATGTCTTTGAATTTATTTGGAATCTGTTTAGTTCCAGACAGCAGCTAGAAATACATTAGAAGAGTTCAGAAGTTCAGTCACAAAATATTCTGCATTGAATTCTCCAAAACACTTGCCCCCATCTTTTCTGTTGGTGTTCCTTAGAAGCAATGTAGATGAGAAAGGTCTGTGGTCAGCTGCTCTACTCTCAAACTTTGATAGGAAACTGGATTCACTGAGTTAGGAGTAAGCTTTGGATTTTTTTAAAGGATAAGTTTCACTTTCTGAATTTCTATATTTTTATAATTGTGGGGTTTTGTTAGAGAATCTGTGTTCTATTTTCACTACATTGTCCTTGAATTCCTATTTTGACAGTGTCTTTGCTGCAGTTGTTTCGGTGTTCTAATGTCACAGAGGCTCGGGTTCAGTAAGCACTGAGCCAAGGGTCTGAACGTTCCTGTGCTTGCACAAACGTTCCTGTTAGACTCTAAATCCCAAGGGATCCCGTTTAATGATGTCATCACCACTCGTGTTCTGCTCAGGAGGCACTCCTTTTGGTAATGCTGCCTTGCTCTGCTGGAACTCATCACCATCTACTCCAAGTTTAGTGGAAGGAATTCAGGCTCCTTTGTCTTCTTGTCATTAGTTTGCAGTAGGTCCAATGTTCTTCCAGCAACATATCATTACAGAACTCATTTAGTTTAAAAGTTGCTCTGGTACCATTACTTACTGTTATATTTTGCATTTAAATATTGATGAAAATATTTGGAATTTCGAAGTTCTCTAAGTTACTTGGTCCATAGTTGTGTTTTATTCTGAAGAGGAAATAATTATTGTGAAAAGTGCATTTAGAAGAATCATGCTCAAACTACAGTGACACTGTCCATTCCCAAATAATTGCCAAATAATTTTAAAATCTGTGTTCTACATTAATGCTTATCTGAGTGACTGCCCATAAAATTCTTTTAAACCTGAGGCTGTTGCAGGGGCAGAAAAGGGGGATGTTTATTCTTAAATGTCTTTTTCTAGTCGTTATGAACTGTGGAACACCAGAGCCATGCGTTTTCATCACTTTGTTGCTTTGTGTGCTGCGGAAGAGAAGAATGCAGGAGATCTTCTGAGTACAGGGAATTATTTATCATTACTGATGGATTTTTGGTAGTCAGGTGATCCCACCTTCCCAAAGGATTTGGGCAAAGAGAACTGGAAACATTCTAGTGGGTTTGGAAAGTGAAGTTAGGTCTCCCAGCCAGTGAGTGCTGCAAAGGGGCATGGCTTCATTAAAATGAAGCTGTGTTTTAAACTGCTTTCCACCCATTAATTTTAGCAGTAAAAATCCAAGCTGTCAAAGCATTCTTATGTTGGGACAAGAACAAAGCAGGAAAGCCTCTAAATTTCCCCTATGGATGTAAGTGCTTTCAAATCTTTCAAATATGTATGTATGTATGTTTAATAATGTAGGGAGAGCAGACAAAGGTCTGGTAGTCATTATTAAATGAAAATTCATACCCTGCAGTGCAGGAGATTATGCAAACAAATAGCACAAAGATGAATTTTTATTTTATCTTTTGAACAGTTGAGGTTTGAGAAGCCTTGTCCTCTTTTCCATCAAATGGGAACAGCCTGCTTTTTCTTTGTAAAAGTCAATCAATACTGACTGACTTCACTATTTAAGAGAAGTTAATTTGAGACATAATTCTGTTAACATCTTGTCCTTCGTGATTTGCTGTGCTATCAAGCAGAGCAATTTGGAAAACTCTCTGTGCTGGAAAGGTTAAGACAATAAATTCCGATTTAGGGGCAGTTTGATTCACTCCAGGTACATTTTTCAGAGATTATCTTTTTCCTGTTTTGTCTATTCTTTAGTGTTAACAAGAAAAAAAAAGAGGGACACCCATCTGCCATTAAACTTGCTCTCCTCAATGGATATTGAGTGGTGGATAATTAGAGCCAGTATATATTAAGGTCTTAGACATTACATCCTGGGTTTTTTGAATACATTAGGAATAAAAGTTTTACTGAGAAAGAACCCCACCCCATCAAGCTCTTGAGTTCCTGTTCTTGTGAAAAATAAATTTATATAAAAATTTATGTTGTTTCAAACGGATTTTTTCTTTGTTGGGAAGAGGTTCCAGTATCATGCGTGTGCTTGTGTGTGTGCCCAGCCACATGCTCAGGACCTTGCTAAGTGTGTGCTCCTCTGCAGATTGACTCGGGATTTTTCCACGAGAACGACCTCAAGATCGTGGCCAAGTCCATCCGTGACCGAGTGGCGCTGATCCTCTGGAGGAGGGAGCGCATCTGGCCCAGGATGCAGTCAGAGGAGCGCCGTGACTCGGAGTGCCTGGACAAGCTGAAGGCGCCACAGGCACAGCAGGTCCAGGTCACCTGCCTGTCCCACACGGGCCACCACATCCTGTCAGAGCCTGAGGAGCCGGAGGCAGACCAGCACCCCTTCCAACAGAACCTGCCCACCAGCGTCACCTCCGTCGCCTGTAAGTCCCATGTTGGCTTTGTGGGCACACAAGGATGAATATCTGAGGGGGAAACCCGCAGTGACCTGAGCTCAGATGAACTGATATGGGTGGTTTTGCACAGTAGCTCAAAACCCACAAACATCCAGGACAGATGCATGACAATTTTGAAAACAATGAAGCTTCAAGAAAACAGTATTATATAGATATCTCTATATAACTCTCTGTGTATTTTGCTACTAAACAATTATCATAGTTTTTGTTTTACTGTTCTGGGCTTGTATGTAAGCACATTTAAGTAAAAGATGCTTTACCTTTAGCAAGACAGCTGCTGCTTCAGTTCAGGTATTGTATAAAGGGCGACGCTTGAAATCTGCTTTGAATACTGAAATACCCATGTGTGCCTGTACAGGAAAAGTCCTTTTACATGATATGAGAAATAGCCACATTTGCATAACACTCACAATATTGCCACATTCACAAAGCTTTTTATCTGAAGCTAAAATGAACTCATTTCTTTTTTTTTGATCATGTACTTACTTCATGCTAATTCCTTTGAGGAACACTGCAATTATAACTCTTTGTTTCTAGTGCTGCAGTGAAGTGACTTGTGCTTCCCATGGCTCTGCTGGACATGAGTTGGCGAAATGTTATACTAAATATTACCCCCACAATTTATTTCCTACTCCTCCTCAGCTTTTAACCACTACTTGGTATTATTTGGCAATTTGTTATCAAATTATTTGAACATTTTCTTAGCACAGGGCCTCTATAAATTAGGGTGGCACCTGTTCATATAATTTGAGATCAAATGTAAAAGTGGAAATTAATAACTTAATGTGTGCAATGTACGTTCTATAAAAACCTGAGACTGATTCTCAGCTTTTACTTTAGCACTCTACCATTAGACTCTCTTTTTTTTTTCCCTTTGAGGTCCTGAATAATTGTTTGTAATGAAACAGAATGTTGATGCAGCAGAAATCCCATCATGGGAGTAGGGCCGTGTTGGCGCTTCAGAAATGAATTGAATAAATAGAGAGGGAAGTTTAATTTTGGGAAAAAACCAGTTGGGAGTACTGAAGAGAAATGTCATATCTGGCGCTATTAAAAAATAATTTGTTACTTAAAAGCCAAATAAGTAAAACTTTGTTTAGAGTATGGAAAAAAGTGACAGTGGAAAGTGTTGGGAAAAGAAATAGTATTTAAGCTTAACTGTAACTTAAGATGGTTTTGTAAACTGTGTTGCAGTTTTCTTTCAGTTTTGAATTTTAATTTCCTATTAGAAGCTGTTTGTCCTTGGGATATGTCCAGCTGTAGTCTGGTTGTCTCACTTCCTTTCTCAAATGAAGAAAGCAGTAACTTAGGCTCAAACAGAGCTGGGCACTTGTATTTTACACACTTCAAAAGTTGTGAAAAGACTTTTTAATGTCAGTACTACCAATATTTCCAGTTCAAAAAGGACCCAGTGCTTGCCCAGTGCCTGTAGCTGTGCAGTTCCACAGGTTAACTGGGCAAATGCTCCTTCAGAAACTCCCAGAGAGCTCTGAGTGTGCCAAACCCACTGGAACCTGCACAGGGGTTTGTATCTGACCTTAATTGCACTACACTCAAGCAGAGCGTGACTTACTGAACTAAAATCATACAGCATAAAAAATTTTGTAATTTTCAGTGCTGCTAATAAAAGCAGTGTTAAAGTCAGTGCATCCCTGGAAGATGGAACTCTAATAAAAGACTCCATGATCTGCTCTGAACATGACAACTGGGGTTTCTCTCCTTTGATCCTACAAAATCTATAAGCATCTGCAACTCTTAATGTCAACCTTATGCCCTTTAAAGGAAATACTAATGTGCCTAAAATATCAGTGTGCACAGAAATCCATGGGGATGGGTTTTGGCTTAAGAGAAGCAGTGTGCGCCTTTTGTAGAGAATGACATTGGTGTTGTATAGTTTATTTATATAACGAAAGGACTTGAGTTGCAAAAATGCTAATTATGTAAACCATGGTGACTGTGCTCTAAAATCATCACTTGAACATTGGGAGCTGTTGAACTTTTAATAAAAATTACTGTTCTTCTAGCTGACAGCACATTTGACAGCGGCCAGGGCTCCACGGTTTATTCAGACTCGCAGAGCAGCCAGCAAAGCGTCATCTACTCGTCCCTGCCAGACACTGTCCCTCCTGCCATCCAGAGGGTGTACAGCCCTCCGCTGAACGAGGGCCAGCCTGTACCCCACAGCCTCCCCCAGCTCGGCCACTACCAGCAGCCCTCGGCAGTAAGTCCAAAGCTTTTCCAAATAGTTCTGTATCCTGGGTCGTATTTCATATTATCATTTGTGCTCTTGTTCCCAGAGGATATGGGTTCCAGGGGTCTGTGTATGTATTCCTCACTCACCTCTGTGCTTAGTGCACAGTTACTTATCAGTCTGTTGGCACTGAACTGCATTAGTGGCTTTGCAGAAAAGCACAAGCAGGACATGGACCTGTTGAAGTGTGTCCAGAGGAGGCCACAAATATACTCTGAGGGCTGGAGCCCCTCTGCTCCGGAGCTAGGCTGGAAGAGCTGGGAATGTTCACCTGGAGGAGAGAAGGCTCCAGGGAGACCTCAGAGCCCCTTCCAGGGCCTAAAGGGACTCCAGGAGAGCTGAAAAGGGACTGGGGACAAGGGATGGAGGGACAAGACACAGGGAATGGCTTCCACTGCCAGAGGGCAGGGATAGATGGGATATGGGGAAGGAATTGTTCCCTGTGAGGGTGGGTGAGGCCCTGGAAGAGGTTTCCCAGAGCTGTGCTTGCTCCATCCCTGGAGGCATCCCTCCCTCATGCTGCTGTCTCTCCGCAGCCCGTCCTGCCCGCGGTGCCAGCCGCGCCCGCCGTGGTGCCCCAGCACTACCAGGAGCCGGCGATGCCGTTCCCCGTCGTCCCCAGCACCGTGGCCTCGCTCCCGCTGGGGCAGCCGCCGCCTCCCGTGCTGGCCAGTCAGCAGGTGAGAGCTGGGCTCTGCCATGGAGCCGTGCCTATCCCAGCCCTTCCCCATGCCTGCTCTGCCTCACACAGGGTGCTCAGAGAAGCTGTGGTTGCCCCTGAATCCCTGAAGTGTCCAAGGCCAGGTTGGACAGGGCTTGGAGTACCCTGGGACAGTGGAAGGTGTCCCAAGTTTCTCTGCAAAACTTCTCAGAGCACTTATGTTCCTCAGAGACAGCAGTGTCCAATGAATGTGTCCAATGCTAAGGAGGGTAGGGCAGGACAGCAGAAGAAGGGAAGTTAGGGTGAGAAATTCATCTACCTACAGAATGAATTCTTTTGATATTGTATCAATATGCACTGCTGGATCAGACATGTGGAATCAATGTTGTATCTCCTAACTTTTATTTATTTTTCCAATTCGGGTGTCTGTGCATTTACATTGTTAAGATTATAATGAGACAAAGTTACCTAATCTGCCTGATGTTTTCCCTTCCCTGTGCCTTACCCAATTCACAAGCATTTTCTAAGATGCAAAGCTGGATTTGAGAGGGAAGATTTAGGAAGCAGCTCCATTCCCTGAGCACAGTTTTCCTGCTCTAATGCTGTGTCTCCTGGAGTGGGAGGTGGCTGAGCCACAAGTGCCAATGCCCTCTGTCCCCTTGGTGAACTGTGGGCAGCTGTCTGAGCTGCAGATTAACCCAGCTAGGACACGAGAGCAGAGCTGGCTCTGGGACCTGGCAGCTTTATTTTCTGCCCAGCGCTGTGGGTGTGTGGCTCTTCCACCCCAGAGCTGGGGCTTGGTCCTGCAGGAATTCCTCCATGGAGGTAGTGGGGGTCCCCCCCAGTCCAGGTGGGGCCCCCCCATCCCTCAGACAGTGTTCTGGTGCCTCCACCTCGGCTGATTTGCTCTGTCCCATCACCAGTGCCAGGCCAGCCCCTGTGCTGCCATTCCCGTGGGTTTGGGATTGTAGCTGGGAAGATGCCATGTCTGTGTGCTGCAGGGCCTGGCGAAGCCACCAGCCCTGTGGTCCCAAGTAAGTCACCCTGAGCCAGCCTATGTCTCAATGTCATCCTTTTGAACCAGAAGGGTTTTTAAAGTACTTCTGGAACTAGTTAGAGGAACTGAAGAAGATACCAATAGCACATAAAATGTGGGTGTTTGCTACTGATGATGTCTAGCTTTAATGCACCTTTTTCTCTCTGTTCTGCTGTCTAAAGCTTGGCAGGCCAGGGGAGCACTACTTTCTCTGGAAAAGTAAAGCTACTTTTTTGGCTACCACATTGTCACTACAGTACATCAGAAATATCTGGAACCTAGCTTTTACTGCAGTTATTGTGGTTGATTGTGTCTCAGGTAATAAGTGTTGTGCTTTCCATGCCTGCTCCGTTATGTAGCAACTTCTGCCTGCCAGGATGAGCTGGGTATTAACTGCATCTTGAAAGTTAGTGGGTGGGGATTTCACAGGGCCAACTGGAACAATCTCTGGGATTTACAGAGTCTGAGTCATTACAAATAGCCTCTCCAAGACAGTTAGCACTTGTCATTTTAGCTAATATATCTTGCATTTAAATGTGTTTTAAGCATGGGCTCCTGTGCAGTGTTTGAATTAAGAGTGCCTCTCTCTCCTGGGAGCTGTCCCTGCTGGAGCACATCCTGAGGGGCTGGAGCATGACCAGGGCAGGGAATGGAGCTGGGAAAGAGGCTCAGCCTGGGGAAAAGGGGACTCAGGAGGGACCTTCTGGCTCTGCACAACTCCCTGACAAGAGGGGGCAGCCAGGGGAGGGTCAGGCTCTGCTCCCAGAGAACAGGGACAAGACGAGAGAAAATGACCTCAAGCTGTGCTGGGGAAGGTTTAGGTCGGCTATCAACAAAATTTTCTTCACTGAAATAGTGGTTAAGCATTGGAATAGGCTACCCAGGGGAGTCATCATCCTTTCAAGTGTTCAAAAAACATCTCGATGTGGCACATGGGGACATGTTTTAATGGTGGACCTTTCAGTGCTGGGTTAGTGGTTGGACTCAGTGATCTTAGAGGTGTTTTCCAGCCTTAATGAGCCTGTGATTCTGTACTCTAGGTGCCAGATCTGTCCTGACAGTGAGCTGGGGAGAAACGGGGAGCGTGGCCAGCCATCTGGTTCTTTTGCAGTACACAAACAGTGACCTTTTCTTTCTTGTCCCCGCAGCAGCAGCCCATCTCGCAGGCAGCCTCCCTGCAGCAGGTGCTCAGCAGCCAGCCCATGTGCCCGCTGCCGCCAGCCCCCCACCTGCTGCCGCCGTTCCCGGCACAGGGCTCGCAGGTGCCCGCCAGCAGCACCCCCCTGAAGCCCCTGCAGATCTCCACTGTGCCACAGCTGCCGCCCGTGGCCCCTTCCCAGGTAACAAAGGGCTGTGAGCACAGCCATTTGAGGAGAAATTTCCAGCTAATAATTAACATGATTTGCAGGTTTCATGTGGCTATTTTGACTGCATCCCAGTTTAATTAGGTGATAAGAATGTTATTGCTCTTTCTTAATTCCTGTATATTTCTTTGTTATTTGTTTGGTGAATCAGAAATCTCCTTCGTGCCCAGCTCTGTGCCATCCACTTAATGGCAGTTCCAAAATGGCAATAATTTTTTGGGGGTTGTTTTGGTTTGGTCTTTTGCACTGTCCCCTCTGGCACAATGTCTTCCCCATCCCAGGCTTGAGGGCATGACCAGTGGCCTGTTTTTATTGCTATTTTCTGACGTCCTTACTTCACCATTTCCCCCAACACCTGCCAGCCCTGTCTGTGTCATTCTGCTCCAGGTCTTTTCTCTGGAGCAGAGACAAACCCTTCCTGTGACCTAGGAAGATGGATGATGCTGTCACTGTGTTTGGTAGTGACAGGCACCATAACGAGAAGCAGCTTGTGCCAAATGCCAGAAGCAAGCTGCTGCCATGATGCCAATGTCTGCTCCATTCTGAAAGGTTTTGATTGTAAAAACCCTTTTTCTGGGCTCTTCCGTGCTGCCTGAGTTGCAGCTTGTTTGGAAACAAGGGTTTAAATTGCCCCACTTAATTTTGTGTGGAAGAGTTTTACATTAGGTCTGGCCCAATTCCTTTTAATTTCTATTAAAATGAAAGCAGTTTTTAATTAGGATGTTGCTTGAAGTCTTTACGCTAGCATTAGAAGTAGTTTTGTAAGTAAGTTTATACCTTAGAAGGTATAAAAGTGTCCCGCTCAAATGAATTTTTTGCTTTTACTAATGATTTATGCATAAATTAGTTTTTGTTACTGCTTGCAAAGCTCAGGGAATGAATGGAGGTGATTAACAGACATAATTATCCTCCTGACACAGGTGGTTTTTAGGGACTTGTGTGGCAAATGAAACTGCTTTATACCATCAGTGAAAGCACTGGCAATTCATGCAATATTGTATTTTTTTCAGATTCCTCAGTTTCCTGTCATTCCTGCAATTACTCCTCTGGCAGGGCTTGACAGCCTTCCTCCAAACCTGTCTGACATCCCTGCCGCAAATGTTCCCCCTATTCCTGCTCCCTCCCAGTACTTTGCTCCAGCCATGATCCTGCCCAGCCTGCCCATGAACCCCACGCTGCCCATGGCACCCAACTCCCCCGCCCTGCCCATGCAGGCCGTCAACCTGCCTCACACCACCGTGGCTTCTCTGGTCCTGCCCTGCCAGCCCATGGTGCCAAACATGCCGGCGGCCACCATCCCACTGCTGGCAGTGGCGCCGCCAGGGGTGCCGCCCCTGCCGCCCCACGCCGCGGTGCCGCCCCTGCCGCCGCAGCCTGTGTTCCAGCCCGCCTTCCAGCCACTGCTGCCCAGCGACGCGCCCTCGCCCCACCACACGCAAAGCTCCCAGCCCGTGTCCCAGCCACAGCCACCTCCTCCAGCCCTGCAGCCGAGCGTGATCCACCCTCCTGAGCCAGCTCACCAGGTAAATCTGCCGGGCGCGGGGCCGTGCACTGCAGGGTGCTCCAGGGCACTGCCCCTCTTGGGGCTCTCTTCCTAGCCAGCATGATTCCTTGTTCTTGAGATGTTTTGTTGACTTCTTACCCTCAGTTCTGGAGGTGGTGGCTGAAGCTGTGGGCTGTAGGGTGGCAGGTGATGTCCTCAGCCAGGGACAGGGGTTATCCAAGATATAAGGCATAATCCATCTGGCTTTGGACAGTAAATGAGCAGGGCACTTTGTGAATTTCCTCTTCCTTCTTGGTCTCAGATCTGGATAAGTGTGAGCTGCGGTTCTCCCAGGTCAGGAGGGCTTACCAAGCCCTGCCAGTGCCTGTAGTTGGCCCATGTGGGATGCAGAGGCTGATGTATGCACACAGCAAATACAGGGGAGCTGGCGGGAGCAGTGGAGTTGTTTTGGTGTAGAAAATCTTTAAAACAGCAAAGGGAAGTGGCCCTCTGGTAAGGGCTGTGGAAAGCTCTGTGGAAGAGCACTGTCAGACCTGCAGGGCAGGGATGGATTTTAGCTGCAGACCCTTTCCCCCTTGAAAGAAACAAAGCATAAATGAGCTCAAGCAGTATTTACACGGAAACTGCGTCAGGACTGACAGAGTCTGTAAATACTTCTCTCGCCACGTCTGTGATATGTCAATGTGAAACACAGTCTGACCAAAGCAGGAAAGGGCACTCAACCTGTTAATAAAGTATTTGTAAAATCTGTATTCTGCCACATCCCTTCACCATAATACACTAATTAAAATTCGTAGCATCCCATCCCAACCTGTCATGGCATATTCAAAGCAATACATAGTTTTTAAATTTCTCTCTTCAGCCATATATTTGGTCCAGGATTACTGTCATTGAGAATGTCAGAAGCATGGAGCCTGGGAATATCAGTCAGTGTTCCCTGTGGCTTTAGAGGGAATGGAATTGAGCACATTAGACAGTGAGCTTGGCAAATACCAGAACTGGAGAGCTGATGTTCCCAAACCATCCTGACACAGTCATTAGCTATCAAATATGTGTGGAAGAGTTGCATATGGAAGAATTTAGGATAAAAAATAGCTATTACAATAGGCAGAGGAATATTTTTAAAAGCATTATTTTGATTTGAAGACTTCTCATGGAGAGGTATTTCTGTATATAATGTCATGCTGTTTTCACAGTTGATGTTTAGCACCTCTGAGTTTTGTTTTGCCTGGGTACGTCTGTATGGGCCATTCACTTAAGAGTTGGACTTGATGATCCTTGTGGGTCCCTAGCAAGTCAGAATATTCTGTGATTTGATAGTGAAATATTTTGTGAATTATTCTATTTATAGGATTTTAGATTGAGCCACCCTTTTGTGGCCTTACACCACACTTCTCAGTCTAACAACCTACCCTTGGGCAGCCATGTAACTCTGAGTTGTTGTGAAGCACATCCTGTCTTTACTTTTATCCACGTTAAAGCCTGGAATAATCGTTTTAGCTCATACCCTGCAGAGAGCATGCAGCAATGAAATCATATGGCCTAGTTCTCATCTGAGTCTTATTTTTCTTAATGTATTTTCCAATAGCCTTAAGTCTCTATGTGATGATACTTCAAAAAAAGTAAAAATTGGGCACAATTTTACCTAGTACTAAAAGTCTTTTTTTCTTCCATATGCTCCATTCTTTGCTTCTTCCTCTTCCCACAAGCTCAGTCCCCTTGGAAAAATACATGATGTACCTAAAAGGAGAATGTTCTGTTTTTAGATGTACAACCCAAAAGGACTGTTATGCAGAATAACAACCCAGTCTCGAAGGTAGCTGGCATCCTGTCACTGGGTCTGGTTCCCACCAAGTGCTTATGCACTCGAGTTATTTTAATGCTCTGGAGAAATCCACTGAGATAAGTGAAGTTCTCTCTGTCCACATGGAAGTGCTGGTAGGACTGGGGCCTTGGGGCTTGGCACATCAAACGTTAAGTTGAGACTTCAGTGTGTAAACTGCACTAAGCTGAAGTAGGACACTGGTGTATATTCAGTGAAAGAGTTAATTGTGTCATTTGTACCAGGTCCAGGTCCTGCTTTTACATATCTGGAAGATGTCTTAAAATATCCTGTTAGGTTATGGATAGACTGTCTTTTTCTCTGCGTGGACACTGTGGGGTTGTTGAAAGCAGAGCAAAGTATTCAGGAGAATGAATTCATCACGTAAAATCTTAAAGCAAGTCCAGTGGAGGCCGTGGAGATGCTCTGAGGGTTGGAGCCCCTCTGCTCTGGACCCAGCCTGGGAGAACTGGGAATGTTCATCTGGGGAGGAGAAGGATCCAGGTACAACCTCTTCCAGGATCTAAAGGGGCTCCAGGAGAGCTGGAGAGGGACTGGGGACAGGGAATGGCTTCCCACTGCCAGAGGTCAGGGATAGATGAGATATGGAAAAGAAATTCTTGGCTGTGAGAGTGGGGAGGCCCTGGCACAGGGTGCCCAGAGCAGCTGTGGCTGCCCCTGGAAGTGTCCGAGGCCAGGTTGGACAGGGCTTGGAGTCGCCTGGGATAGCGGAAGGTGTCTCCCTGCCCATGACAGGGGGTGAAATGAGATGAGCTTTGAGGTTCCATCCACCACAAACCATTCTGTAATTCTGTGATTTTTCATTTCTTAGCAAAATCTGGCTAATAAATTAGTACCTGAGCAATGCACATTGTTATAATTGTACAGAAAGAATTCTTAGCTTTTATTTTGTTATTTCATATGAAGTTTATCTCTCTAGTTGTTACTGAGAGCACCAAAACCCAGTCACACTGCGAAGTTGGAGTCTTTTCTTCATGAACACCAGTGACTTTGCTCCCTTGTCACATACATGTTGAGCCCTTGGCGCAGAGGTGTGTGCTAACAGCTCTCGTTGTGTTGCAGCCCGTGCCTGGACGCACTCAGTTTGCTCTGGAAGCTGGAGCCCAGGTGCCTGTGCTGCCGGTGCAACCCTCCATGGTCATGTCACCGCCGTTGCAGCTGCAGCCGGAGCTGGTGCCGCCCTGTGCCGCTCCCGAAGGCGTTCCCCAGGTCCATGGCAGCCTTGCCGCGGCTGCCCCACCCGCCCCCATAGACCCTGGCCTGCCTCTCCAGCCCTCTGCTCTGCTGCAGCTCCAGCCTGATCTTTCCCAGCCATTGGGCCAGCAGTCCCCAGCTCCTTGCTCAGCTGTCGCGGCAGGCGCAGAGACATCTCAAGAGGTAGAGCTCTTCCTCTGAAGTAACTAACCAGCCTCAGCCTTAATCTTCTTAGTTACTCCTGTGTGAAACAGTGAGCTTGCTGCACAAGGGAGGTTGTCCCCTCAATGTGTTGGGCCGCTGCTCCTCGATGCCAGCAGCTCTGGGTCAGCAAATAATTGGCTATTCCAAATGAAACCTTACGTTGTAGCTCAGGAAATGTCTCACTGAATTAATGAGGCAGCAGGACTAAGCGCCTCCTTGTCTGTAGCTGAGCACAAGTGTGGAGATAGAAATCAAGAAATTTTCACTGTGGGTGAGTTAGAAGTTGTTCTGTAGAGTTTCACCCATGTTTTGTCCAGTCTTGTTTTAAATGTCTCAAGCACTTGTTCAACCAACCATCATTTGCCTTAAGAAACTACTCCACACTCTGAGTCTTTTTATTGTGAAAGCCCTTCATGCTCTTCAGCTTGAGCCCTATTCCCATTTCATTTAGCATTGTATCCTCCTGTATTGCCTGATGTCTGCTGTAGCCCTTGGATTATTGTTTCTTCAGATACTCGTAGGCATTCCTAATTCTCTGTGGTCATGGAAGAGAGATGCTTTTTATTGTTTTCCTTATAGAACTGTCAGCTCCTCTTGTCTGCTGTTTTGAATTTCCTTTCCACTCCCATAATTGTTTAATCTTTGGTCTTGACAGAACATCACAGAACATTTCCTTCTCTTCAGCTCCCTGTTAACAAAGCAAAACAAAAGCTTTGGCATTTCTACCTGATTTCAGGAAATAAGTCTGATTTGTTCTCCACTCCTGGATGTAAATGTCCCTCTGTGATTCTGCGTTCAGAGTAGTTCCTCTTGAGTCTCTGTTCTGAGTTATCTTTCCTCCCAAAGTATGTATTTCACCTTTTCAAAATTAATCTCTTGGTTTTGCCCATGTTTCCATGGCTTGTTGCATGCCTTGATCCCAGTGCAGCCTGAAATTCCGTTGGAGGTACAACTCAATGCTGCATCCAGAAGATGCTCTGGAAGGGCTGTGCTAACACTAAGAATGGATTCTAGTTCCCCACTTTTCCTGTCCATTAATGGCAGTTTAATTCTTACTGCTGTGATTTAGGGCATTTCCTGGTAAATGTCTGTATCCTGTTGGTTAAGTGTAGCAGGAATGGTAGAGCCTGTCTGCAGTGCTTCACCTGCAGACTCCCCAGAAAACCTGGGCTGAGTCAGGCATATGCAGCACTCAAGGTATTCCTTCTCCAGCTGTCTTTTTTCTGAATACACAGTACATGGTAGGGTCAGTGCTGATGCCTTCAATGCAGAGTCCATTCCATTAGAGATTCCAGAAATACAGACAAACCTCATTGTTGTGCACTGTGATATGAGGGATACAAGTTCTCCTGAAAAACTCATGGCCACTGAGGCACACATCTGTCCTTCACATCCCACATCCCTCAGAACATTTAACCACTGGTTTGCTAATTTTGTTCTCACATCCATCTCTAAGTTAACCCCTTTCTCTCATTCACTTTAAGATACGAAGTAAGTATCAATCCACAACCTTGCCATGCTGGTTTTCTGACATACATTGCTAAAGTTTTCTTGGGTGTAAGAGAAGTTTCATACCTATCTATATAATCAAAACACTGAATTTTGTTGCTACTCTGCCATGACATTTTTATCTCTTCTGTTGTGTTCAGGCACGTGGCAGCACTTTCATCCAAACCAACCTGAACCAGTGAGGCAGAAGAAGTTTTGTAAGGCACTTGGTTAAGTGCTTTACCAGGATGTTGATACATTATGTCTGTGTTCTCACTGTTCATTGATGTTGCAGTTGTATTGAAACTGCGTTGAAGCTTGGCATGGCTTATGTATGGTGTTAGAGCCGAGGAGTGGGGCTGGCTGGCTAGCTGCAGAGAACCAGTGGAGCTGACTGGTTTAGTGACGCAGAATCAGTGGGGCTGACTGGTTAACTACAGAAAACCAGTGGGACTGACCAGTTCTCCTCTGAGCTTTTAACCCCAGCCCACCACTGCCTGAGTGCTCAGTGTAGCAATGGCAGTCGAGAGGCTTCTTTCTAGCTGTGTGTCTATAGAAGGATTTTATAGATGTGTGTTTATATATATATATTAAATTAATTATATATATTTATGGGTGTATTTGGTGTGAGTGTATATACACAGTTATATACATGCAAGGGTGTGTGTGTCTTTGTGCATACATGGTAAGTTTATTGCAGCAGGGCCTGTAGCATAGTCAAAAATTCTGTGAGAATCAGTCTGCCTGATGTGAAAATCATCCTGTGATGTCTGTCCCAGAGCTGCAGCCAGTGAAGAGGGTGAAGAGGGAAGCTTTTAGGGGAAATTAGTGTAGAGGACAAGAGGGCATGATGTGAGGGTGGTATTCTTAAATGATGAATTTTCATCTTTTGTTTGTAAATTCCTCAGAAATTTTCCCACTAAGCCAAACACAATGAAAATAGTGAACACATTTCAGGGAACTATATAAAGCAATGAACCAAATTAGCAGGTACATTGAAAAATAAAAGACAGTGGGTGCTGATGTGGAATTGCCCCTCAATCAGGTTTTGCCATGGTGGTGAGAACTATTTTATTCCTTTCACCATCTCATCTGCTGTTGGCCGAGGAAGGGAACTGACAGGTTAGTGGCTCTGTCTGAAAACGTGGTTGGTGCCTTGGACAGAAGTGATGTTGGAAGGGTAAAATAGTACATTTATTTTATTTTCAGGTTCCAAAAACTGGTTAAACAGAATGGTTTTAGAGTTACTGGTGCCAACCCTTTCTTAAAGGTGTTTTTCATCTGCTAATGTAATGTGTTTGCTTAAATGACTTTTTCTTGCATTTTAGGAGCAGGCAATACAGGACAAACTCCAAGCTCTGTCCCAGAGTTGTGAAAGGTATTATCAACTCTTTGGTGTAAGAAATGCTTGCATTTTGGAGGCTGTTTTTTCTGACCTGACCAGAAGGAGAAGGACTGGGAGCATATCTAGGGAGAAGCTGACAGTGTTCTGTATGGAGTGTGCCCATTCTGGCACCTGCAGCTCTTTTAATTCCTTAGTTTGGATGCAGCGTCCTAGCCTTGGTGTATGTACAGCTGTATGGAACTTTTCTTTTCCTCTCTCTGTAGCAAGCAGAGGGCAAACCTTTTTGCCCTTCTGCTGAGAGGGCAGAAAGGCAGGAGCTAAGAAAACTTCACCTTAGAAGAGCAGGAACTTGGGCAGTTCAGAGAGGGACTGTCAGGGCCCCTTAAGTGAAGGGATTAAGGGATGTAGGGATATATTCAGAGTGATGAGACTTTTGCTATATTACTGCCAGAAACATTAATAGATCATTTCTTGGTAGGTGTTGTAGCCAGAGAATGTGCCTGGTGTAGAGTAATGCCCTTCACTCACTGAGTACCTTCCAGTTGACTCAGTTTGGGCCAAAAAAAGTGCAGCCTTTTTGCAGCCTCTGTTATAGCTTACATGTGATGCATGATTCCATTGTGTGTGACTCTGCCTTTATTTTGGTGCTGTTCTTCCTTCTCTTGTGAAGCTACATGAGTCCAGATGTTGCTTCTGGTAAAGAGATGAGTGACAGCTTGGAAGGAGCAGCAGGAAGTGGAAAGCAAGAAGGAAAGTCTTTGAAGAAACATAAGAAATCCACGCGTGCTCGTTCACGCCAGGAGAAGTCCAACAGACCCAAACTGACCATATTAAATGCAAGTACAACCTGTTGGAGGGTAACGCGAGTGTTCCTTTGGCTTTGCCAGGAATAAAGGTTGTTAATCTCTGCATGCAGGTATGTAACACAGGGGATAAGATGGTAGAGTGCCAGCTTGAAACCCATAACCACAAAATGGTGACATTCAAGTTTGACTTGGATGGTGACGCACCGGAGGAAATTGCTACTTACATGGTGAGTTGTGGCTGCCCTCGGGCTCTCAGTGCTCACAGTTGCTTCAGGCAGCTCCTCAGCTCCTCATGTGTGCTTGTTGCCTCAGCTGTCTGGCAGCTGTGGAATGAGGCATTAATAAAAAAATGTCTGTTTTCCCCTTTATTTTGATGTGGCCTTCTAGGTGGAGAATGAATTCATCTTGCAAAGTGAAAAAGAGACTTTTATTGAGCAGATGAAGGATATCATTGATAAAGCAGAAGATATGCTCAGTGAGGATACAGAAGGAGAGCGAAGTTCTGACCAGGGAACAAGTCCCCAACAAGATGCTGATAGGCTGGAAATAAGCGAGGTAAGAAATGCTAAATAAAGATTGCTAGTTTGATTCCTTTTTCTTAACAGCCAGATACTTAAATTACTTTTCCATCTTGTGTTTAAAAAAAATAAAAAGGTTTCTTAACTAGAAAAATAATGCTTCTGCTGTGTTAAGCCTTACAATATGAGTGGGATACTGCTCCTCTTACACTGGTCCAGCTATTTCTTCTGTTGTTTCTTTAACAGGAGAAGCGTCAGTCTCAAATGAAGACACCTGTGTATCAGCAGAATGGTAGGAGTACCTTTGAATTTCTGGTGGATGGTGTCCCTGTTCATAATAGAGAGTTGGAACTAGATGGCCTTTAAGGTCTCTTCCAACCCAAACCATCTTGTGAAATTAAGACAAATTCATGATCTGGAGACAATGGAAATTCATGTGTTTACTTGTTATTTTCTTTTCATCCCTAGTTTTGCATACTGGAAAAAGGTGGTTTATTATATGTCCAGTGGTGGAAACCCCTACTACAGATGCCCCTGAGTTTTCTCCCCCGGTGCCTCCCAGTGCCCAGCAGACAGAAGGGCCAGGTATCTCCAAACTTTGTAGAAAACATCTTCTCCGGAGCTGCTATGTTGTCTCTCTTCTGTCCTCATCTCACTCAGCTGTGATATTTTCACTTGATTTAGTTAGAGGAAGAAAATTATGAATTTTTTTAAGCTGTGCATTTACAGTGTGTTCGTGGTGTTGAACCAAATTAGGAATCTTTATCTGAGTTTCAGTAAAGTGTCAGTATTTTAGCTATACCTTATGACATGGGGTAGCTGAAATTCTCATCACTATAGTGTCTTTTCTGTGAAATATTTTTTGCATAATCTGAAAATTCTCATTTGATGTGCATAACAGCTATTTGCTGGTGGGAATTGCTAGTGGGTTGTCCCTGAAGCTGACTGGGGGGCTTGGCAGCGATTTCTTTTCCTTTAAAGGTTCACCTTTTACTTGTGCTCTTTCTAGACCCGGAGCAGTCAGATGACCACCCGGTGAGCTCTGCAGTGACAGAGGCGACCGGGCTCAGCTCTGGCCAGCAGCTTCCCCTGCACACAGGGGTCAGTGACAGCCCCCTTGGAGCCACCCCATCCTTGGCACCAGCTCCTGCTGCAGCACCTCCTGCCAGCATACCAAGCCAGCCAGAGTTCCCAGCCCCAGCCCAGCTGGCCTCTGCTCCGAGCATCGCAGAGCCTGCGGTGGCCAGTGGGGGTCAGCCGGAGTACCCCCAGCCTGGCCCCCCAGCCCCCCGAGCCGTGGGGCTGGAGGAGCCCCCCGAGGCCCCGACCCCGCACCTGCAGCCGCAGGCGGACGAGCCGGTGTGCATGCCTGACGTGGAGATTGCCTGCTGCAGCGTGGGGCCGCCTGTGGCTGTGCCAGCGGCTCCGGGGCCGCTGTCCCTGCTTCCGGATGCTGTGGTGCTGGAGCACACCGTGGTGCTGGAGCGGCAGCCGGCGCCACAGGGGCCACACCTGCTGGAGGGCGGCCAGTCCGGTGCGGGGCCCTTCGGCAGCCAGCCCTTCTCCGCGGCTGCTGGTCCTGATGCCCTGGGCTTGGCGGGGTCCCAGCTCCAGAGCCCCACGCAGGTGCCGCTAGCCGCATCCCAGCAGCTGCCAGTGGCACAGGGTGGCATGGGGATGGCCGGCGCTGGGGCAGGGGTCAGCCTGCTCCAGCAGCAGAATCCCCCCGGCACCACCGAGTCCGATGGCGAGGGCCCTCCCAGGGTGGACTTTGTGGACAACACGATTAAAAGCCTTGATGAGAAGCTGCGCAATTTGCTGTACCAGGAATATGTTCCAACTTCTTCAGCATCAGCAGGGACGCCGGACACCTCTGTGCCACCCGAACAGGGTGACAGTGAATTTACCTTATCCCCTTTTCCTGAAGAGCAAGCTCCTGCCCCGGTGTTGGATGGGAGAGAACCAGGCTATAGCATCCCGGATGTTGGCCAGGTGAAAGCTGCTGCCGAGCCACTGGTGCCCCTTGTGCCCTTGGAGGCCTTGCCCCGCCCACCGCTGGTCAGTCCCCCAGCGGGTCTGCCCTTCATCCCCTCAAAGCCAGTCTGTAGGGCTGGCCCCAGGGCAGAGCTCGGGACCCACTCTCCTGTGGTAGGAGATGTGTAGATCTTTTGCTTCCCTAAATGTTTCTCTGTTCCAGGGTGTGTTACCTTTGCTTGCTGGCTGCTGTCCAGTGTGAAAACTCACTTAAATTTTTCTTGTCAGATGCATCTCAACTCATTTTTCAGAAATGCTTGTTAGTGAAGGCCAGACTTTCCCTTTGGGTTTAGAAGTGGTATAATATTTTAATTCATCTCCTCTTGTGTCCTGTCCAAAGTAGGCAGAAATGTGTCAATTTCTTTGTAGTTTAAGAATGTAAAACACATGCGTGGTATAGTCATTCTAGTTCTAGTGAAGGCTATTTTGCTTCAATTTTAAGTATAAATGAATGGCAGTGGTTGCAGTTACTGCCTTCAAAGTCAACCTGGATAAAGCAAACACTTCAAGTGCCTTTGCCTTGTCCACATGCTGCAGCCAAAGGCAGACATTCCATTGGCAGGAGTTTCTTCTGTTTGCTGTAATAGTTTCTTTTGTCTTTTCCTGAGCTTGATAGAGCAAGACTGCCACAGAAGCCGCTAAGGAAGGAAGTAGCAGGCACTCTGGGGCAGTGGTTACTCTGTCTCAGTTGAACCCTTATGTTAGGTTTTTTCAGATAAAATTCCAAGTTTATGAAATCATCAGATTTGCAGCACATTGTGCTAGATCAATGTCTATTCGAGGCCCTGGCATGGGTTGCCCAGAGAAGCTGTGGCTGCCCCATTCCTGTCCAAGGCCAGGTTGGGTGGGGCTTGGAGCAATATGGGATTAATGGAAAGTGTCCCTGTACATGGCAGGGGATGGAATGGGATGAGCTTTGAAGTCCTTTTTGACCCAAACCATTCTATGATTCTATATCTTACTGAAAAGTAGAATTTCTGGAGATAATTCCATCCCCACTAGCAAGGCTGAGCCGGTTCTGTGTAGCATCAGCTGGAGGGACTCTTATCAGCTGCTTGAGGGGTGCTGTGTGGTACAGGAAAGCAGCTCTACTATAGTGACTCTTTAGAACATGTTGTTTTCTAGTGATAAATTACTTTCTACTGCAAACAAAATTCTCTCTCTGTGAAAGGTGGTATGTCTCTCTAGTAATTGGAAATTGTCCTATTAAAATCTGTACCAATAAGGAAAGAGACATAGAACTTCTGAAGACAGACATACAGATGAGGAATGTACAGTCTGGCTGGAAAAGCAGACCAGAACAAAGCCCCAGGCATGTGTATATATATATAATATACCGGGTTTCAGTAGCTTGGGCTGCAGTTCCAACTGTGATGCTGCCACTGCTTTACTTATTCCAAGGAAGGAGGTAAAAAATGGGGGAGTTGGAGGTGAGACTTGAAGGCTACCTCCACAGGCACTGTGAAATAGTTCAGTAGTCCCTGGTAGTGCCAGGGTAGCAAGGGGAAGTGAGGGAAGGAGAACTCATTCTGCTTTGTGAGTGAGACTGAAATGGTGTTTCTTTTTTCCTTTTACTGAAAGTTGGATAAGCCGGAAGTCACTGGTGTGAGTGCTCATCCCTCCGAGTCAAGAGGTGGGTCAGCAGGTGGAACAGGTAATGCTCCTCTGGCCATCTCTGCTTGATGTCAGTGGGTGTCAGTGGCAGGAATGGGGCAGCAGCCCATCCATGCTCAGAAGCCCTGTGTCTCTTGAGATACCAAGAACACCAGAATAGTTCAGGCCCAATGTACCATGCAGGTTTCATTCTTGTTCTGTTTTTCTCCTTAAAAAATTTTAATGAAGTAATGAAATTCCATACACCTATTATTATTTGAATTCCCCAAATCACTAGATCTGCCTACCTGCAGATATTTTATATTGCTGTTGTTATTGCTTCCTGCATTTTCAATCCTATATTGAACACCGGGGTTTTAAATTATTCCTCCATGGTGCACTTCAGTTTATCACAATGAAACATTGACTTTTATGATATTAAAGCATTCCAGACATAAATATTTTTTTCTCAACTTTAAAACAGGTCCAGCCACAAGCATCACTTCAGCTCCTGCTGCTCCAGCAAAGGGCCTCCTTCAGGTAACCAGAACTAGGAGTGTTTTACTGCTTGTTACAGTTCCTTTTGTTAAGCTCTCTTATATTCTCCAGGTTGCACCTCCGTCATCAGGCACAGCTCCACAGATGGAGACTTTCCAGAGGAGCAAGGAGGCAGAGAGTATGGCTTCGCCTGCACACACGGAGAGTGTAACACAGCGAGCGACAGCAGATGGGGCGATGAGTAACTTCCACAGGGATGGCTCTCTGGGCTCTGGTTCCTATGGAAAACAGGCTGAGGCTCAGGAGAGTGGCACACCAGCCAAAACCATTGGCAGGTTTTCAGTCATCAGCATGCAGGATGAATTAACTTTAGCAGCACCGCACTGCTTGAGATTCTCGGCCCCCCCTGACGTGTACCTGGACAAGCTGCCCTCCAGCCCGGACATGAAGGCTGCTGTCCGCAGGGTCCAGACGGCCTCTTCTGTGGACGTCCTGTGCGACCAGGCCTCGAGTGACTCTGCCGATGAGCCCTTCCCACGGCAGCCGGCGGCTGCTGCAGCTGCACAGCTCTCCCCCACCAGCAGCAGCACAGCCACGGACTTAATCAAAAAAGCAGCTGCTTTTCTGCAGAGGTCTGCCAAAGGTGGTTCCCCTGGCCCAGAGTCACCCAACGGGCAAGGTGCGAAGATTCCTACCATCAACATCACATCCTTCCACTCACAGTCATCCTATGTGAGCAGTGACAATGACTCGGAGTTTGAAGATGCTGATATGAAGAAAGAATTGCAGAACTTGAGAGAAAAGTACGTTGGATTGCAAGTGATGTGAGGGAAGCTTGTGTTACCATACCTTGGCAGCAGCTCAGCTTAGGATGAGCAGAGCTGTAAGGAGTAAACTGGTTCTGGGCAAATTAGGCGTTGCCAGTACCTTCCTCCACCATGCATCCTGCTGTGCATCACCTTATCTGCCAGTTCCAGTTAGAAGAATAATTCATAGAATCCCAGAATTTTTGGGTTGGAAAGAACCTTAAAGATCATCTCATTCCAACTGCTGCCATGGGCAGGGACACCTTCTATTATATAAGGTTGGTCCAAGCCCTGTCCAACCTGGACTTGGACACTTCCAGGGATGGAGAGTCATCACAGATAGATTGTTGCAGCTTTGCATACTTGGGGATGAGCAGCTGATTGGTTTTTAACCAACAACTGTTCTGTTTCTTCTTTTACAATTAATTACACTGTCAGGACGTGGTGCTTTATCAAATACATTGCCAGCAGAGTCCTTTTATTTTTTTAGGCATATGAAAGAGATTGCCGAACTGCAGACACAGCAGAAGAATGAGATAGAGGCACTGTATATTCGCCTGGGGAAACCCCTTCCTCCCAACCTGGGCTTCCTTCACTCTGCCCCACCAAGCGGCCGGCGCCGAAGAACCAGCAAAAACAAATTGAGAGCTGGAAAACTCTTAAACCCTCTGGTCCAGCAGCTCAGGAGTGGAACATCAAGCACAAGTAGGTACACTGGGTGCTTGCCTTCACCTGTTGCTTGCATCAGTTGTGGCTCTGCTGTGTGATGTCTGGGACTGCTGGGAAGGGTGGAGATTTTGTTGGTTTTGAGCTGGCATGCTTCTGAACAGGCTTGTCCCAGGTTGCGGTGGCAAGCCATACCTGCCTGCTCTGCATTGCCTACAGTGCTTGGCAGAGGAATAGTGTTCCACTTTAATTTGGAAAACAGCCTGGTTACATCTCTTCCATTCTTGAAATGCAATTTACTGATGTTTGCATTCACTTCTTAGGTGCTGTTATGCTGTATTGATTAAATGCTGTATCTTCTCGTTTAATTTTCCCTCCAAGATGCCATATATAAAAGATGGGATTGCGTTTGCTCCCCTGAAGGATGGGAGGTAAAAGCAGTTACAGAGCTGTGGTGGATGTTTGACCATCTGAAGTAGTGTGAGATTTTCACACAGCACTACAGTCTTGAGTTTTTATCTCTTGGAAAAGTAGAAAAATATAATTTACCTGGGAAGTATTGATAAACCCCAGTACCTGTTTCTTCAGCAAAATGTAGAATAGAATATGTATAAATTTTCTTCAGCTTAGTTCATGCTGTTGTTTGGGGGAGCAGCAGCATTTCCAGCATTCACCCCTTATTTTGAACCTGCTGGCTCTTGTTTTCAATATTACTGCATCATAGGGCCCCTTAGAATTTTGTTGCATCAATCTTTATAGACAGGGTATTGAGGAGGATTCTGCTTTTAGCTAAGGACTTTAGCTGAGTTGGGAAAAACAAATATATTCAGAGGCAATAAGTTCTGTGGCCCATCTTGAGACTGTGTGTTCTTGCCCACAGGGACTGAAGCAGTGTTTGATACTGTCTGTACTGCATACAGCTAGATACATATATATTGATACTTACCTGTAGATATCTAGATAAATGTCTCTATCTGTAGTTTTCTCTACACAAATATCTCGGGTAAAGAGGCTTAAAAACCAAAATACCTTTGCAATCATGTGTTACATTAATTTATCGTCAGAAGCATCTAACAGTGGCAATGACAATTATACTCAAATAGCTATTAAAAAAAGTTCCTTGTGTCTTTGCTGCAACTTTTTATTCTTCTCCATTTGCTTAATTTCACCTTTGGTGTGGGAGAGCAAACTTCTGTGTCCTGCTTTGTCATTCTGTGTGTTCATCCTCCTCCTCAGCACCCCAGCAGCTCTCTCTTTATTCCAGCAGTGCTCCTTCTGAAGCTCCTGAAAACACAGAGGAGAAAGTGTAAAAATCAAACCTCCTCCAGGAGCTTCTTGGAGAAACAGGATCAGCGATAGGAGGTGTGGATTATTTTCTGGTGCAGGCTGTCCCCAAAGTCTGTGCTCCATCCAGTACATCAGAATGGTGAATGGCTGTTCCTCTTGGGGTCAAGATACGGATTATTTTTAGGCAGGGTTTTTTTATTCAGAGTTTTCCTAGCTTTTGCCATTGCATGTGTTGTGTTTGTTTGCTCTTTCAGGTAACCTTTCAGACTCTAAAGACTCGCCCCACAAAGAAAGCAGTAACTTGCAGCCGGGCTTCCCCGAAGCCGCCGCGGTGCCTCCGGGCGCAGCCCCTGCCTTCGGCAAGGCTGTGCAGACCCAGCAGCCCTGCTCTGTCAAAGCCTCTCTGTCCTCTGACATCTGCTCTGGCCTGGGCCCTGACGCAGCTGACTCCAACACAGGCTCTGGCCAAGGTGATTCTTCCTGCCGTCTCTTTCGTGTCTCTTCTAGCACGTGCTAAAATTAGTTCCCTTCCCTTAGATTGAATGTTTTAGAGGAACGTGAACCTTTGTCAATCCAAATTACTGGCTTATCTTTAAAAAGAGCATTGTGGTATTGTTAGAAGAGCAAAATTTAAGTGTCTTACGGAGTGTTACCAACACTCGAGGAGGCATGCCCAAGACATCCCTAATTCTTAGGAAAAAAATACCTTTCAGTTTTGCCAGCAATGGCTTTATCCTGATACCTTCTCTGGAGTCTGCTTTACAGAGCAGAGAAAAAAAAAATTCTTGAGAAAAAATGAATGGAAAACCATTAAGATACAGAAGGCTAGGAGAGTGTTTGCTTTGTTTCACTTTTTAGCCTCTTAATTCTGGTAGACTCCAAGTTCCTCATTATAAACTACCAAACTGTCTTGGGCATGAGAGAAAATAAAAATGAAATTAAAACTAAACCCAAGGGACCAAGTTATGTTTACTTTCTATGAGGGGTTCACTTTGTGCATAATTTTAGAGTCCCAGCCACAGGACTGTAGACTGGCTGTGCTCCCAAGAGCCTAGTTCTGACTCCTCTGTGTATTGCCCCCATCGTAGGCTTTGACTGATCTTATTGCCATGCATATGGGAAGTTCCAATGATGATTAAAATACCTTCCTCTCATTGCACATCCTGCCAAACTAATCTACAAAATATCTATCTGTCCTCTTCTGCTGTTATTGCATCTTTTGTGTATGGTCAGTGAACTTGCTCCTCTTTGGCAAAGTTAAGGGGGAGATGTGGAGGTTTAACTAACAAACTGATTTGACTGATGGTTTAGGACATCTGATCACAGCTACTTGTACTTTATAAGTGTCTTTGTTTTCTTCCCTTTATATTCATTTACAGGCTGGACGGTTTTCCACCAAACGTCTGAGAGAGTGACCTATAAATCTAGTAGCAAACCTCGTACCAGATTCCTCAGTGGACCTGTGTCTTTGTCCATCTGTTTGTATTTGTTCTTTTGTATTTTATCACAGTCCATCTTTCTTTTACCCCCTTTTTCCAATTCCATGGTTTATATCTCTAATATGTTTGGCAGGATGCCCTTTTTTCTGAACCATCTTTTATTTCTTTTTCTCTTTCTTTTAAGTAATCATCATGAACACACCTTATTTATATTGATTTTTCATGTGAAAGCTTTTTTTGCACTGCTTTTGGCTCTTGCCTGGGCACCAAAAGCATGTGTGGAAGATCTCATCATTTATTATATATAGCCTGATGGTAAATTTTACCCTGGAGTTATCAAAGCTTTTGTACTTTATGTGATTTCTGTTGAAGCAATTTTATTTGCAATGTGGCAAGTAGACATGTCTGCTGTCCCAGTTCCAGCGACAACAAAACGAAATCCATCCTTCTGTAAACGAATGGTCTCTTTCACACATGTTTGGACTCTGAAGACATGCATGTAGCAAGCTGTTACAATTCTAGAAGGTCACTGGAGGGTATAACTTCCATATAAGGGCTGTATTAACTCGATATACAGTACTGTTTATATCCACTCTATTTTCTTTAATTTTTTTCCCTGCTCTTTGCATGTGGAAATACTGAGACAACAGTGCTCCAGCTAGTTCTTTCCAAATCTCTGTCCCAGGTGGGCTTTTCCCCATGCAGTCCCTTTAATTAGTTTAGAGTGAGCAATTTTTTTATGAAGTCCTAAGGAGCAGGAAGATCTGGTTACTCTAAGGGAGAGTCCCATCAACTTTTTGTGTAAGCTGATCTGGCTGAAGCACTTGGCTCAGTTTATTTTCTTATGACCTTATGTGACCTCAGAGATGAAGTCAATTAGCAGTTCATCAAAGCATAAATAAGTAAAAAGCAATATCAGATATTTAGATGATACTTGGAAATGGATTGCTAGGATCCAGGAGTTTTGTCTCAAATAACTGTGCACCTTCTATTTGTACCCTATTTGTCTGACTTCCAAAGTAATTGGCAACTCCACAAAACAATATCAAGCTACTTAATGAAAAAATTAAGAGTTTTTTACCCAATTGTAGATGCTGCTTTTTAGGCAAACAGATTTTGCTTGTACAATAAAGATATGTTGTGCTGAACAGGTACTATAGGCCACTTACATAAAACCCTTAGAAGGGCTGATAACGTTTTTGAGAAAATGTTTCGTTAAATAACTGTTTGTTTAGAGTAGTATCAGATCTCCCCTTGGAGTTCTGCACTGCTCATTACTATCCAAGTGGGTCAGATCAAAGGCACAAGACCACTCCAATACACTCCTCCTAATTTTATGAATAAACAGTGTTTTAAAAAATAATCTCAAATTTTTTGTTTAAACTCCCTGAAAGCCCAAACGCTCAGGTGACTGACGTTTACAGAATTTATTATAATGTAAGCTTTTAACGACTGTTGAAGTCATGAGAGAACTTTGCATTTCAAAATTTTTTCTGAAAACCTGAGGAGACTTCTCAGCTCCCAAAAATTCCTGTTTCATGTTATAATGGCCACAGGAGTTTCTTCTTCTGC
This sequence comes from Irena cyanogastra, assembly GCA_013397155.1. Taxonomy (NCBI): domain Eukaryota; kingdom Metazoa; phylum Chordata; class Aves; order Passeriformes; family Irenidae; genus Irena; species Irena cyanogastra. Next base: position 32,851 of record VWZV01005309.1, on the reverse strand, counting down.
ACATGTAATACCCAGAAGCTGTTTCATTAATCTTCCATGGAATTACTATTCAGTAGGATGCAAAAAGTCTGGGAGATGGCAATCAAACACCAGTGTATTAAAAATGTTTGGGTGCATGGATGTTGTGAAGGAAACCAAGGGAATATGTAAATCCTTTGAATTGTGAAGTTATCTCATGCTTAAATAACTCCGCATGACTAATTGCTTTCTGTTCTCAGCCTATGTGCTCTCTCAGGTTCTGGGCAAGTGCTGGGGGAGGTTTGGCCTCCCCCATCCCTGAGTCACACCAGGAGATGGGTGCAGTTTGGGCATTTAACTGACAATCCTAGGTCACCCCTGAGGGTCCCAGTCCTGAGAGCACAGCTTCGCTGTCAGGGGAGCCTCTCACCTGGGGAGCTTGGCAGGTCCCCATGGCTGAGCTGTAGGCAGGTTTGGTGGGGGACAGGAGGCTATTCCAGCTTGTTTTCCTGTGAGCCCAGCAGGTGAGATGTATGTGTGAGTGCAGGGTTGGGACTGTGTGCATTCCTGTCCTTCCCCAGGGTGACTGGGGCTGGGACAGCAGCAGGCAGGTTGGACAGGAGGATGTTCTGTGGAGCTGGGATCCAGAGCAGGCATGTCTGGAGCCTCAGGAAAAACAGTACTTGAGGAAGTCCAGGTTGGATGGAGCTTGGAGCAGCCTGGTGTAGTGGAAGGTGTCCCTGCCTGTGGCAGGGGCTTGGAGCAAGATGGGCTTTTAAGGTCTTCCAACATAAACCATTCTTTGATTCAGTTATTTGAAGGTGATAATGCTGGGAATACCAGCTGGCTCATGTTCCTTTCCCTCTGGAAGGGATGTCATTGGACCTAGCAGGCAGGCAAAGCCAGGCATTTGGATTAGGTGCTAAGCGTGTTTGCATGCATGCCGCATCCCTGGAAGTGTCCCAGGCCAGGCTGGATGGGGCTTGGAGCACCCTGGGATAGTGGAAGGTGTCCGTGCCCATTGCAGGAGATGGAACTGGATGGGCTTTAAAGTCCCTTCCAACCCAAACCATTGCAGGTAGAATTCCATCCTCTGTGCAGTTTTACGGGGCTGGGACATGGCTGTCCAGTGCAAGCAGCTCAGTGGCACCTCCAGACAGTTCAGAGTCCTGGGTCTGTTCCATAAGTCAAGGTTTCCCTGGTATTTTTTTTGTTTGAGAGCTGTTGGGAAACACTGTGCTGCGTTTTCAGAAATGCTCTGAATCTGTATGTTTGATTAAGGAAAACCAGCCATTTGGCAAGGTGGGATATGCCAGCAGGAGACCTGCTGCACTGGCAGAAAAGTTGGCAACAACTTTAAAAATACATGTTCAGATGGATTAAAGACAGTACCACAAGGATCTTGCTCTGATTCCAAGATTCATCGGACTCGAACACTTACACAGTGTTCTCCAGGACATTTTCATCTGTTGCCCATGTCCAATATTGGCTTCACTTTTGTATGTTTCATGAAATAAAATAATTTTGATGGGCTTTGGCATAATTTTATCCTGAGTTCCTTTCCTGGGTTAAACTGCAAGGGAGCCCTAGGGAAGAGTTTTCACTGATCGTAAGTGGAATTTTCAAAGCTCCATTTGGCTTAGGCTTGGAATCTTGTGTAATGCAATTTTTGCCAGGTATGTGCATATGCAATTATGAAAATAGTCTAGCAGTTATTGCCATTTCCATTTTTTGTAGCTTTCCAGCTTTTTGGCAGCTGTTAGTGCAAATATGGGACAGTGGATTTTTTCTGTTCTCTATGATAGCTATTTAATTCCTCAGATAAGAGATCTGGAATTGGAGGTAAAATGCTCTGCTGAACTTTCACAATCTTACAGTAAATCTTAATTACGATTCATCTCCTTAACTTTACAGTTCTTAAATATGTTAATTTTAGCAGTAATACAATTAATCTGATGAATTACATCTACAAAGTGAATTTTTAATTGAATTTGAGTTCATAACCAGCTGTGGCTAATGACTGCCAGTCCCTGCTTGAGGCAGTCTCACCGCTTAGGGAATGTTTCCTATCTCCCAAGCCCCATGCTGGATTGATGCTGCTGGAAGGAGCAGCCTTCTTCTCGGTGCCTGACTTTCCTGTGATATTTTCCTCAGAGCTGGAGCCCCTCATGCAGATGTTTTGTGAGTGTTTTGAGTATCACCGCTTCTGTCACTTCCCGGGTCAGGTTTGGCACCTGACGTGCTGGGAAACCTGTGTCTGGGTCTGCAGGAAGCAGAGGGGCTGATGATTATGGTGTTTTGACACACATTCGAGCATGTACTACAGTCAGCTGCCCGCTTTTGCTTCTCGCAGGCAGCTGCTTTCCATTTGCATTCATATTGTTCTAAGAAGTGCCTGCTGCTGCAGGAAATAGCAGAAAATAGTTAAGAAACCGGCACCTCCAGGATTGCTCCCATGGCCACTGCCATCATGGGGACTTGTTTCCATTGTGGGAAATGGTAGCTAACTTTGGGACAGGCAAAGTAAGGTATATCTGAGGGAAAAGAGGGCAAAAGATACAAGAGTACAAGACAGATGGTTGAGTTGTGAATGTGACTGTGTTTGCTATCTGGGCTTTGAGATGAGAACTGAACTTGGTCATGCTTGTATTGTTGTAGTCATGTCCTTCTGATTTTCTCAAGGTAGAAACCTATATTAACTATATGAAATAATAACTTCTTTCAAAGCAGTCCTCTGTTCCTCATGCCACCCATATCTAAACACAAACATCTCTTCTCCCTTACTTCCTCCCTCCCTTGTTTCTTTACTTTCTCTTCCTCAGTCTCTGACTGAACTTGCTTCCTTCTCCTCTGAAGACTCAGGGCCTGTGTCAGCCTGGACCTGTAATCTCTGAGTTTAAAGCTGCATTTCTGGCACAGTAACAAAATGTTACACCACTGTTTACTCCAGAGAAAAAGCACATCATCCTCTATCTTACTTTTTTGCCCCAGTCTGATTTTGCTCATGGTTTGAAGTGCTTCTTCCCAATGAACCCACCATAGCCCATGTCAGACACTCATCTCCCCCCATCCCATAACAATATTCTTCTTATCAAGTCCAAAATACCTTTCAGGAAATTTGGCACCCAAATAGTAACGGTGCCGATGTCTGGCAAAATCTGACAGTCGAGTCAGGGTCTCAGCACACTTCTGGCACTCTGCTATCTATCAACAGACTGTAAAATCATGATGAAGGATGGAACGAGACAGTAATGAAAAAAACACGTAGCTTAGTTAAATTAAAACTCAGCTACCCTGTTGGATTATTTTTCTGCACTCGGACCAGGCATAAAGGAAACTCATTCACAGTTCCATTCAATTGAAGTTCAGAGTCTCACATTTAGACACAAATCTTACAAATAAACTATTTGGAAACAATTGGCCTCAGACCTGCAGAACAATGTATCTTTTTGGACTTGTAAAACAAGATTTTTAGGGTTGTATTATGGTTTGTCTTTGCAGCCAGACTAGCTTGACTTGTTCCTGAAAGCATTTTTGGCCTCCAGTCACAAACTAAATTGACATCATTTCCTGCATTAATAGGAAACAAATCAAAATCTTCTATTAGGAAACCAAGGCCCTTTGGGGGGGAAAAAAAAAAAAGAAAAAAAATTTAAAAAATTTTAAAAACCAACCAACCAAAAGACCCCAAACAAATGCATCTTTAAGTCACCAGCCCTTGCTTTTGGCATGCTGTGGTACTTCCCAAAGCTTTTGAATGGCTGCACATTAAGAAAGGTTTGAGCTGTCCAGTTATTTAGGCTTCCTTTACTCACCTGAACTGCTGACTTTGTCTGTCCTTTCTTGCATAATAACTACTTTTTGATTGCTTAAAAGTACAGAAGCTTGTCCGTCCAATTTGTTGTGTTTAGTCTTACCTAATTCTGTGTGTCTTGTATTGTTTTACCTTATAGGGTCCACCTTGAAACGACTATGTCTAGGCAAAGATCACAGTAGTAGTAACTATCCCATTTTTGTTTCTCAGTATTTCCTTCATGGCATGGGATGTTCTTTGCTTTTTTATTATTATTTTCTACTAAAAGTTAGTTGTTTAATAACTAGAGCTGATGCACTTATATGAAATTAGACTGTATAAATTTTGATACTTTGAGAGTAATGCATGTGCTGTGATGTCTTGGGAACCTTGCATGCTGCAAGAGAGTTGTGGTGTTCTCTGTGTGAGACTGTGCACGCATGTGGCCAGTAAACTGGGTCTAGTGTCTGTCTCTGAAATACACACCTCTATATGACTGCAGTTCTCTGCTGGAGGAATTGATAGCTTAAAACCATTCCAGCCCCCTTGAGCTGCACGAAATATTAAACACCAGTTGAAGAGCTTTCTTCTCAAAATCCTTACTTTTCTTGCTTTTACCCCAAGTAACGGAAAAGGAATTGAGTAGTATTCACTTAAAACGATGTTGCAGGTTGAATGCATGATCATTTAAAGGTTATTAAGGAATTTTATACAGCTGTAGGATTAATTAGTGTAGTCTGTTTCATTGGCTGGTTACTGATTAACAGAGAAAATACTCTGTGTTCATGTTTGCTTATAGTAATTTTACTACAGTTCTATGAACTTTTTGCTTAGAGAGATGGTCTTTATTTCCAATCTTCAGCTGTCTCAAATATGTTAGCTGAGAAGCTACTTTTCATTTTCTGCTTAGGTCAGATTCAGACTTCTTCAGTTGCAGTCACCTGCTGAGCTTGCTGTGTCAGACTGGTAGTCACTAAGCAGAAAAAGGACAGAAATTTTTTTTACTAGTTCTTCTAGAAAGAAGTGAACATACAGAATTAAATATCTATCAGTACTCTTTCTGACTGCTTTTATCTATACCAAAAGTTCTCTATCTTTGTCTCAAACAGTCACCCCACCCACTACATCCTCTCTCCTCTCTCTTCTATACTTTCATGGTCCTGATGTGGTTTTTCCCCCCAAAATACACAAATAGCCATGTGAATGGTCCTGGCATCATCAAGAGAGGTGGTGGGTTCTCAGACGAGCAGGAACCAGCCCTGCCTGTAACCTCTGTGAAAATAACATTTTTCCAGGAGGACAATAAACTTACGCAAGTACAATAAATGGTAAATTCATTTTATAAATGCTTGCACTGTTAGCAGTACATCCCACCTCTCTCTTCCTCATGGTAGTCTCTGAGGAGATGTTGTATGGGATGTCAGCTTTATGGTGCTGCATTCCTGACTCCCTGTCCCTAATTCCACCCAAGACAGGTTAGTGGCCAAGGTAACATGATGTGATAGAAAATGCAAACCCATTGGACTTGGACCATTTCTTTAAGCAAAGGTGTTCTGCAGCCAAGAGGGGGAGGGTTAGAAATCTGAAAAGCCACCGTTGGAGTGGCAGTAGGTGAGAACGGGTTTGAGCTGCAGGGGTGAGGCAGAGACACCATCTCAGCTCTCTGTGTGATTTTTCAGGATCCTCAACCAGCAGCCTGGTGACGTGTCCTGAGCCCCTTCCGCAGTCGACGCTGCAGGTTCAGTCCAACAACAGTAACAACAAGAAAGGGACATTCACAGATGACCTGCACAAACTGGTGGACCAGTGGACGAGCAAAACTGTTGGAGCTGCACAGACAAAACCTTCTTTAAACCAACTGAAGCAGAACCAAAAAAGGCAAGACATGGAGCCAAAGGCTAATCCCATGCAAATGCAGAATGAGACATGTGGAGTAAGTGGCCCTCCTTGAAGGACATACCTTTTGCTATGTGTCTGACAGCCTTTGCAGAACTCAGATGTGGAGGAGGACATAGACTAAAATTACTCCAGATAAATGCTTTCTATAAAGGTCCAGCTCTTTTCATTCAGTACTAAATCAATTTTTTTTAAATTATCCTTTGGAATAATCTTAAGGGATATATGGGCAGCAATATATATCTAAATATATATTTTTTTAAAATTCCAAACTGCTTATTAACAACAATACACAGCAATACTCCTATTGTTATCATCTGTTGCTCAGCTTCAGTTTCAACTACTACTAAAGCTTTCTTTTTGCTGTTTAATATTAACCTTCCTCAGAGCAGGGGCTGGTGGCTCCGTGGTTGGGAGCCGTTGTTTGAATGGAATTGGAGTGAACCCTGTGCTGGGAGAGGGGACAGCTGGGGGTGTGCTGAGCCTTGCTTGTTGGACAGTACCATCCTCAGAAATGCTGTCAAAGTATCCGACAACAAATAGGGAACTGGAAAGCCCCCATTGGTGCCTTTCTGTTCTCAGCAGCAGGACAAAGCTGTTGCAAGTGCATCGTGTCTGCGTTCAGTGCTGCTGAGGGCTGATAGAGAGGCAGCACAACAAGGAATGAGCACACATCTAGAATCCCAGTTCACCATTCTGGCCCACCCTGGTCTGGGTTTCCAAATCTCTTCCTTCTCACAGCTGGAGATTCTTTGACTAGTAATTTTTGGTGGGTTCATTTTCTCAGAAGATTGCAAATTGAGCCAAAATAGAGGAAAATAACATCCAGGAGCTGTTATGTAATCCCCTAAAAGCAAGGGAACTAGATCTGGATAGCAGACTGCCTTTTTGGGATGTAGAAGGAAAAATCCTGTAGCAATGGTAGCTCTGTAGCTGTTGGTGAGGTGAAATGTACCAAAGCAGGAACCTCACCAGTGCATCTGCTTTGGTACCTGCTGGCTCCTGAGTGAGTAAATAATCCTTTTACTCAGTAACACTTTAACCAGCTGAGGAGTAAGCAATGTCTGCTTGAGACTCTTAACAATTTTCATTAAATAAGTCAAAGTTGGTGCTAGTAAACCCAAACTGAAGATATCCATAAAGTGGCGGGGAGGGCACAGATTTTGTGCACTTCTTACTTTCTTTTTGATATGCTTTTTACAGCATTTTGGTGTCTTTTCCCTGAGACCGCTGCAGAAATTAGAAGTATTTGATGTGGATGTTTTGCCCACCTGAATCTCTGGAGAAACAAGTGGTTATTTTACTTATTTAAATCACCTGTTAGTATCAATTTAGGGTTGATTTTACCTCCTGCAGTCTTGGTGTCTCTGTCTCAAAGCCTGTGGAGAAGGCAGTGTGTCACTGTGAGAGCAGCAGCAATGTCCCTGTCTCAGTACGCTGGATCTTAGTGGGTTTGTGTCTTTCTCAACCATGGCAGTTGTTCCAGAGAATCAGCTGAGCTGACTGAAGTTTTTTGGAGGTGATTTACCAAGAGCATGGAGAGGCTGGGATTCCCTGCTGTTCATTTCGCGTCATTCCTTGTTACGTGGAGGAGTGGCATCAGCTAGAGTCCTGGGGTGCATGAGGCCTGGGCTGGTTTGGGGCCTCGTAAGGACCATGCTGGCTGCAGCAGAGATGCAAGGGCAGATGGCAAACACTGCTGGTGTGGTTTTTGTTGACTGTTTTGGCCGTGAAGGCAGCACGGGACGCTCAGGTGGCAGGTATGATACAGAAGAGTTTGACAGGGTTGGTTTGGGAGTTCAGCATCATTCTGCTCTTTGTACCCTCTGAAACTGACCCTAACGGGGAAATTGAGGTTGAGGGAGAAGAGGGCTGCATGGTGTTGGGAGAGAAATGGCCAGAGGAGGAGGAAGGGAACAGCATGAGAGGACTCCTAGTGTGGACAGCTGGACAAGTGACCTGTGTGGCAGTGTTGGAAGGATAAGCTCCATGGGGAGATGTTACACCGGTGCTGAATCACAGCTGAGTCGACTGGAAAGACAAAAAGAACTTGGGAAATCACATAAAGATGGAAAAAATACCCTTCCAAGAGAGAGACTCTGATGCTCAGGCTGTACTTCTTCAGTTCATCTAGTAACACTTTTGTCTTTTGTCTCCTCTTTTGATCAAAAATGCCTTTGCAAGAAAAGAATAAGGAGCACTAAGTAGATTTCCAGCCCATCAGAAAAGGTTATAATAAGGTTTTATGCTGGAAATAAAGGCTGGATAAGCAGGAAGCAAGGTGATTCTTATGCCTTCTGTGGTTTTTTTTTTTAGCTGGAACAAACGAGTACGAAGCTGTTAGGGTGGGCTGTCTCACATGGGCTTGGTTTTGGGAAAAGCTGTTTTTTTTGGGAAAAGCAGTCCCTTGTGATGGTCAGAAATGAAGAGCTGGAGGTGGCAGGATTTGTACCTTCACTTCTGGGATTATTGTAAAGAGGAATGCCTCCCTAAAGGGTTTCATACAGGAGTAGGAGTGAAGGGAGTTGTCCCATAGTGAAAAATACATTAAACAATAAAGAAAATACAAAATGTTAACTACACATTTAAATAGAAAAATACATTTTTTTACTTTAAAATCTTCTCTTACTGTTTACCCACTGTTATGAATATGCAGGGCAGTTGTGTGGCTGACTTGAAATCTTCTCTTTCCCCCTGGAACACAGGACTCACTTCCCTGAATTACCTCTTTTTTACTCAAGACTCCTTCTACCACTAGCAGCAAATTGGTTGCTGTGAATAAAATATATTTTTTTTAACTATGTGAAAGCTACTTTTTAAGGCTGGAAATAGAAGAGAAACTGGTAGTATGTTTAATCAGAGCGAGTGGTTTTCTTTTCATCCTCTGCCATCAGAAGTGTAGACAGCAATAATGTAATTGGGATGCAAAGGAAATCTTTATATTCTGCTTTGTTTCTGTGGAAGTTACCAGTCCATTTGCCTGCAGAGCCTGGTTGATCATATTAGAAATCTGCGGAGGTCTTTCAAGGGGGGAGGAACCTTCATCCAATTGTGTCACAGGAGCATTGAAATGTTCCTTTTCAAATGGTTTTATGAAGCATGGAAATGCAGGTAGATTCTCATCAGCAGCAGTTTGAAGTGCAGTAGGAAATATTAGAAAGAACTGAGGTCAAACTGCTTGAGTGATTTCTCTCTGTGATCTTTGTGAGGATAAGATGAAATAATTTTTACAGGTAATTCTGGTTAGCATTAGTCAAGAAATAAGCTTAGGAATGTGAGGTGCCTTCTGTGCAAAGAATACTGAATATTGTGTACTTAAAGACACTATTTGGAGATGCCTGAGAATGAAGGGCTTGCCAAAAATATTTTCTATTCTCCATGCTGTGTGTAGCTCCATGGGTTTTACAGAAAAAACATTACCCCCAAAGAGCTAAAACATGTTCCCAGTGCATAGTGAGGTTGTTTCTGAGAACACACTGGTCTGTGTCACTGGGTGACAGGCGCTGGGGGCTTGGGCACCCTCAACAGCATCTGAACCTCTGCTGGCACTTCCTGACTCATGGGCTTGGGTGTGCTGCTGGGAGCAGCTGGGCTCTACACAGCCACGATGCCAAAACCAAGCCATAGCCCCTCACTGTGTCTTTCTTCCCTCTCTGTTGGATTGGGAAAATGATAAAAAATGAGTCTGTGTTTGAAACTATTCAACACTGCCTTGGTCTGAACAGTTTTCCAGGGAGTTGGAAAAGCACGCACACATCTCTTCAGGAGTGCCTGAAAGCTTTAGGGTTTCAGCAAACTGAGCAGAAGTGATAAATGAAATGTGTTGGCAGCCAGCTCTGACTCTGCCGTGTGACTCAGTTTCATTTCAGTGGTAGCTGGTCCATACAGAAGGAAAACACGGATGCTGGGGTAGCCAGCAACAGAAAAATCATCTAAATCTTGCCTTTTCAAATGGGTTGTGACAGTTATGGTCAGCTTTCACAACAGAATTACCTGGTTTCCTCTGTTCTGATATAAACTCAGAAGTATTTATGGTGTTGGTAAGTCACACCCAATGCTTGGCTGTGTAGTTCGACATTACTGGAGCTTTGAGTATCCCTGGGGTGGCACTTTGAAGTTCGCCTGGTAGAGCACAGGAAAAATTGTAACAAGTCCAGAGAACAGATTTGGGGTATTTGAACTACCCTAGTCTTTGTCTTGTGAGGTTTTTTCATTTTTACCACTGTTTTCTGGTATGTTGTTCTCTGTGTATGTATTCTTCTTGTTTTCTAAATGAGTTTGTGTGATTCTTTGGGAGAAGGGGAATAAACAGCTGCAAAGGAAAAACTGTCAGAAGACAGGTGTGGGGGAAGGATGAGCTGGTGGCTGGTACCTGCAGGGACATGTACAGGTACTCAGAGCAGAGGTTTGTCAGTGCAGGGAGAGTTGGGTGGGTGCAGGTGAGGAGGTGGCATGAGCAGAAGTGTGAGGGTGGCAGATGAAGGTGCCACTGTCTCTCTCGGCTCAGTGGGCTCATAGCTTCAGCAGAGGAGCCTAGTGGAGATGTAGAGGGGAAGAGTTCCCTTCCCTTCCCTTCCCTTCCCTTCCCTTCCCTTCCCTATATATATATGGCACCTTGCCCTCCTGAGACCCACCCTCAGGCCTGCCTGCAGGTCGGGGGTACTCAGTACAGGGGAGGCCATGGGGATGCTGTGAGGGCTAAAGCTGGCCAGGCAGGAGTGACAGGAGCCCACATGGGCTCATGGCTGTGCTGGTGGGTGTCACCCCCAGCAGCTCAGGCTCCTGCTCAGGTGAACCCCTGACCATGGACACAGCACTGTGCAGCCCAGGGGCTTCCCTGGATGTCACCCCATGTCAGCCTGGCTGGCTCGAGATGCTTAGGCAGTCCTGTTCACGGCTGTGCTGTGATCCCAGCAGAGCGATGCACATTTGTCGCTGTCTGAATGTCCATCTGCTGCCCTTTGAATGGGACCAGCAAAGGGACTTGCAGTCTCATGGCTTTCCTGGAGTTGGGAAATGCACAGCTTTGGGGCTGCTTTTCTGGCACATGTTAATTCTAATGTTTCAGTCAGCACCTCCATGCAGGAATTGACGGGATGTGTGGGTCTCCATCAGTGTTATCAGAACTGGTTAAAAAGGTGACAGTTAAAAAAAGCCATACCCAAGAGGCTCCTATCCAGGGGAAGATGCAAGAGCCAGGTGCCATGGCTGTTAAAGTGTGTATTTAGCTCACTTGAAGCGTAAGAGGAAGGTAGGGGAAGCAAACTTAAACCATTAACGTGTGTTTGTCATGACATTGTCAGGTTTAATGTGTATGTGTAATTTGGTGTTTGGGGCATGACAATTTTTTCTGGTCACACATATGTAGCATTAGAAAAATACATTGCTTTACTGAGGAACTCAGCTGAGAAGGAAGAAGTTCTGAACTGGAGTGAGTTAGATTTCTCAGTACTTTAAAAGAGCTGAAAATAAGCTTTTTCAAATTAATTTTTTAAAAGGGCAAAAACGTCACCTCGCATTTTCAGTGCCACTGAATAATCTCTTGCTAGTATAGTCCAACTCCTGGCCTTGCTTGTTGGGGGCATCCCAACAGCCTCACACATGCCTGAAAACGTTGTCCAAAATGCAGTATTTTCACAAACATCTGTTGGCATTCTTCACAGGTGCTTAGTTTGGTGGAAATCACTATTTTGAGGATGTTAAAACAGGAATCTAATAACAGCTTACAGAAGTCTGCAGGTCCTAATAATATGTCTTTGGTTCCTCTGTTTCTTGTTCTTTGGTTTCTGTTAATTTTGGTGGGGTTTTATACATTATTGGTCTTAAATTCATGATCCTGAAGCATCTCTTTCAATTCAACATTCACCATCAGATTTAGGTTTCAGGGGAGAATGAGAGACCGGGAAGTGAAGGAGAGTATCAAATAGTTCTGTATTTTTCTAAAATTGCCCTTGGAACAGAGGTTAATGCTCCAAAGTAGGACATCTTGGGGGACATTGCAATTTTTATTGTTAATTGAGAAGAGAGATTAAAATCAGAAACACTGAGTAAACATCCCAGACAGACTTAAACATATATTCATTTTTTCTGCTGAGATTTCACCTTCATACCAATTTTATCAATTGAATATGAAATATCACATTGATGGGAGACTCCCAGAATTAAATAACACCCTTTTTTCCTTATGCCACAAATAGGTGATGGCCTGGTGGGATCCCTGGCAGGGAACTGTAAATTCTGTGACATGAAAAGTGTAATTAAATGCTGCAAACATTTGGGGTAGCAGCAGTTCCCATGGCATCATGCAGAATGGAGCGTGTAATTGGGGAAGCTCTGCCACCCCATATTGTGGGAGGAGATCTCTTTCTCTACACCTCACATGCAAAAGCTGAATAATTGAAGTGTATGTTAATAGAATTTTAGAAAACTGGCTGGAATTGGTCCTGGCAGGCGACGAGGCAGAGCAGCCCTGCTGTGTCCTTGCTGGCTTTGCCTCACCTGCCACGGCCAGCACCAGCGCCGGGCACCGAGCCACTGTGAGAGGTCTTCTGCCACCCTCGCCACCCTTAGCTCCCTGCGGCTGGGTGAAACAATTTTGTACAGAAATAAAGGCTAGAATTTTTGAAGCTCTTTTGAGGCTGGCTGTAAGAGCATGGGATTTGGGTTAATTTGCATTTAGTGAAATTTATTTACTTTTATGCACAAGGTAACATTGAGTTCCTTTGGACATGTGAGGGTGTTCTTTTTCACTTGTTTAATGATGCTTCCTGCCTTCTTAAAGAATGAGGTTATACTGAGGTAACTTTCCCCTCTGCCTCATATCAGCCTTTTTATTAAATTCCAAATATTCCATCTTTAATAAACAAATAGGAAAAATAACCCCAACCCAACCCCCCAACAAAAGTATAAACGGAAAAAAGAAATGAGCCCAAAAGAAAGCCCCAGGGACACCGTGGCAGCCCTGTGCATATGCCCGCAGCTGCCCAGGGCCTGGCATTGGGCCAGGACGCTGCTGGCATGGGGAGAGCAGTGCCCTGTAGCGACACTTCTTGTGTTTCTCTTTTTGTAGGTAAATTCGGTAAGGACAGGACTGGGGAGCAAGAGCCCCGTTCCAGTGGCTTGCCCCATGCCCACTGGATTAGCCTCTGGAGCTACGCCATCCCTGCCAGTGCCCGTGCCAGGGCCTGCCCTGGCTGGTGCGGTGACACCACCGTACGTGATGCCTCTCTGTCAGTACGGAGCCGTGTTCCCTTCGCCTGTGTATGGAGTGCCGTGGCCGGGGCCGGTGGCACAGCCGGGGCTGGTCCGAGGGCCCGGCATCGTGCGCTTCTCGCCGTTGGGCCGGACCTGTCTGCGGATGTACCCGGTGCCGCTGCAGCGCCCGGCCCGGCCACCCAGCCCGCGGCTGCGCATGACCTAGCGTGGGGACCCTGCCACGGGGACTCTGCCATGGGGACCCTCCCGTGGGACCCTGCCACAGTGACCCTGCCACGGGGATCTTGACGTGGGTGACTCTGTCAGTGGGTGGCCTTGCTATGGATGACCCTGCCCTGGGTCCCGGTGGTTTTGACGCCGTCACGTTGGAGTGTTTGCTCTGTACATGCCATGGTGTGTGTGGGATGAGGCGGGGCCCTGGGCACAGCCGTACCCCGCATCAGCAATCACTGTGAGGCGGCATCACCACAGATCGTTTGTTGTCAAGGCAATACCTGCTTCTGTCCCATTGCTGAAGACACTTTATTCCTTGTGTTCTGTTTCACACTTGCAATCCTTAACATCATTGTACTTGAATTGATAATTAGCAAATTGTACTAACCCTCCAGGAGTTTAGTGCCTTGAATCTCAGCTTTCCGGTCCCAGCTGGAAAGAGATGTACAATTATTTGAAAGGTGTATTTTATTTACAATCTGCTTGTGAGTTGGAGGTCTTTTTATTTGCAAAGATATATATTGCAGGTTTACAGTTGATGTTCCTCATCAGCTTCATTCTGCTGTAAATGCTTTGTTTTTATTCACAGGTTGAATTTTCATTTCTGAAGCTATTTTAGAAATAAGAATTGTGAGGTGAGGTTTGTTTGACGTGCTTGTTTGATGCACTGATCGTAAAATTGTTGGTGTTTGTGCAAGGAGTAGTGAAGTGCACATTGTAATGTAGGAACATTTACAGAGTGATCCAAGGAAGGCGTATACAAGGACAGGGAACAGCTTTAGGCAGTGCTCTCCGTTCTCCTTCCCAGCCTGTGGCAAAGTCATTGTAGATGGCGACCTAATTCTGTAACCGGGAGCAAATGCTGTTTTCCTCTGGATCAGTACACACAGGATTTCATTTCCTTTCCCTATGTTGTGGGCTTTTATAATTCAGTTAAATCACAGAGTCATGCAAGTTCTGTAAGTGAAGACAAGTAATGGAGCTGTTGATTCTAGCAGACTGTATCTGCAGGTGGCTGTGGGCCCTGGGTGAGCAGAGCACGCACGTGTGTTCGGGCTCTGCTCTGGCCGCTGAGCTTGAGGGCAATATCTGGTCCCTGGTGTGCCAGCTGTGTTCATGCTAAAACAGAATAAAAACGTGAAGCTGTTCTTTTTCATATCTGACACTTCAGGTTTGGAGTCTCACTGCCTTCTGTTTGGATTTATTTATTTATTTATTTATCTTTATTTTTACCCAAGTTTGCACTCCAGGTGGCATGGACACCTCTCTCCTGTTTGAAAGTTGCTCTTTTTTCCCATTTTATTGTGCATAGAGCCTCCACTTGCACCTCAGTGTAAAGGCACAAGGTAACCACTAAAGCTGGTTTGCCATGGTAAGTCTCCTTCTCTCCTGGGCACTACAGGCAGTGTTACTGGCACAGGAGCCAGGTGTGGCCACACCCAAAGGCCCCAAACAACATTTTGTAGCCCTCTGCTGAGGGGCAGAGATGTCCTGTGCTACCAAGCTGTGAATTGTATAGTTCTATTGTACTTCGAACATTACACCTGTCTAAATTACTTTGTTTGTACCCTTTGAATATATTATTCCATCAATTCAGTTAGAATTGAATTTTATAGACAATTATGCAGAGTCTTCTGCCTGGGCAAAATACTTACTGCAGTAAGAGATTTCTGTTCTCTGTACCATGTATCTTTAATTTGTTTGGGTTTTTTAGATTCACGTCTGTATGCTTCATGAGCAAACATGGAAAATATGTTCTCACACCGGGTTCCCGTCGTCTCCCACTGAATCCTACAGTTCGTGTCGCTATTGCCTGTATAGTCCATCCCTTGTATACTGACAAAGTCAGTGGCACTAAAAGCCCCGAGAAATTGTATAGATTAAAAAGAAAAATAAACATTTTGTGCTTGAAAATGGTGTGAAAAACCCAGTGTTTTCCTAAAACGTAGAACAGTGTCAATTTCCAGCTGTTTCAGGTAATTGTGCATTCAATTTCTGGACTTGTTCTTGTTCCTGGATTGTGTAGCAGGAGCAGATGTGGTTCCTCTAGAAGCTGTTGGGTGCTCCCCACAGTGGTGCCCGTGTTGCATGCTGGCACCGCAGGTGCACTGAGCCCTGAGCCCTGCCCCAGGCTGCTCCTGGGGCTGGATTCTGCAGAGCAGAGGGGCAGCAGCCTCAGCTGGTTCCTTTGAGCACATGGCTCCCTCAGGGCTGCTGGTGCTGCTCAGTTTGGTAGGTGGGAAAGAGGCCCACGAACTCTCTCCTGTGCCGCAGAGCGCTAGGGAAGCCCTTCTGAAGAATCCTGGCATCATTTAAGTGTGAGGAAGCTTGGTCCTGTTACCAGCACCCTCTTGGCAGTCACCATCGTTGGGTGAGGCTGCAGGAGAAAGAAGAGAAGGGCATGCAGGTGTGACACTCCTGCTTCTGTCTCCATGTGGCTTTGCTGTCTGTGCTACGTTTGTTGGGGAGTCTCTGGCCTACGCTGGTGTCCGCCTGCCCCACAGTGGCTGCGTTGCATGGTTGCGCTCCCGGGAGAGCTGGGGTGGCTGGGGAGCAGGGCACGGGTGCAGCTTCCAGGGCTTTGGTGGGTGTGCACCTGCCTGTTGCACTGGGGCCAAGCAGGAGCTCAGAATGTGTTGCTGGCATTGTTGTACTCCTGATTTTTAATTTCCTGATGGCCTTCTTGGCTGCAGCTCTTCTGGCTGTTCACTTCAAGCTATGTTTTTTTTCCCTCATTTGTGAGGATTGTGTCACAGGGTGCTTTGACCTCACTGGCAATTAAGCGAATGACATGAGATTAAATAAATGGAGCAACTTCTTGAGCAAAAGCTGAGGCGAGGAGTAAGACAGAACTGAGGGGTCCATGCTGCACCATCAGAGCAGGAAAACTGCACCTAAAAAGATCCCCTACAGATCTCAGAACTGAACTCGTTTTATTCCTGACTGAATATTGCTTCAACATGCAGCATTAGGTCAAACCTGCTGGTAGAATTCCTGGAGCTTGCTGGTTCCACTCCTGCATGTCCTGTAGCTCTGCCATCACCCAGCATTCCCAGCCAGCACTGTGCTGCAGGGACTTGCGGGAAGTCAGCACAGATGGTCAGCTTCAAATACCAGATTTCGATGAGGGAGCTCACAGATCCCTTGATTTTCAGTGTTTCAGTTACAGAAATTTAATACAAATCTTGAAAAAATGTTTAACCCTCAAAGTCACTCACCCAGTAGTGGGAAAGTTTTGCAGTTGTCAGTTTGGGAAGTTGGGAAAGTTGCCTCTGTGCCTTTCATTTGACTTTCTGATTGCTGTATATCATGATGGAGTATCTTAATGCACGACCGCATCCTGTTTTCCCACTGCATTTCTAGCTTGCTTGGAGTAAGACTGGACGTGGAGAGGAGATGCTGCCACTGGCATTGCTCATCTACCACAGTGACGCAAAGCGGGACACTGGAGATGGCAGGGAGAAACACTGCAGTGGTTTAAGGCTCTTTTGCGAATCTGGATTCAACCTCCCTGGCACAGATTTCACTCAAAAGAATGATGCAGCACTGGCCCTTGCAGGTTGCTTGCATGTTTAACTCTGGTGTCCAATCCACAACTTTAAGGAGTTGGAATTCCATTAAATTAAATCCTTTAATATATTAAAAATATTTCCTTTGAAGAGGGAATATTTTTTTAACTCCTTTTAAAAAAATCTTTAAGAAGTTCATTTAAAGAGGAAATTTGCCCAGAGAAACCATGGCTGCCCTTGAATCCCTGGAAGTGTTCCAGGCCAGGTTGGGTGGGGCTTGGAGCAGCCCAGGATAGAGGAAGGTGTCCCTGCCCAGGACAGGGAGTGGGATGAGATGGGCTTTAAGGTCTCTTTCAACTCAAACCATTCTGGGACTCTGTGATTACTTAACCATTACTCCATATCTGTCTTTACACTGCTCCGTTTTTGCCTTCTACTTTTCTCTGAAATCCTTGACATTAGCTGAGGGCAAGACAAGGGACTGAATGGGTGAGATGTGGCATTCTCTGTGCTGCTGCAGAGTTACTTGTGTTGGGAGCAGGGTGCTAAGAGATGGGATTCCTGAAATGAGCTGCTTCTTCCAGGGGCAGGTTTTGCTGTTCAATGTTTGTGGAAGGAAATCACTAATATTTTGAATCATTAGTTAACTTTGCCAATGGTAGCTCTTTCCCTTCAAGCGTTTTTCATGATCCCAGTGCATTACTGTCAGGTCTGGGCACATACAGAATTTTTCCAGAGAAGCTCTGTGGATGTTTTGTGGGTCCGTGTTGATTTTGTTTGGTTTGCGCGTATTTGAGTAGGAAAAACATCTGTCGTCACACGTGCCTTGGAAGTTGGCTGTGGAGAATTGTAACAGAAGTAATCCTTCTAAACTTTATGTGACATCAGTATTGCTTTCCCTGTCATCCCCACTCCCCCCCCCACCACCCCCACTGTAATGAAGGAAAAAGTTCAAGGCTTTTGGAGTGAGATCGATGTTAATCATCAGATATCATCTATTATGGCAAAATTTTGCCTTGTTTTCTGCCTCCCTGCCAGCTAGTTCCCCCCAGGTTTTCCATGGATACTGTTGAAATTGTTGGCAGACAGTCACACATGAAACAGTTTCTGCCTGTGTGTCATGTACAGTGAGGTTTCCTTGCCTTCTCGAGTTCTTCATCTGCCCTCCTCTGTCCTGATTTTGGGTGATTCCTGTGGGGCAGTGTGGGCACAGTCTCTACAGAGCATATGAGAGGGAGTTCACACTGTTGTTGTCATGGTTGGATGAATATCTGATATGAGATTGAATTTATAAAACAGCAAAACCATGATCATGTGTTATTTCTGGCTGTGATTGTTTCTCATGGATTGAGTCCTTGAGGAGCACCTCAGTGGTTTGTGGTGTCGGGCAGTGCCTGGCTGGTGCTTGGGCAGACTCAGCTTCAGTGGAGTTGTCTGATGTGCTGATCTCTGTTATTATTTTATCCCTGGCAGTCGGTTTCCTGTTTGTATACCCCAGAAATGAACCAGTTTGTTGATCTGGTGGGAATTGTGCTGTGACTCACATGTGTCGGTGCCTTTTGGCAGGGCAACATTTCTGGCTGTAGAGTGATCCCTGTAGATTCAGCAGGACAGGGATGCTCCAGCCTCAGCTGTGCTGCTGCCGGGCTCCAGAAGTGCAGTGTAATGAGATGGATTTTAGGGGCTGTCAGGCTACAAATTCTGCTTTATGAAGGAATTTGTTGCTCAGAGGGGTTTGGACGAGCTACACTGTTGGCTGTGTGAGCACAGAGATCACTTACACCTGATTCAGGTGGAAGTCAAGTTTGGACCAGGAGGTGGCTGCTGTTGGGAATGATGTGATCCTCTCTTCTCCCTTCTCAGGGTAGTTGTGTGCTATCAAGGATGTTGCTGCATATGCTTGGATCTATATTTGATTATCAAACTTCTCCCTTTAAATAATTTTCTCATGAGGGATTTAGGCTCTGCATGGGTCGAGCCTTCAGTCTGACACACAAAGCCTCAGGAAGCTTTAGGGCTCACTTGGTCACTATGGAAAAGCTGTTCATAGACAAGGCCCTATAATTTGATAAAGTATCTGTTACAACAGTGAAATTCTTGTGAGTAGCTCTTGATTTTTCCAAATCTGGTGAGCAAGGAGTGCTTTAGATTAATTACTTGGTTCAGCAGGATGAATGCATGGTTAATACTGAGCACATTGCTGTAGTCACAAGGCAGAGGGAAAAGTTAGGATTGTTTTTTCCCCTCAGAAAGGAGCACATCTCTACACTTTGCCTTTCATGACTGAGGCACCACTTGAGCCCCAGCTATGGCACTGTGACTTTTGAAGAGCTGGGCATGATGAGAGCCTCTCCAGACACTCTTCAGGGGACTTCTCTGGGCCTGTTGCAGTTTTTGTGAGACATTTAGAGCTCTAACACCTTGTAAAAACTTAAGAGATTTAGAAAGAAATAACCAGCTGCCAGTCCTTTTCAAATGAGGATTTTTCAGGTCTGACATAAAATAGCCCCAAAAAGTATTTACTTGTGTTGTTTTTTTCCAATGAATTTGCAAATAAAGTAGAAACTTCCTTAGCATTTCTAGCTTGTTTATCAAACTAGACAGACTGAATCTGCTGTCTTTGTCCCCATTAGGTAGCAGCTACAGGGTGTGCCATGGCTACCTTTTCCCATAGTTCTGCTGTCACCGAGCAAACTTGGGGGTAACTACGCTCCCTGAGCTCTCCAGCACTGCTGCCCACCCAGCCTGGGAAAGCTCAGGCTGACTGAGCCTGGAGTAAGAAGTGGTGGTTGCCCGTGGCTGAGGACTTGGGAGTTTGTTTTAGGAGCCGAGTGCCTGGGGAGCTTGCTCTGCTCTGGGTGTTGTGGCTGACCCACTGCTGCCAGATGTTTTTTTCCCAGTTACTTGGAGATGGTTAATTTTGTTCTATTTTCCTGGATGAAACTCCATGCCAAATGCTGGTTATCCATAATGAGCAGGTGTTGGAGTGGATCCAGGCAGATCTTCAGAGCTGACATTGATCAGAAGCTCAGGGAGGAATTACGAGGAAGACGTGATTTTCCTTCCCTTAGAAGTCAGTTCTTCCCATGAACAGGCAGAGCAGGGAATACAGGAGGGAGAAAGTGGGGTTGCATCTAACAAATGCAAAGCCCAGACCACAGAGACCCAGTAGGAGCTGTGCCAGATCCCAGCAGTGTCCGCACTGTGCACTGTCCCCAGCGTCCCCTGCCTGCCCCGCTGCTCCAGGGACTCCGTGCATGAGTTCTGAGCGCTTCCTGAAGCCATCTGCTCCGTCAGACCTGTCTGTGCTGCCTCTCCACAGCAGCGTGCACGTGTCTGTCTGTCTGTCTGTGGAGCCGTGTTGGGGTGCGTGTCCCCCAGCACGTCCCCAGCTCAGCCAGTGCATGTGGTGGGTGTGTCGTGCAGGCTGGGGGACAGGGGTGACACCCTGTGCTGCTGCTGTTGCCTCAGTGATGTGCTGCTCTCGGCACCTTCCTTGCCTTTTACCCTGGTCCTGTCATTGCTGTGCCCTTCATGTCTGTCCAAGCACCTTCCCCGTGCTCTGCTCCTGTGGCAGCAGATGGATCCCATCCCTGCCAGGGTGGGGCACAGCATCCCTGTGGCCCCGCTGCAGGGAGGTCTCTTCCAACCCAACCATTCTGTGATCCTGTGATCCAGGACTTGGCTCGTTCCCATGGGACAAGGGAGTCAAGCGTGCAGGTGTGAGGAGCTGGTGCCACAACCTGCCCTGGCAGCCCCACCCTCCTCTGACACCCGCACATGGTGTCACATCCATCTCCCCTCCTCCCAACAAACTGAGCCAAACGCTGGCTGTCTCTGCTGGCTCTTTCCATCTCTGCCTCCTGGGAACCTGGCTCTCTCCCTCTATGGGCATCAGAGCTCTGGTCTGAGGACCCTGTGGGGTGCTGAGGTTCTGCCACCTAAAGAAATGGTTCACACAGCTGAGCTCTCAGCACAAGCAGCTCTCAGTCCCTGTTTCTGGGGAGTGGGACTGGAAGTGCGCTCTGGCAGCAGCACCTCTCACACACTTGAAGTGCCCTAGCTCACATGGCCCTTTTGGGTTTGGTCGGGGTTTTCCTAGATGTGAAATCCATATGTGGATTTTTTTCTTTTAGATTCTGAAAATGAGACCATCAGCAACTGACACGTGGCCCCCACAGCTACAGTGCCAAGCGCAAGGCCCCACCGTGGCCAAAGAGGAGGAAGAGGAAGATGGGAAATGATTTATCATGTATGAGGAATTCTGTGCTGTTCTGGTCCATTCAACACTATTTTGTAACTTCTTTCTAATAATTTTTTTATTTATAGTTGGAAATACAAAAATGTTATGCAATAAAAAATAAAGGAGAATTATTTTGGGGGAAAAGGATTTTGTTCCACATTGTTCCCTTCTGTTGTGAGCCAGGTTTCCGTGAGCAGCAGATGGAGAAGAGGGAGGAGGAAGAAGAGAAGGAGGCACTCCTTCAAATACTTTTTGTTTCACACAGTTAATTGTCATTTAAACAATTTTCCAAGTGATAAACTAGGCATGCATACAAGAAAGAGAAGTTCCAGTTCCATTTAAATTTCTCACAGTTCTTTTTTAAAGATGAGATTCTATTTTAAATCAACTTAAATCAAGTAAAAAACCTCCAGATCCTGCACCAGAGAATGAGTCTGCTTGTCACTTCCCTTTTTATCTCTCTCTTTTTCTCTTAGACCGGCCACATTTTCTTGCCAGACTTAAATACAGTCTTGAGTCACTGCTGATTTTAAATGTAAGACTAAAATCCTTCCACAGATGAGTGGGTAATTGGAGCCGTTTTTAAGACTCTAAAGTGCTTTCAATGACCTAAACTGATGCAGTGGGAGTTTCTTTCTCTGGGTTCACTGGCGGTGGGTTTCAGCCGTCTCCTGGACTGAGGTGATGGACAGAGTAGTTCATAGCAATAATCTCACAAGCAACCATTTATCCAAGGACTATTCACCTGGTTTTCAGAAAGCTGGGTTAGCATTGTCCTAAGTAGGAAAATGTTGCTCCTGCTGTTACATCTGGGCCCCAAAGTCTCTGCACCCACAGGCCTCCGTTGCTCCTCCAGCATTCCCAGCCCAGGCTGTTCTCACCCTCACTCATATATTAGATACCAGAGCCACAGGAACCTCCCCTGCCCAGCAGCCTCTCAGTACCACCCTCCCTCACAGCTGGAGCCTGGTGTTCTTTTTTGTTGTTATCTGCCACGTCTGTGTCTTCCAAACCTTGGTTCTAAATAATAAATCTTATTTTGATGCTGTTGTTCCCTATTTCCTTTCCACTGCGGCCCCTCCTGTCCACCTGCAGGGGTGAGGAGAGTGTAGGTGGAGGTACATGTAAAGCTCCAGAACCATTCAAACACTTGGTTAATTCAGCATTTTGAAGCCCCAGGGACAAAATATACATATTTATGTTAATTTTCTGCTTCTCTGGGGTGCCTCCTGCCCTGTCTTTTTCTGAGGAAATGGGATGGATCACCTGCACAGGAGCCTGGACTGGTAAGTTGTAAATCATTGCTGGCCTTGGGCTTCTCTGCTCACAGGAGGTACCAACCTCTGTCTTTTCCCTGGCTGGGAGGGCAGCTCCCTGTTGCTTGGGGAGACAAGGGTGTCACATCCCCGAGATGAGTCACTACTTCAGTGATCACAGAAACAAAGCATTGTGTCCTCATCTCAGATTTTTATTCCTGAGTTTAAAAGATGGTTTTCTCCAGGGAAATCCCTTGTAGGGTCTCCTGGGGTCCAGAACTTCCTTTATCAGTTGTTCTGAATCTCTTCACTGTTCCTACAGACCCTTAAACTCCTCCACAGTTGCAGGGAGCCAAGGGCCCTCTGACTCCAGATCAGCATTTTATAAATCTTCTATTAATACTCAGATTAAAAATAAGGATTAGTGCCAGGATTAAAGCTCAAGAGTGGAAGCTGCAGCAAGCCCTGGCTGGTGGCTGCTCCGCACATCTGCCCAGTCCACCTGGCTTTGGATAATCTCTCCTCTGAAGGGCTGCTCCCTCTGGGAGTGTACCCTGTGTTTGTTGCTTGCTCGATAGTTTGGAGCTCCTGAGGGTCCCTGAGCTCCTCTGGGATGAACCACTGAATGAGATCCTCTAATTCAGCCCATGATTCTGGGAGGGGGAATGGGTTTAAACTAAATAAGAAATTTAGATTGGATACTAAGAAGAAATTGTTCACTGTGAGGGTGGGGAGGCCCTGGCACAGGCTGCCCAGAGCAGCTGTGGCTCTCCCTGGATCCCTGGAATTGTCCAAGGTCAGGTTGGATGGGGCTTGGAGCACCCTGGGACAGTGGAAGGTGTCCCTGCCTATGGTTGGGGGCGTAAAAGGATGGCCTGTAAAGTCCCTTCCAATCCAAACCATCCCAGGATTCTGTGGTCCCAATGTTTCACCCCAGCCTCCCTGCTGGACAAGAGGGGACATGAGTGCTGGGGGTTTATGGCAATGGAAAGAAATTCCTGGAAATGTTGAAAGCACAGCTTAGTTTCCTGCGACTTCAGGGCTGCTGAAGCAGTGAAGTGTTTGGGTGGCTGCTGATTTTGAGGGATGGTAAAGATTGGAAATGTTTCAAATCCCCTCTGGATTTGTGCAGTTTCTGTAAGACTTCAGAGAATGTTTAAATGGGTTATTTTCTGTGCAGTTTCTCAGTGCTTTAGTGGTCTGAGCAGGAGAATATCTGGAAAGTAAAAGAAGGAATACATTTGGTGAGAGACTGATGTGACACCTGGGGGCATGTGGAGATGTTTGAGGCCTCTGGATGTTCAACAGGGATTCCAGGGGCTTGTAACGCAGTCATGGAAACGCAAAGCCAGTTTAAAATGTCAAATATAGAGACATCAATCTCAAATGTTTGCTGATGGCACGTGAGCTGCTGGACTCAGTGGTGTGTGTGCTTTTGGGAGAGGGATGGCATGGAGACTCCACAGGGCTTTGCAGCCCTAAACCTTTTGTTTAGGAGCAGTGTGGGAAGTAACTCGTGTTTGTTATCCTTATTAAATCAGAGCATGCATTGGTTTTTTTTAAATCCCATAAACTGGTGTCAGTGGAGCTCTGCATTGCTGTGATGCCTATTGGTGGCAGAATGAACTTTCTGTGTCCCAATGCTGGCTGGTGATGCAGGGATGGGAGAAGGCATGTGGAAGAAGACACCCTCCTCCCAACACCTTCCCTGTGGGTTTGCTCTCACACGTGTGAAGTGATGAACACCCTTGAAAATCACTGGCAGTGTCCCATTTGCTCTTGCAGTAGGATTCTAGGAGCATATTTCTGTATTTATTTTATATTTACTCAACACTGAGAGGTGATATGAAGAAGCTGGCAATTAGCAATGCAGAATATTTCTGTTTATTGATGAGCAAAGACAAGTAAAGGGACATGCAACTTGTAGAGTTCAGCAGTTGGAGACTTTTATTTGTCCTTTTCCTTCTATTTCCTTCCACCTACTGGAAGGTGTCCCTGCCCCTGGCAGGGGTTGAAATTAGAAGTACTTTAAGGTTACTTCCAACCCAAACCATTCTATGATTGTATGATTATTCTTTGCTGTTTTCTACCACCTCCTATTACAAAAGCAGACAAGGAAAATTGTTCAGAAATTGCCTGCCTGGATGATTTCTCCATAGGAAAGCACAATTACTCCAAAGCAAATCCAAATGCTCCACTTCAGCTGGAGTTGACACTATGAGCAGGCTTCCTGTGTACATCTCTGGCTGAATTAGAAGTGCCCAGAGTGGGGCTGTGCCTCTGTCCCAAAGGTGTGGGACCCTCTCAGAGCCGGGCTGGTCTCTCCATCAC
The DNA here is from genome assembly GCA_013397155.1 of Irena cyanogastra. Classification (NCBI taxonomy): domain Eukaryota; kingdom Metazoa; phylum Chordata; class Aves; order Passeriformes; family Irenidae; genus Irena; species Irena cyanogastra. The sequence continues at coordinate 8,437 of VWZV01005309.1, read as the reverse complement.
TTTTTAATCAGATGTGAGATGCTTTGAGTTACCTCCCTTCCCTGGGTGCTTCATCTCCATTCGCACGCAGGCGGAGTTGGTCCTGTTGGGAAAATGCCTCAATTCTTTGTCTTTCTCACAGCACTGTTTATTTTCTTTATTTAATCTCTCTGTGTAAACTTTTGGCTGTGCTCGGTATCAGCAGCTCAGGCTATGGTGACAAACACAGTGTCCCCAGGAGCGACGGCCCCTGTGCAGGGCAGGTGGCACTGTGCTGGCCACCAGTGGGCAAGGAGGTGGAGGGCTCAGCTGGGCCAGGGGGGTCCCTTCTGGACCCCAGTGGGGGGACAGCCTGAGATGATGTTTTCCAGATGAAAAAGCAAAGCTCTCCTTTTTTCTTTCCTCTGCTCCATGTTCTGCAAAGCCGGAGCATCCCAAGAGTCCATGCACACTCTGGGGGAAGGGTCTCTGGAGCTGGGGCTGCTCCATGGGGGCACCAGGGCAGAAAAGGGTGCTTTGGGCTCTGGAGGGGGTGCATGCCTGTACACCCTGTGACAGTGTCATCCCTGTGGCTGCCAACTCACTGCTGAGCCTGTCTCTTACCATGGAGTGAACCAGAGGGAAGGGCTGGAAGCAAACTTGGAATTTTTTTATTGTTCTTTTGAATCAGATCTAGGACAAAATGTTCAAGGTGTGGGCTGAAGCCTGGAGAATTTCCCTGTGCCAGGCCAGGCTGGGAACTTGGGGCAGGCAGGGGCGCAGCCTCTAACTAACTGACTGGTCTCTATTCAAATCTCTATTTTTTATGAAACCTCTGTGTTACATCCTGGCTTCACAAGATACTGCTGTTACTGTTCATGAAACAACACGGACATGTGTGAGCTGCCCAAACCTGTTCCCAAACACTGATTTTTGCAGAGGAGTAGAACTGGAGCGTTGAGTACAACAGTGGTGGCGTGGGTTTTTCAGGGTGGGTTTTTCCTCTCGCACCGAATGCCTGATGGGCCGGAGCTGGCACTCTGTGGCAGCAGGCCTCGGCTCTTTGTCATGGTGATCAGCAATGCTTCACTGTTGTCATGGCTGCGGGGTTACTACTGAAGCCAAAGCACTGCACAGCCCCTTTATTCATAGTTTCAGTGTATAAACTAATTAAGTCAACTGAAAGCAGCAGTCTGCTCCCTGCGCCTTGTTTTTCTAATATGCAGGATCAGATAGACCTCATTCCTGCCGTCCTCCAAACTATCCAGTCTGACTCTGCTTCACCTCCTTGGCTGAGTTTTGTACCTTAACACCAAGCAAAGTCCACCGATTGTCCAGATTGAATTGTACAGAAACCTCCTTGCAAAATTGAAAAGGTCTCTGGAAAATGTCTTTCAAGCTGCTAAGATGAGGCTGAGAGCGAGTGTGTTGCAGCTGTGCAGCATTCCTTATCACTGCTTTGCTCAGGGCAGGAACCCAGTCACTAGGTTTAGTTTCTGAGTTTATGCATTGCTAGGTAAAAAAAAAAAAATGGTGGTGGCAAAATGCCTGGGGGAGGATCTCGGCAGAGCACCTCACTCCTGCCCCACCATGAGAGGGTGGGAGCATGGAGAAGAACAACCCCGAGAGGCACCAGCTGTAGCTGACAGGCATAGTGTCCCCTCCAGCCAGGGGAAGGTCAGCTGCACAGTGACACACAGGTTCATTTTTTATTAAAACTTACTCTAAGCAGAGGCTCTGTGTGAGCCCGGGAGCAGTGGAAGGAACCCCACTGTCGATGTGAGGCAGCAGCGGTGGCACCGGTGTCAGCCTCTGTTGGGAAAGGATTTGGGAGATTTGGTGTCCCCACTTGTGTCCTGGTCACTGCTCAGCTCATGGGCAAAGTCAAACCAGACGGGGACCTTAAAATCCTTTTAGCCATGTCTGAGTGCTGCTATGCTGTCTCCCAGGAGGCCAGGCTTGCTCTGTGTCAAAAATGCCATTCACTTGTTTTAAAATTTTAGAAGTTTAATAATAAAAATAGGAATGAAAGTAGTAATGAAAATAATAAGGAAAATCAGGACAATAAGAGACAATAAAACATAGAATTATGGACATCCAGGTGTCTGGTGTTCACCACCAAGCACACCTAGCTAACAAAGGATTACCCCTTAAAAGCAATCACCTGGTGCATATTCATACAGCTCATACATAATTCAAACATTCTTTTCAAACTAGGGTGTTTCTGCTTAATTTTAGATTGCCCCCCTCCCATCCTGTAAATCAACCTTCTTGGTTCCTCGAAGTCTGAGCTTTCCCGATAAGGAGACAATATTTCTTCTCTTGGGATCTTGGTGCCTGCTGCTGTTGCCTCCTGCTGTTGCCTCTATCCAGATAGGATAGTGTGAAGAATTTCTTGATTGTCTTTTCCATTCCTTGAGCTAGTTATAAAATTTGTCTTACATCACATAGCATAATATTAAAATAGAAACTATAGCCTAAAAGCCCTATTTACCACACTACTTAAAAGAGAATAATACAGCACTACTTAAAAGAGATTACAACATAACTTTCCAACATAACACATAGTATTCATTTTAATATTTGCGAAGAGCCAATCATAAAATATGCATTTTTCACACTCTGGAACACAGCCCTGGGAGGCCAGTGCCACAGGGCAGGCCCTCACCACCCTCCCAGGAAGGGGAGCAGCGACGAAGGAGATGCAGGTGCCATTGGACCTTCCTAGGGTACAAAGGGAGCTGGAATTTGCACTCTTGTCCCACATGGAGCTGTTGGCCATGGCCAGCGTAGTGTCCAGGGGACATGTGCCCCTTCCAATTCTTTGTTGCTCCACAAACATGCAGCAATAATTGCCTTGGTTGCTTTCTTAGCAAATATTTTTACCATTAATCTCATTTTGATAGAATATTTGTGGGGAGTAAACACAATGGAGGCCCAAATATAACAAATCTATAAGTGGGAAATGATCTTCTCTAGCCCCAGCCCCAGCCTGGGTGCTTTTATGGTGCTGAATGCACCAGCTGGAGCTCGTGCCCCGCCAGATGCCACGGGTTCACTGCTGGCATTGTCCCAGTACAGGAGGTGTGCGAGATTTGGGACAGGAGCAGAAGGAGGGTTGGGTAGGACTTTGCCCTGCTCATCAGAGCTCAGAACTTGCAGGGACTCACTGTAATACGTCCACGAGGCACAGCAGGGGCTCAAGGGGGCAAACAGCAGGGTGTGAGGAAGGCAGCAGGGCACAGAGTGCAGGACAGTGACAGGGCAACCCAGCAACCACCACAGAGAATTTAATCAGAAGTGTTCCCAAAGGCTCTACTGTTTGCTAGTCAAAATCTGCCAGAATAAACTTTTTTTTAAAAAAACCAGTAATACTGCAGGAAAGTGGCAGAGACAGTTCTGCAGAGGGAGGTGACAGTGACTCTTTGCTGCTGAGGGACACTGGCACAGCTAAGCCCCCCCGCCAACGTGGAGCTTTGTGAATTCACTGACCAGGACTCATATCCTGGTATCTGGTCACCTTCACTGCAAGCCAAAAATAAGCAACTTTTACAAGCAGCTGAGAATACTGTGTTTTAGCAAAGTGCAGACCCATTCTGGGCTCCCAGGTGAATGGACACACTCATTCCTGTAAAGGAAGGATTTCATTACTAATAAACATCAGTTTCTCTTTTTCAGCCCCACCAAACAAAGCACAGCAAAAGACAACTATTGATAAATACCCTTAGGGATAAGTATCAGGCTGGAAGAACTAAATGAGTTAAAAAATAATGTCTCTCTTTTAATAGGGAACAATTAGTCATGAGTTAATGGAGGCTGGAAATTCAAAGACAGTTAATAGTAATGGGAGGATAAAAATTCTGGAGCACCTTGTGATTGGAGAGATGGTTTGAAAAGCTGGTGGAAGGGTTGTGCAACTAAGTAGAAATTCCTGAAGGGAGATAATGGCTTTTTGTTGTGAGTCCTTGTCACAGCACACTCCACAACATAGCCCACATTTAAGACAGCCACAACACATAATAATCTAGAGTAACACCATACCATGTCAGGAGGCTTCAGCCTGTCTGCCCAGACAGAGGGACATCATAAGCCTCCAACAGCTGCAGGCATCAGCAAGCATCTGCTCCTCCTACTTCTTAAGCCCACCCCTTTTCTACTCCTTATGGTCTATGCATCGCATCTGTGTCCTTCATTACATTCTATGCTGTTCACCTGTTTTCCACAGCTGAGGCCCATTGGGGATGAGGCTGGATCACAGCCCCATTCCCAAGTATCACAAACTGGGTACCTACAAGTCCTGAGAGGTTTGGTGGACTGCTGTAGTTGCAAAAAGAAGGCAGTTTTTGTTTTTCCCCTGCTAGATTCCTAGGGTTATCTGTGGGGTAAGAAAAAAAATCCTGTTGGTAGATCATCCAACTGGTGGGTGTTGGGTTGTTTTTCTTTCCCATTCTATCAAGCACTGAAGATTGGTCTCAGCCAGAACCAAGATACAGGTGAGATTTGCTAAGTGACATTAAAATCCTGGGGTCTGGCTGGTGGTGCTGCCTGGTGTCCTCACAGTACAGGCGAGGTCAGGGCTGGGGGGAACTTCTCACTTGCAGACCTCAGCCTTGGCAGAGGGGCCGAGAGCTGGTCCTGGTGTCCTGCTGCATGCAGGGACATGCGGCACCTCCCACCAATCACCAGAAATTGTCACTGACCAGACAGGTGTCTGGGTGCAAACACACCAGGAACCCACCTCTGATGACTTCTCTGGGTGGGCATGTCACAGGCAGGAGCCCGGACTCTTCCTGCAGGGCACGGTGCTGCCATGCCTGGGGCAGGTAAGCAGAGACCCTTTGTGCCCATGACACCTCTTGCCCAGCTGCAGGCAGATGCTGGGGCCTAGGCTGTGCCACCTCACTGTCCCTTCCCCTACCCTAAGGTCTGTGCAATCATCTCGCAGCCAGTGCTAGGTGGAGAACAGGTGTGTCTAACCTGTGGCTGAAGGAGGTGCTGGGACACATCCTCGGCATCAGGTGACACCAAGGGACACATACGGTGTTGGGTGCCAGTGCAGGGTGTGGCTGCTATCCCCTCACTGTCCCGCTCGCTGCCTGGGCCCGCCCGCTTCACCTTGGCTCCTGCCGAGGTGTGGTTAAACACACTGCAGGCAGTGCGTGCACACCCAGAGGATCCCAATAAATGATATATTCGCCTTCTTTCCACGACAGAGAAATAAAATCACAGGTTGATATTTCATTTATTAAAGTACATGTATTTTTATAATAAAATTCGACATAGCACTGCAGAGTGATGTCTTATCACACATCATAAACTTTCCAGATCTCCTGTGGATTTCTTTAGTCCCCTGCTAGCAGCCTCAGGACTAGTTAAATGGTCTATTTCTGCCCATTCTGTCACAGCCACAGCACTTTTGTGGCCTCTCAAGTGAACACCCTGCACTCTCTAGGCCATTGTCCTTTCTTGCTGTTACACAGTACAAGCCCAGAATATTTAAAACATATGTGTTTTGTATCACATCAGGCTGCTCTTAGAAAGAGCTCTTCACTGATTGTAAAGTAATTATGGAAGACAAGTTTCACTCAGTCCCAAAATAGCCTGGCATCAAATTCTCAGCTGAAATAAACTGCTGTCTTGCCATTGCCTTGGGCACAAACCAGCCAGGGTGGAGAAGCAGCAGGTCTGATCCCAAGCGGGAGCTGTGAATGCGGCAGAAGAGCTCGGTCATAAAACTCGTGGTGACTTAGACTAATTTATTTTATTTCATTTCATTTATTGTTATGTTATTTCATCTTATTATATTGCTTTTACTTGATTTTAGAAACTGCTGTGAAAGCTGAGATTAGTGGGGCCTCTCAAAATAACCAGGTCAAAATAGTTAATTATTTAAACCAAAGATAGAGCTTTCTTCTAAGCCCTTTTAGGCTGGTGGTGAAAAACAACCTCTGGTTGATGGCTGGGAAAGCAGGACATGAGGATTGTGATTTAGCATTGCGGATGTTCTGCACAAGGATGACCTGTTCCTTTGTGCCTGCACAGCACATGGGACACGTGGGCATGGGGCAATATAACAAAACATGAATAACAAAACCAGAGTATTCCTTGTTCAACCAGCACGGCTCTAGCAGGAAAGGACTGGCAGATAGATAAGCCCACACTTCGTGTTCAGATTTAAGCCCGATTTAGGCAGACAGGGTTTCTGACTCCTGATCTTGATTTCTATTCTGAGAAAAGCTGCTTTTCTGATACATATCCTGATACAAACTCTCTTTGATAGCCCATTCCATTCCCATCAATGGAATCAAGCACCTGGTGGATGCTGCAAATACAGGCATAGACCTGTAGTTGCCAGCTTTTAGTCATAACTTCGCAAAGTTTCAGTGGTTATTGGACTCATGGACTGCTGTAGGTCAGGATGCTGCTGGCTGAGAGCTATGTACCTGTGGCGTTTCTCTTGCTCGCCCATGCGCCCACGCGGCGTTTTCCCGGTCAGATGCAGAGCGGCGGGGACCAGCGCGCTGGGGTCAGGGACTCGCCAGAGCACGTGGCAGAGAGAAACAGCCAGGTGCGTGGTATGGCTTGCTGGTGCAGCACTTCTGTTTACATGCAGTCAGAGGCAAGAGCAAAGGAAGGGTCAGTCCCGGCTGTAGTGTTCAGAGGATTTTATTCTTCCTTTCCTCCAAAGAGGAAGCGGCAAGTGACCTCGAGCTACGCCCGAGATGGAGTTATAAAGGGGGGCAATTACCTGGGGGATAGAACCTAGGGTGACCAATAGGGGCATTTCGGGGGAGGGATGAGAGGCGGCAAAGGGCAAATGGGAGAACTCAGGGTTGGAAAGAGGGTCTAATGGACGAATCACCTGTGAAAGCTGTCTCGGTTTGAAAAGACAGGTGTCTGTTAAGGAAAGCAGGAGCCTCCCCTGAAGTGGGAAATGTAAACCCCCTCCCTCCTAATTGTTATAATTTTGAAAATTAAGGGGCTCTCAGGCAAGGATATAGGAGCAGGAATAACAGTTCTTTATTAGGGAAGAGGAAAATTAAATAAAATAAAATAATAAAATGAACAATACAGTACTACAAAACAACACTGACAGAGTCAGAATACGACCTGAAAGCCTGTTGGTAGCAGTCCAGCTGAAGTAGTAGCTGCAGTCCTCTGCAATGACAGATGTAGTCCTGTTGTAGCAGTGATCCTGGAGAATGGTGGAGGTTTCCTCAGTGGGAAAACAGGCTGCTCCTCTGAGAAATCCAGTGGAGAAGGCTGCTTTTAGCGTCCCGCAGCCTCAGGATATATCCACGAAGCAGTGTGTGGCTCCTCCCCCTTGGGCACAGCATCTCCCAATGGGATGATGGAACTTTATCAGTCATGGAATGACACTCAATGGCCCATTAACAGGAGATATTTCCCAGAGGGAGGATCGATTTTGGAAGAGATAAGAAAAACTGCCTAATTAGATAAGAAAACTGCCTAATTAACATAACATTAACTGTCACACCTTTAACAGATGGCAAATAGAATAAACATATTGTCTTTTAACCCATGACAAAAGCTCTGGTGATTGATACAGAAATTTCCTGAAGAGTCAGGGCAGGGCTGAGGTGACAGACAAAGACAGAGAGAAGATTGACAGGTAAAGTGGTGGGGAGAAGGGTGATTGACACCTCTGACAGGCAGGTGAAAAGGTGGGAAAACTTGGACAAAGAGGCTCAGGGAAGCATCCACTCTGGGAAGGGCAGGGGGTACACAGGGGCAAACCATTTTATAACTAATTAACATAGAAATGCCTTAATAAAAAAATAGAACAATCAAATAAAGTCGAAAACAGAACACGACATCTCCTCTCTTTTTGTTTAGAAAAGGAAAAGGCAGGAGGTGTCAAAGTCCCACTTCAGTGCTTTCTTGTCTCGCGCCGTCCCACTACTCTCAGTCCTCTTTGCATTGGCTTTGAGTGGCGGCGGCCGCGATGACAACCTGAGAAGGCACTGAGGTAGATTTCACGCATGTGGCTGCTAAAAGTCTTTTAAAAATTCCAAAACATAAAGCTATTAACAACAGAACAACAATGAAATTAACAATGTCCTTAAAAATTGAAAGCATCCACCCTGAGATGCCCCAGTTCTTGAATATAAGTCTTTGAATCAATCCTCATTCTGCTGGACTTCCCTGAATAACTGCTTCATCTCCTGGACGGATGCATGATGACAGGTTGTGGGGCTGTGGCACGATCCACACATCTGACAGAAGCTGGGGAAGCCACGCCAANGCCAAGAGCTGGAACAGCAGGACAGTGGCACAGGTGGAGGTGTGCATGGTGAATGGCTTAGGGGAAACTGAAATGCACAAACAAATCAAGAGGTTAAAACTTATCATGACAATGAAACAGGGACCTGAGGAACTGTGAGGAACTCAGCTGTCAGTTTTTCTTTTGCGGCACTTTTGGTTTGATGCCATTTCATCATCTGTGGGGTCTGTGACT
>VWZV01005308.1:965154-1190359 GCA_013397155.1 Irena cyanogastra | reverse complement strand
CAGGGGTCACACACCAGCCCTGGGGTGGCATGGTCATTGCCCTTTGTCCCTGGGTGCTGGGGATGCTTCTCCCGTGGGACCCTGGTCACCCGTGGGTGGTCACACTTCAGCTGTGGATTTTGGGGACAGTGGGGGCAGACGGCCATACACCCCAAGCAGGGCTCCTCAGGGGTGGTGGCAGGTGTTTATCTCAGACATTTCACCCCAGCCTGGCTCTGGCCAGACATACGAAACCCAGCCACTGCCTGATTTGGCCTCTTGTTTTACGTGCTGTCGTCTCCCTTCTGTATCTTCCAGCGGTGTTTCTTCCACACAATTTTATTTCTAATATAATTTTTACACTCTAAAAGATATCAAGCAGGGTTTGCCTAACTGGTATCCTAGCACAGAGTGATATGGGTATGTACTTTTGAAATGTCCTGTTTGTGTTTGGATTACACAGTTTTTATATAGATGTATTTTATCATTTTAATAAACATAATAAAATTTTATTTTGCAGTCACTGCATGTAATAGAGCACAGTCCTCATTTTTTTTGCAGCACCAGCGGGTACTTCTAGATGATCTACATTTATATGGTTATTTTCCTGCCAGAGGCTCTCAAATCATTTTATAGACTTCATTTACTACTAATGTGTAGCCACTTCATGAGTGGGATGTGGCAGCACAGAAAGTTTAAGTTGTAGGAAGTTTTAACTGGAAGCTCCATAACCTTTTTTTTCCTTGGGAGTGCTTTTTAAAAACATATATATACATATATGCAGTGTCCTACTCTCATGATAATGCATTTTAGTAATCATACATCCTAGACTTAAATCTCTTGAATTTTGGCAAATACTGGCATGCATCCCCTTCAAAAATTCAGAGTCCTCAGCCAACTTTTAAGCACCTAGCCCATGTAGTAGTGAATTTTTAGGAGCCCTCAGCCTTTGTCTGACTGCTGCTGATAAATACAGCAGCACAGCACTCATTTCTTCTAGTGAGAGCACTCTAAAAGATACAGCCTTTGTTTTGCTCAAAAGAAGGCATCAGGAAATATGACATAAATGGATGTTATCTTGCCATTTTCTTAATCTGACACAAATTGAAAATCTTGAACTTGCTTGAGACAGAGTGGCTCTGTGCAAGTGACAGAAAGTAGAGTTGGCTTCCTCATGGGGGGTGGCTAATACAGCAGGCACAGAGAAATTTTGGAACAGGCTGAGAAAATATTTTGATGATACAAGGCCAAAAATGTAGCTTTGTAACATACATCAGTGCTTGCAGCTAATGAAAGTGAGCAGGTTATTTTATAACACCTGAGTAATAATTTTTGTGGAAAAAAATCTCATTTCAAAATCATCTTTAAGTTCAAAATGAAATAGCTTCACAGGCCAACCTAGCCACCAGTATTTAATTAGCTTCTGGATGATTATTCTTTTTTAATGCTTATGTTCATGATTAAAGTCATGCTATTTGCATGCTCTGATTCTGAAAAAATTGCCATCAGCTGGTGAACAAAGGACAGATAGTATTTGTTAAGTGAGGAAATGTTTTCAGTCTTCTCAGAAACTGCTCCGAGTCATAGCAGGAGCATCTACACAATTCTGAGAACATCTGAAATTGTGTCTTCCTGCTCACATGTGGGTTTACATCTTCAGCCTCATTTTTGCTCCTATACAGCCTAACTAATGTGTTACTGATACATCACAGCAGATGGGACCTGTGTGGTGCCCACAGCACACAGCCCTTGGCTGAAAGTGTCTCAGTTTCTCTCTTCGCCAAACCTGTGAGAAGTTTTGGCTCTGGAGGCCCTCAACGTGAGCCACAGCTGTTTTCTGGAGTCTGCAGTTGGACTCAATAGTTTGCTTTTTGCAGCAAAAGCTACCATGGAAATTCTGTTCTTTTAAGAGCTTAATCCTGTGGAAAAATCCATGTGTAGGGTTAGGCAGATAGAAAAGGAAATAAAATACGGTTTGGAATTGTTAAGATATGTCTGTGCCAAGCAACACGTACACCATCATTTAGTCTGGAGTGTTTCCTTTTTTTTTTTCCCCTTACAAAATTACATCCATCTTCTGAATATTTCACTTGGGTTTTTAACTGCTGTGATGGAAAGAAAATAAAAAATGTAGTGGGAACCATATCTTGACTCAGATGTGGGCATTTGTATCTCTAAACAAGGCCAGGGCAAAGGCTAAAGCTCATAAGAGTGAGTTACCCTGCAGTTATACAAACACTGAGGAGAGCATCTGGTGATCTCTGTTCTGTAGACAGTAGAGAGTTTCTCAATTGTCTGATATTTTTGACAGATTTTGTAGTGTGTAGAATAAGAGTAAATCACATTTAAATGAGTAGGGACACATTTATATTTATATCCAGATGTAAATGACAAAATATGTAAGGTGCTAGAGAATGAGAAGACAAGCTTTTAAAAGTCTCCTTTCAAATTTTAATATGGAATTCAGTCTGGAATGGCAGAGACAAGTGAGGTATGAGTCTGCTAACACTTTTTCACCATATAAGCATTTTTTATTTTCCCTCCTATGTTCAGCCTTTTATAAGCCCAGCATAGAGTCTCATGAAAAGCAAAAAATGGCAAGGCCGTCTTTCCTTCAAGCTTCGAAAAATGTGCAGTAATAAGATCACCTGTTAGAAGCAGGTGATGTTTGAAGTCATATATCTCATCTTGCTGGAGGGAAGACATTCAGGTTAACAAAAGAAAGAGGGGCCTGTTCTTGGAGGACTTTGTGCTCCACAGTCATCTGCTCTGGTGCTGATTTTCCTTTGAGCTGTTATCATTGAGGCGCTTCCCATCCTGCCTGGGCCCAGATGAGAGGTGCAGCCTGTAAAAAGGATGGAAGGAAAGGAATGCTAAACCCTCATGGCTTGCATAAGCTGGCAGTTCTGGCCTGCTGTATCTTTCTGCAGCGATGTTGTGCATTTGAGGATGTCTGCACTGTATGGTGCAGATCTTTAGGGGACTGGAAGATTGTCTGCAAAATTGTTTTTTGCTGGCGCAAACTTGTGTTGCAGTGTTTAGTTTGCTAGATGCAAAAATTTGCATATTTTGATTTTGCTGATGGTAGAAATGTTGCAGTAGGCAACAAAGTCAGTTTATTCTGTTAATGATGCATGAAAGTTTGTATCTCTACCCTTTTCAACGAATATTTTGCTCCAGTTTGTGTTAAATGAAAGTTGATATTTCCAAAAATTTTTCATAAACCAATTGTGTCAATTTCCAATGTAGGCGATTGACCATCCCAAGTACCAAGAATCCAAAAGAATTGCAATCTTCCTAAGCATGCCAGATGAAGTCCAGACAGAAGAAATCATTAAGGACATTTTTAAGCAAGGCAAGGAGTGTTTCATCCCCCGTTATCAACCTCAGAGCAATCATATGGAGATGCTGAAGTTATCATCAGCTGAAGACATTTCTTCACTTGCTTTGACATCCTGGAATATTCTTCAGCCCAGTGATGATGACACTGCAAGAGAGGAAGCTCTTGCTGGTGGTGAGTATTTTCTTGCTGCATCATGGGATTTTTGAGCAGGAGTAACCTGGAGGCCAATAGGGAATACTTTGATAGCAAGAATGAAATGAAATGAAATGAAATGAAATGAAATGAAATGTTATGAAATGTTACACCTTGTTTTTATACGTTGTAGAGAGTTGCTCCTTTCTTTTGCCTATTTTTCTCTACCCTGTGCCACCCCTGTGACATGCCAGCGGAGCAGGAACACAACTGCACTGATTCAGCTGAAAGAAAACTCAGCCCACCAGATAAATCATCTTCTTGGTCTGATCCATGAACATCCTCAGCACAGTCTCAGCCAGTGTAATGTGGAGGCTCATAAAGGAAAGAGGGGCTTGCTGGAAGTAGCTTAGGCTGCCACTGAAAGTCACAGGGATTCACAGGTTTAGGATGTACTCTGAGAACTTTGGCTTGTGCTGCCTGTAAGGTTGGGAGCTTCTCAGGTGATGCCCATAGACTGAGAATTTTATGAAATCTTTGATCCTGCAAATTGTGTTGCATGGATGAATCACAGTGCTGATATGGAGCCTGCTCTTGCAGAACAGCTCTCTGGATTGAGACCTTAGACTGAAAATAAAAGAACTTTCTTGGCCTGCAGTCTTTTCTAGCATCATTCTCTCACATTTTTATTTTGACCTTATAAAGCTGTTTCAGACACTGGATTCTTCATAGGGCTGAGAAGGTACAAGTGAATTAAGATCAAACTTGTGTGTGTGTGTTTTGATCCCCAAATAACCTCTCTCTTAACCTAAAATTCCCCAAATCCTACTTGTAAACAAGCTTACTTTTTGTGTATTTGCATTCGTTGTTTGCATTCTTTTTGTAAACACTTTAATGTCTTCTCGAAACATCTGCAGAAATGTTTAATCTTATTAATTGAAAACTCATATTGAACTCGTACTTGAAACCTCAGCCTGGGAAGATTTTCTCCAGGTTAAAATTCACCATGCAGACAGCTTCCACAGCTGACACATTTGCCAGCTTTATAGTCCTTGATAAAGGAACATAACATTTCTGTGACTCTGTTTGATTGAACTTGGGCTTGTATTTGCTTTGGGATGCCAATGTACTTTTCCAGAATGCTTCACCATGTTTGTTTCTCTTTTATTTTCAATTTTTCTTTCCTAATTCAAAATCCTTTCTGTATCTACATTTTAGCTAGCAGGGGATTTCACTGCTTCATACAATCATCTTCTTCATATTTAATATTTAGCACTGTTTGATATTTTTCTAATGTTGGTCAAAAAATTGTGTATATTGGTGAGATTTAGGGACTTTTGAAGGTAAGCTAAAAAATATCCAGAGTTCTGTTGACTGAGCTTAGTTCAGGCACTCTGGACAGACTTTTGCACTACTAGTGAGCTGCTGTTAATTGAATTTAATAAATCTGTTGCAGACATCACAGAGTAAATACACAATTTGAAGTATGATGGGAGCAAGGACTTCCAAGTATAGAGTGCACTGAGATGTACCTGGATGCCAGACAGGGAAGATGGGGAGGGCAGGAACACATTTTGATACCTGGCTGGTTCTGGAGCTGCTGCTTCCTTCTCTGCACCAGGCTATGGGCACAGAGCAATGCCAGAAAACACAGAACTCCTATGCTCTACAGAGAGGTGCCAAGAGACCCGTTGTAAGAACTGATGTATGTCCATGTCAGACTTGTACTGCCTGAAACTCAATTTTAGTCTGTTTGTACAGTAATTTTGGAATAATGCCATTTGGATTGGAAGTCAGACCTTGGTCCTTTAACAGTTTTTGTAAATTAGAGAATAATTTTGTTTTTATCCACTGTTGCAGCATCAGACACACACTACTGATTTGTCCCCACAGAAACACACACTTCATCTCAATATGTTTTATATTCCTTTTGCTATATTTTTTGTCAACTATTATATTTTTTGAACTTTGGTACATTTGCAAGGATGCAAATTGCCTTGCTGCTACATCCATCCTCCATTGTTGGAATGACACATGGATGGCACATTTATCTCAGAGATGTTATCAAATACTTTGGTGATCTGAGGCATTTACATTGTTACAAGGAGATAACATGGTGTTACGTTAGTAATGTTCCCGTGGATGGCATAAATTACTATGTAATTTCCAAGAAATAGCCTGCAGGTACATAAATAAGCCATGTCATTTCCGAGTGTATTCATTTTGCATGATAAAAAGCTTAAATTCACACTGTCCTTAAAACTTCAACCATAGTTACTGTTAAGAATAGCTCAAATACAAGACTAGGTATAATTTTTGCATAGTTTCCCAGTCTTTGATAGCACTCATGGGCAATGTTGAATAGACATGAGCCCCTCCTTTTGGAGATGATCCTTTTTTTGGTTGGACCAGGGTTTACCTCTTTTCGTGTTGACAGTACTCACATCACACCGTGTTGGCACAAACAAAGATCACTGCTTTTGTGGTAGGAGAAAGTCTGTCATCTTCTCTGCCATGTGTGGGTGACTCGTTGGCATGTGAAAAGTTGCTTTTGTTAGGCTATATGGACACAATAACAGAAAGAACAAAGGTGGAAGAAGTTCAGATGTTTTGCAGTAGGGATGTGTGTAGGTGCATGACTTGGTTCGTTTCCAGCTATATCTATTGAAAAGACTTAGACAGCTTCTGGGACAAGCCAGTGGTGCATTTTCCTAATAGGTACCAATTCCCATTTTTATCCTTGCCCATCAGAGATATAAATGTGCACTGATTTTGCCTAAGGTAATACTGCTGATGAAAGTCCAAGCAGGTTGCAGTGTTTGTTTACAGAAGTGTAGAAACCTTGCACAACTTTGGAAGGAGTGAATCAGATAAAACTGTACTCCGTGTTTGCTCTTTATCAGTACTCCTACAGAAGTTTAAAGAACGTTTCACCAGCAGCTTCATTTTCACTGTGGTTTAGGGAGGTGTTGTGATTCACTGAGCTGGACATGGGTTTCCTTATTTGTAATGTTATTTATTATTACTTAGACCTGCTCTGAGAACTATGAGGGAAAAGCTAAGTTATTTTTCTGAAAAAGAGATTATTCTTACTGGGAAACGAAAAAAAACAAACCAAAAAAACACCAAAAAAAGAAAATAAAGACTAGATTGAGTGTTTCCATATGGTAAAATTCTTGGAGGCTTCTTTGAAGGGAGGCACGTGGCCAGGGATCTCAGCTGGAAGGCTTGGACCTGAGCAAATATGCTTAAGTGTTCATAACTGAACTACTGACTGGTAGCTGAAGGTGTGCAATAAATTATAAACAGCTTTTCTAACATTCACCTGCATGGTGGTGAGAAGGGGGTTTGGCCTAAATAGTTTTCTTGGCCAAAAAATGAAATGTTATTAGAAATTATGGCTCTGAATCTGCTTACTCTAATTGGGATGTGCTTTTTGAAGAAATGCAAGAAATGGGATTATGTGTACAAACTTAATTCAGCCTCTTAATCTCTGTCAATTCTGCCCTGGTGTCACATTATTACAAGGTGCTTGTCCTTCAAGTGTGAACTCCCTCAAAGATGAACCCAGATGAAATGGTCTGGGCTCTTTCAAAGAGGCAGAAGATGAACACTGCTTGCTGTTAACAATTGTTCTGAAGTGTATCTGCTCGGTTGTTTGCTTTCTCCCTGCCCAGATTAGAGCTGCAGGCCTCTTTACTGTGCATTATTCAAACCTCGGGATGGAGATGGAGATCTGCATTTCTGTATGGGCTCTTCATCACTGCACCATTCAGTGACTTAAAGACATTGAGTGGTGTTTGCTGATGGAGAAGCAGCAGAGGCTCTGGATCCTGTTTCACCCTGAGTTGTGCACAGGAGCTGCCCCCAGTCAATACAGACTCTTTTGCTTGTTTTTCCAACATTAAGTTTTCTTCTCTGTTCCCTCCAAAATAATAATTTTCCAGATTTGTCTCAGCCTTGGACTAGACCTCCTTTTCCAAGCTTTAATTTCTCTACCACTATGATGTCACTTTCCATCTTTCTGCTCTTTGCCCTGCTTCTCTGAAACTCTCTCCTCAAGTGTCCTTCTCTGGCCTTTCTCACTGTATTCCCCACTTCCTCCTGCTCTCAGTCCCAGCCTGTCATTTCAGTGGCAGCTGGGCCAGCATAAATAGCTTGTCCCTGCCAAAAAGGAGGAGAGCATGTGTTTTGTCTTCTTTCACTTGTCTGCTTCCAGACATACAAGATTCTCTGTCCCACTTTACTCACTTTCTTCCCCACTGTGCTGCCTTCTTTCTCTTTTGCCTTGGCTTAGAAAAACTTATTTTATAGTACTTTTCCCACTAAACAGTACAAAAGACATAGTTTTGTGGTTGTTTCTTTTGGGCAGTGCCTGATTAAATAAGCTGCTGGCCTTTCTCCTCCTCTTGGTCCCCACCTGTCCTCTCTTGTGCCAGCACAGATGGCCCTGCAGCCATGTTGGGACCTATACTGGGAAACCTGTCTTGGTTAGGAGTAACTCAGCACTAGTAGAAGTGACTCCTCAGACAAAACCACCACACAGGTTTGGACTGATGCAACTGAAGGAAGTTGATGGTGAGGGGTTGTGAAAATGGGTGCCATGCCAAAAAAAGTCTCAGTGAAACTTCAGTCATCATTTCCTTCCATGTTTCAGTTCCCAGTCTTTCCCCAGGCAGCAGGAATAGCAGCAGCCAGTGAAATGAAAGTCCTTTGGAGTCCTCACAGCTGAGATGGGTCTGGCAGGAGGAGCTGAGCCTGCAGCTCCATGTGCTCCATCTGTGCACCAATACTGGCTTAAGGAGTTTTCCCTCCTCGTGTTTTCAGCCTATTCCTGCCTCTCTCTGGTGAGCTGGATCAACCTGCTGCTCTGGGTGAAGATTATTTCCCTCCTTCCCCCTCTCCTGTTTTCATTGGGATTTTTTGAACCCAGATGAGTGGATCCAGTTTACCATGTGACCAGATCAGTGCCATGTGTGTGAGGAGGAAGGGATTGAGGAGCCAGGATGGAGGGAACGTTCCCTGTAGCACAGACTTCTAGGGAGAATTCATGGGGTCACCCATGCAGATGTGACTCCAGTAGTGGTACAGGGAGGGGGACATCTTCAGAGAGCCCCAGAGCTCAGCCTGACTCTCCTAAGCCTGTGCCCATGGCAGCTTTTCACACATTTGCAGCATTGCATGAGCCTGGCTCTAATGGGTTTGAGCAGTGCTAAAGCCACATCATCACCAGTGAGGGTGCTACAAGTTAGATTTCAAGTTCTTGCTACAAGGCATGGAGCAACAGAGTTTCTCTCCTTTCCATTTTGCAGGAATAAAACAAACATAACCCCCCTGCTCCCACTTCAGTTTGGCATAAGTACCCAAGCTCAAAAATGTCAGTATTTGACAATATAGCACCTTATATGTAGTGGGGAATGCTGAATAATCTGTTACTACTCAACTACTGAATAATGCATTTTTGCTTTAAGAAATGAATGTATTAAGAACCTGAGTTGTATTTTGTAATTTAGTTGGGAGACTTCTGGCATTTTCAGCACTGAAAATTTTGGTGGCCTACTGATCACAGCATTTGTGTTGTAACTTCAAGGTAATTAGTGAAATACTAACTAGATAATCCATGCTTTCAATGATGGTAAAAAATTTATTATGAATAAAAATAAAAGATCAGAATTTGAAATAAAACAAGGAAATACTAACATGTCTAGCAGCAACTTCTTGCAGCTTTGTTTTCACATAACCTTTTGGCTGTTGGCTTTTAAGGTTAAAGTAGTTTTATCTTTCTGCCCTTTAAACTTCCAGAACACTGTGAGACTTGCTGTAGCATAAATTACAACAACCTGCTGGTAGCAGAAACAGACAAGGACAGCTTACCTGTGTGGTGGCATTTGGTTTATAAGGGTTTATGCCAGGGAACATGATTCTCTTGCAAGGAAACTGCTGGCTACCTCTAGGCTACAGTTCCAAACCTCGAGTAGTTTGAAATTATTCCTGAGTGACCATTAACCCTACTTGAAACTTTGCCATCAGGATTTGCCCTGCAGAAGCATTTTTGTCTGCAGAAAATGTTTTTCACCTGTCTTAAATTCCTGCTATTTATTCATGCATTCAAAGATTCTGCATTTGCTGCCAGGACTGATGGCCTTGTGATGCCATCAGTATTCTTAGTTATTCCAAATTTTAGCACAGTTCTTCAGAAGTGTGACTGAATTGATGGCAGCACAGTCTTAAGAGAAATAGGTTTGACTTAGAACTGCAAAATAAAATGGGATTTAAGAAAAGGATAATGGGTTCCTCCCCTAACCCCCCCCAAAAATGCACCAGAAGTGAGAGGATTTTGAAAGATGAGGCACATTAGAGTTAAGACATAAAAAACACTTGTGAGTAGAAAATGCTGTGGCTTGAAGCATAGGGAAGGTCTAATATCCTACTTCAGCTGTCCATGAAGGCATAATGGGACCATACAAAATGATGCTAATCATTCTGAAAAAAGATATGTAGTAAACAATGCTCAGAGGTAACTGGGAATATTTAAATGAGCTATATGCAGATAGGAATGTATCTGGAATAAATGAAATATGGGTACATGAAAAGCAGAGATGTTAAATGTTTCTGCTTAGGGAAAAAAAAAACAACCAAAATAATATACTCCAAACAAAATTGTAAAGTGATTGAAGGTACTATTAGATTTTCTTTTCCTCTGGGAGACTTGATTAAAACTTGCAGTACGAAATATGTCAAGGGATAGATTATAATTTAAAATCTTTTTACACTGGTCATAAAAAGAAAACCTGAGAGCATGGCACAATACAAAATTGAAAATCGAGGCTTAGCTGCTAATGTAATTTATTTTTTAATGAAATGATTTGAAGTTTGGAATGAACTTCTGTTTGGAGACAATGATCCATAGTATTTTTGATATGCAAAAGAAGAACAAAATTCAGTGCAAATGAGGCATTAACATTCTGGTCTTGAATCTCACTGTGGAGAGAGGATCCTTCCCCTCACAGTGCAGGATCTGGACATGCAATACAGCATCAGATGTTTTACAGGAGTCAGGAAATCTCACAACTTGTAGCTGTGTAGCAATAACTGAAGGATCTTCCTCCCTCTGCAGCTGCAGTCCCCAGATGATCGCCTTACAAACAGGTTCTGGTTTCTCTTTCCAGCAGGCATTTGGAGCATTCCTCTAAGCATCTAATTTTATTTGTATTAAGCCCTTGACTCTGCTGCCTTCCAGCAGCTGTGAGTTGTACTGGTTAGTTAGTTGTAATGTGAAATATTATGTTCCTTATTATGTTAATATTATATTATGCTCCTGCGACATGTGAAATATGTTCCTTGTATTCATTTTAAATTTGCTGCTTTCAGTTCAAGGGATACTTCATTTTTCTATGATGAGAAGTAAATAAGGATGTTTGAGTTACATTCTTTTTATTATTCATTGTTTAGTTACACATGTACTATATCTATTGTATTCTTTTCTATCAAACTTTGATTGTTTTATTTTTCTTGTAGTGAAGGTTTTCTGTAGGAGTTCCTGCCATTGCTTTTTCAACATTTAAAATCTCTCTGATGTTATTCTGAAAAAAAAAAGATGCCTGGGAGAAAATGTTATGCCCAGGTAAAGAAATATTGTGAAATGCATGTACTGGCATGTGGATGTTAATCCTTTCTGTGTATACCATTACATTGCTTTTCAGATCAGTTCACTGAGCAGATCTCTTACTGGTTTGCACACCAGTGTTCCACAACGACACATCATGACAAAAGGGCCTGTTCCACTAGTAAAGATCTATAAAATAATTTTATATTATTCCATCTAGCTTGTTCCTTAGCAGGTAGGGCTAGGAAAATGCTTTCTTAGAGAGAAAACATTTCAGGTGATAGCAAGTTTTCTTCAGGGTTTTTCTGCATCCCAACCTTCAGCTGAAAGATGTGTGACTCTATCCCAGTGCTGGGGTTGCTCCCCCCTGGAGCTGGTCTGAGCCCTTCTCTTGAGGTCTACAACAGCTTCCAGAACTCTCTGAAACACCTCAATAATCAACACTTAATTTGCTTTTACTTGACACTTTTACCTGAGTTCCTCCCAGTGCTTCTGTTCAGAAACAGGTATGACACAATGCGGAGACCTTTTTTTTCCAGGTTTTTAAAAATGCTCTGAAATGCAAAAGTTCATGTGTTTATGTGATGTTGTTTTATAATGGCCTTTGCTGTCCTTATGTCCTGAATCTCCCTCATGCAGACTAAACCATGAGCAGCACTGTGTGGTTTAATTTAATACCACCCATGCCAGGGTGTCCTGCAGTGAACCTGAAAGGCTGTGAGCTGTGGAACACTACAGCTCTTTGCTTTCATAAAGTTCATTAAGGCTTTAAAAGAGTGTTTTCCCTTGTAATCATCTTAAGTGTCACATCCACGTTTACCTTCTTGCAGAAAACTCATCAAAACAACTGAAAAGATTACTTCTGCTGTAATCAATTAAAGTTTGAAGAGACGTGAAAGCAACATGGGCAAGGGCCTTGAAGTCACTGCAAGTGACTCTCAAGGGTTTTGTTTCAAAGAGGGTTAATTTTGCTCCAGTGAGTGTGAACAGTAGCATTGTCATTTTTTTTCATACAGTTTCCTAGAGATAGGAGTCTTTGAAAAGTAGATAAGAGGTGAAATTCGTTTCTGGAGTATGGCAGGAGTCTGTACAAGTCATGCAGGGAAAATGCCAATGTGCAAGTATATCTGGCTGCAGTCATTAATTCAAACAGACATCTTTGTCTCCCTTTATTTTCATGTTTTGGAAGGGAAGACCCAGCACCCAGCTCATCTCTGTGCACACAATCTGGGGAATAGGAGGAGAAACTTTTCTATGCTGCCCACCTGTGTGGGGAATGTGGGTTGAAGATGTGGTTTGGTGAGGCAGCTGAGCCCTCCTTGCAGCTGCCTGGTGCCAGAGGGGACAGTCCTGCTGCCTCTTCCTTGTGCCCAGCTCTGTGCTCCCCTCATCCCAGGTAGCATCTCTGGTACTTGCTGCTGAGCAGATTCTGCTCATGAATCTGGCAAAAATTTGTGACTTTTTTTCCCCTTTCTTTTTCCTAGGATTGGTGTACTGCCAGCTTAGTGGGCTATTAAATCAGGTCAGCATTTTTCCAGCTACAAAAGATTTGTTTTTCTGGCACAGTTAATCCCTGCTGGTTTTGCTGAGAGTCAAAATACACAGTTATTCCCCTGGATGGTGGGAAACTCCTTGGACTGGCCCAGAGCCACTGGCTTTCAGGGAGCAGGAGACTCATGCTGCTGTTTCATGGTGTAAGGATAGCTCTGGATCTTCATGTTTGGTGTCATGCTGAACTCAGTCCCTGCTTGGGCTGGCTGTTGTGCATATGAGATGGGAGTGAGTTTTTGGGATATAGATTGCGGTCCAGGAGTGACATGAAGCCTTCTGCCGGCAGGTGTCAGCATTCCATACATTTACCTTGGACCATTGGTGTCATTTCGGCTGCTTTCCTATAATTAAAATCTCATCCAGGCATTGCTCTCACACACGCAGGAGAGCAAATGCTCCAGCCTAATTTCCCATAAAAATCGGAGATTGAAGTGAGGGAGGGATAGGATTCCAGGGAGAACTGGATTTTTTAAACTGTGCAAGCTTAAAAAGATAAAAGAAGATCTTGTGATGGAAAAAGCAGGATTTCTCAGCTGTTGTGGAGTTAACACATTTGACAGCAACTGTGACGGTGCCATCACCTCCCAACCAGCTGACTCTGCACGTACAATAAACCCTGCCTGTAAGCAGCCTGATATTCCCATCAAGTGGTGTCACTCCTTACAGGAGCCAGGTTTATCCACTGTTGTCTTACCTGTTTATATTTCATGAGCAATTCTGCATATTTTATGATAGTCTATCTGCTGAGTGAGTCAAAGGGTATTGGAAATATTGATAGTGATGCATAAAGTATTGAAAAAACCCCAGATGATTCACCTCTGTCTTATTTTGACTTAAAAATACCCAGACAGAAGTATGCAAAAGAGGACCAAGAGTGAAGACATGCACGTGTATCCAGTGGGAGTATTCAAATGAATGCTCAGGCAAACACCATGGAAGTGTAGCTGATAAGACCATAAGGAAATTCCCATAAAAACACATAGAGATACACAAAGATCTTTGTATTTTAGGCTGCAGCAGTTTTCCCACATAAACAGTTCAAGCATCAATGCCTTGTGAGTTTCTCTAAAGGAGCAGATTTGTAGTCAGCATTTGCTGATTTAACAAGATACGTTGATGTGCTGTAAAGTGGCTCTAATGCCATTTCTCCTCTCTTTGGAATTGTTCCT
Organism: Irena cyanogastra; assembly: GCA_013397155.1. NCBI lineage: Eukaryota > Metazoa > Chordata > Aves > Passeriformes > Irenidae > Irena > Irena cyanogastra. Next base: position 1,176,579 of record VWZV01005308.1, on the reverse strand, counting down.
TGGCACATCTGGTTTCAGAGTATTTTGGTGGTTTAAAATCACATGAGAATCCAGGTGCAAGCCTCGGAACCAAACATTTTTGATTGCCCATGTTTTCCCAATCAGACTGTGCTCACATATATGAATATAAGAAACAGATTAAATCATTTTTCACAGACTGATAACTGAGAAGTCCTAAACTATTTTTCCTTTACTCTGAATTTGCAAAATGAGACATTTTGTGGGTGGCATTGAGTGATCATGTTTTATTTACAGGGCTTACTTAGACTCGATGAATAATAGTGAAAAAGAAAAATACTTACCAAATTTTCTTTTAGGTGGAACTCTGAAAATGAGACTCTAGTCCCCATCTTACTGTAAGTTAAACCTCAGGGGAAATGAGTGTGATGGTTATAGCCTCACACAGCATTTCCACATTGTGAAACCAGCCAGAAACACAAGTCTTAGCCTTGTACAGTAGCTTCTCTGGTGAAACATGAAAGGACATTTATCTGTGGAGCAGGATAGGTGTGTTTGAGCAGGGCTGACAAACTACAGCTGATGTTGTGCAGTGCACTTAGCTTTTCAGATGCATTGGCACTAAACCTGCAAGATTTTGGTTTGATTCAAAATCAGAGGTATTTACTTGAGCACAGCTCAGTAGCAGAGGAGCTGATCAAGCAGATTTATTATGTGTTTTTGAGATTTAATAACGGGCAAGTGGCTGCCACTCAGTTGTTTTAAACCTTTATGACTGATGGCTATCATGTAGCTTCTCAGGGAGGCAGATAAATATTTTATTATGCTGTAGTTCAGCAGGGCAAGTGTGAACTGTGAAGACCAATGTTTCATGCTGACACAAAGCACTGACATGGATGAGTAGACAGATAAACGCTGAGTTGCTCAGTGCTTGTTTGTAGATTCTGCTGATGGTTCTATTTTCTGCAAAATATTTTATTGAAGTAATAACAGAGGCTGTCTCTGTCATGCCAGCGGCGGGGGCGCCGGGATTGCAGAGGAGATAGTCTGCTTGGCATCTGTATGGCTGTAAAAGGTGGGTTATGGGTGTACAAAATGTTCTTCAGAAGACAAAAGGAGGCAAAACCTTCCTAGTGCCTGCGATTCCCATACACAAGAATGAAAATAAAGCAATTACCCCAGTGTTAAGAGCATTTCTCCCTGGAAGAGTTGAGGCTTTGAGGATTTAATGGTGTGTCCCCATAACAGGAGGCTGTGGATGGAGCCTGTGAGATTTGGATGTGATACTTTGACTTTTCATTCCTGTGCTGGATTAAAGTGGGTGTCTGCTCTGGTGCCTTCTGAAGCAACACCCTGAGATAAGCTCGGCTGGTCAGAGCATGGTGGCTGTGATGCCAAGGTTGTGCATTCAATCCCTGTATGGGCTGCTCACTTAAGAGTTGGGCTCAGTAATCCTTGTGGGCCCCTTCCAACTCAGAGTATTCTGTGATTCTGTGACGACAGGTGTCTGTGAATAGGTAGAAAACAGTATGTCCTGCTGAAGTGATGTGGTAGTGCACAATTAAAGGTGTTCTCACAGGGGAAACACCAGGAAGAAAAGCTACTGACTGCAGTTTAAAATAAGCTGGTTTTTTACTCTTATATGAAACACAACTTTTAGTCCTGTTAGATATCTGTTTGGGAACTTAAGGAGACTACAAAGTGAGAACTGGAGGAGAGCTTTTTATGAATGAACAACACCACAATATCTACAAGAAAAAAGAATTCATTCATTTCAAGCTCGTGTCAGTAATACGGGATATTTTTTTGGTAGTTCCCAAGGTGGGTGCAGAGAGGAGTCAATGGGGCAATGTCAGTTTAGGGCAACTGAGGATGTGGTCCTTCATGTTGAAACTTGAGTTTCCAAGGATATGAGAAGTCACACTGAGCTTCTGACAATGTATCATGTAAGCAAATAAGAATTATCAGTTAAAAGTTTCCTTTCTTTTTAAGGGATTGTATTTGCATTTTAGCAGGCTGGCTGGGGTCAAGGCAAGCAGTGTTGCTGTTTATGTCTGCAATCCTCTGTGCTACTGGATGTGCACCTCATTGGGTTTGGATGAATGCTTTTTTTTCAAATGTTTATGAGTTGCAGCAAAGGATAATGTTTTTGTCTCCTTGGACATATAACAGTGTCTGTCTTCTCCAGGGGCTTGTGGGGGAAAGAGATGTTTCCTCTGGAAGCAGTCCCAGTCCTTTGGGAACCATGCTGCACTCTGCAGGATCAGGTCTGTAGTGAACAGATCTGGCATTTCCCTTTTTGATCTTATACCAAGAGATGTGTAAGAGCAGAGATGCTGTACTCAAAACCCAGGGCAGGTTTTTTCCAAAGGGCAGAAACCTTTGTATCTTGAAGGAAACGTAAGTGTTGGTAACCTCAGGAGTGGTGCTGGGGCACCCAGGATGTTCTAGGAGAAACCATAAAAGGGAAGGGATTTGTTTTGCTGCAGCATAAGTGAAATACCTCTGTGGAGTTGTTTTCCCTGAGATCTGGTGATTAACTCAGACCACGGTGTCAGATGCTGTGTAAATACAGAACAAGATGGTGATCTGTGCCCTGTAGAGTATGTGTTGAAAGCAAACACTTACCCGAAAGGCCTAACTGTGCTAATGCTGACAGTAGTTAAAGTTGCAGTGATGACTCTGTCATTAATCAGAAATTTCTGAGTTAGAGTTATTCCAATTCTTAGATATTAGGATTGAGTGATTGAGTTATTTTTTTCCTCTCTGCTGGGGTAGCAGATATGGAGGCAGCAGATGGTTACTGCACTCTTCATTCTGAAAAGTAAGGTTTTCCTGAAACAGGGTTTGCCTTTTAATCCATTGTGGTCTTTGCTAGGTCAGAAAAGGACCAAAGTTAGTTTTCATACCTTGTAATCAACAGCTTTCAATTACTTGTGAGCTCAGCAGAGGTTTTGGACATATCTGACATTGTTTTTGATGTGCACAGCAACATGAACACTCCTTTCCTTTAAACAGAAAGATGTTCTTGGCCTGGTTCTTCTGCTCCTGCACCTTATGAAATCATTTACATCTGAGCAAAGCACGAGAGAGGTGTGTGTGGAGCAAAACCAACCACTGGAAAACTCATTCTTGCCTGAGGTACCAGATTGTGAGGATCCAGTCATCCTTGTGGTGATGGAGTAAACAATGCACAAACTTCTGTGCTTCAGGGGAAGCTCAGACTGCACAGCTGCTGCTGTGAGGAGCAGCAGCAGTGACAGGGAGCTGAGCACTGTTGACCTCATGTAGGCTCAGACAGCGTCTGTGCTGTGAGCATGGTTCGTGTGAGCATGTTGCCGTTCTTCACAGGCACACAGGAGATGCTGCAGCTCAGCCTCTGCCCCATCCTCTGTCAGTGCTTTTGAGGAGAGGATCAAAAGAGTCCTAGCTCCTGCTTTGATGGGTCCCAAGTGCTTTGCTGTGCCCACAAAGCAAGTGGCAGCAAGGGATGAGAAGTTGGGATGACAGAGTATTTCAGTTTCAGCTTCCATTAGGACTGTCAAGCTGTGCAGGGGGAGATGGATGACCCCACACAGCGGGTGACAATGGGCTGGTGGAGCCCCTTTGAACCTGAGAGGAGAGAGGCCATGCTGGCTGCTCCTTCTGAGGGCAGAACAAGTCCCCAGCAGTCTTTACATGACCTGTATCTGTGCAGTTTGATGGACCCTTCTATAATTAACCATTGTCAAGAATACCCTTCCAACTGCCGGCTGGCATTTCAAATAGGAACATCAGATTAAGGAGAAGAGAGGTAATGAGGTGCAAGGAGAAAATCCTTCCCTGGGGAACAAATCAAACCTGATACCATCATGAAAGGTAATGAGAAATGCACTGCCAAACTGAGGTTCACTGTGGCTGCCTAGAGGAAACAAAACCGTGTATTCTTATTTTAAACACTGAGAGGGGATGCTAATGCTTTGGTCTGCTGGCTATGTCAGGGCATGTGCAGCTTCCACACCTGCCTCTTGAATGTAGTTTTGCCACACGTTTCTTGAGTCCTTGGGCCAGTCATTTCACTCCTCTGTGACATAAAGTATGTCTACATCATTGTAAGGGAGTCAGTGCAAACAGAGTGTGTCTGTGCACCCACGGGACAGGTTCAGGAGCTATGACTGCATCTACACTGCCAAACAACACAGGGCTAAGTCTTGTCCACACTGCACAGAACTTGGCCTCTCTTCTTTTGTCTGGAGAAGTCAGACCTGTACCCTTCTGTCTTTACTGTATATGGCAGTCTTGTCCCCTGGAGCAGTCATGGGTGTCACCTGGTCTGGCAGTGCCAGACACTGTGCTGACAATTAAGGTATTGACCACCTGTGATCCTGTAAATCAATTTGTTTTCTGGCTGTGCTGCATTTAGCAGTATAAATGCAGCCTGTGCGGCTGTGTCAGCATGGCTGTGTGCCCACACTGATAGATAGTCAGGGTTATTATTTCACCCATGGTGCTACACAATTGGAGGCACAAGAGTTTATGCCACAGATACATTGAGTATTAGGTGACTATCATTGTAATTACTAACCTTACTGGTATACTCAGTAGCTTAAAGTGTACAAGAAGCATGGTTATTCTCTACATAGAAGCTGCAGCAAAATGTTGTTGCTTGAGACTGTTTTCAGCCTTCAGCAATTTGCAGACCACATGCAAGTTTTCCAGGAGAAGCACAGCTCACCTGTAACAAAACTCTCTTGACTGTGGATGTGCTTTCCTGGGCTCCTGGCATGTGGTCACAGGAACCTTGGGGATCCAAGAACCACCAGTTAATGTCTACAGACACATGGGAGACAGTGGACTTTACAAGGAAATGGGCAGATGTTGAATGTGAGACCTCCCTTAACATGTTTGGTGAGGCACTAAAACACCTGATGGGGTGTTTGATTTTCAAGTACCTGCTCTGTCTTCTCAGGACAAGATTGCCATTTCACACGGTGGGCTGTAAGAGCAGGGGCTGTAGGATGTGAGGACAGAGCAAGCCACAGTCCTGAGTGGCAGACAGTAGTTCTGCAGGGCTGGGAGAGCTGGGGAGCATGAGGAACACATGTCACAAGGGCATGTTCTTATCCTCAGCTGCCATCCTGTTGATGTATCCTCAGTGCTGATAACAATCTTAAGTGTCTGCAATCTTGGTCTCATCTGTGTGTCACCTCTCTTCCTGTGACAGCTCTTCCCCCACACTGCCACAGACACCACAAAAGGTTTTGTTGCTCCCCAAGTTACATGTCAGGGAAACATTTACTCCACACAGCTCTCTGCCACCCATTCTAGACCCTGATACAGGATTTGGGACTAATGCTGCTTGAGCTGCCCTTGGGCTTCTTGCAGGGTTAGTTGTGTCATTTTTTCTACCGAAAATCTTGAAAGACATTTTACTTAAATCTTGTGCAGTGTGAGTTGCATGGATTTCAGAGAACATGTGAGTCAGAGCAAGGCAGTCAGTATTGCTGTGCTCCACAGAAGAAAAATATAAGGGTAACTATTACAGTATTTACAGCATAATTTTTCATATTGAGATTTGCATAAGCTTGTTTGAGTTCTTCAGCATAAAACCCCCGTGATTATAGAGGAGCCAACGTGTTACAAGACTCCCTGTTTCTCCAGAGAACCCAGAGGAAAACAGTGCTTTAATACATCTAAATTCACTTGAGGTGCCTGATGTTATCAGTTAAAGCTCACAGAAAATATATTTCTTCCCTTCACTGTTTTTGCCATTTCCCTCTTTCCCTAGTGTTTCTCCTGACTTGTCTTCTTCGTGTCTCTAACACAAATGTAAGGAGAAATGGCACCTTTTTGCTCTACAGATTTGCCCCCTGTGTGCATTCTTCCTGCCAGCAGCAGACTGCAAATGTTTCCTGCTTTTTGTCTTGAGAGGCACCTGGAGTGAAAACAGCTGAAACAGACTGTGAGGCAGAGTGTGTTTAGTTCTGTGCATCATGACTGATTGGTACTTACTGGTTTCTGGGCCTCCTGAATACCTCCAGAAGGCTGATGTGAGGCAGGTTGTGGAGAAGATAAGTAGGAGTAACTTGGCGAGGATTTGACCTGCAGAATCTATTCCTGACCTTGCTAAAAGGAGGGCTGGTTTCTAGGCCCTAGTCCATAGGCCTGACAATTGACAAGAGCAAACTGAGGGGATGTGATGTGGTATGTCCAATATGATGTACGTGGTGGTACCATGAAAATGGCATCTCTTTTCAAGGAGACCATAATTCTGCCTTTGGGCCTCTTTTTCTCTCTGTTTGCCATTTGCTCTTTCACTCATTTCTTCACTGTCCTGTGAGTCAAAAGTTGACTGCAGTGTGGTAAAACACTCTGTCTCCTTTTTAATCCAGATAGTATGATTTTGTGGTCTGTCCTTTGGCTAATTCTCTCCCCTTACTCCCCTGACCTCCTTAGAAAAGCTGTGCTTCTTGACTGTATGATGCTGGATTTGCAAGGTTGGTGTTCTCTAAGCATTTTGCACTGTGTTGCCTTGCATATTTTATATCAGTGTTCTAATTAAGACATCAGATCATGATGGGTGAGTGTTCGTGTCAGTGACTCTTCTCTAAACAATGAAGAGTTGAAGGAAATCTCCAGGAGACTGGGAAGTGTGTGCAAATGAGTTGCTCTTATGTGAACTGCTAACATGCTCTTCTAGGCAGAGTTTGGAGTTGATATGTGATCTCAGATGGGATTCCCTCTAAACTGAAAAACTCTGCTTCGCTCTGGCTTTTCCAACACATGCTCCCACACATCTCCTTCAGTGGTGAGCATCATCCCTCAGATGTACTAAAAGCAGCTCAGCCCAAAATGGCAGAAAGGAGCAGCTGTGGACATGGAAAAAGCAGAAAAATACCTGTCCAGGTCCAAGCTCTGGTGAAGGAGCAGAGGCTGGTCACAGAAAAGCTGCTCAAGGCTAAGCACTGTTCCTGTAAGAAGGCAGAAGCAGTGGACTGAGACTCTGTATTTTCTTTCTTTCCAGACTCACGTCAGCTGTTGTTTAGCCTGTGCTGCCTTTCCACTCCCTGCCCTTCTCTCCTTAAGTGTCTGTCTGCTACAGCAGCAAGAAATAAGAGACTTTCTTTTCTTTGTGAAAGGAGTAAGTGGGATGTTCCTGGGTTCAGGAGTCAGCACCAGGCCAGTCCAGCTCATTTATTCAGAGGATGTCAGTGCAAGACTTGCAGAAGTGACAGGGATGTGCAGCAGCCTCTGTGCCTGGTGGTCACTCCTCGTGGCAGACGGTTTCAGTGATGTGACCAGCTCCTGAAACAAGCTAAATTGGAGCTGGCTCCCTGCCATGGTGCCAATCCACATCCCCTCACAGAGCATGAGCAAAGCAAGAACTCTTGCCTTTTTATCTGGAGCTGGTTACTGGGGCCTTCTGTTGGAGTTTCACCAGCCAGTTCAGGTGATTAGCAGCTTATGCATCTTCTTTCAGCTTTTTAACTGATTTTGAGTTCCAATCAAGTGCAATCTCACCAGAATCCTGGAAGGAGGGATATTTAGGGCACGCCAGCAGAATGCCTGTGTGTGCTGCTGGAACAACAGAGAAAATTGCTGGAGGCTGAGAAAGAAAATCTTTTGGGACAAAAGAAACCTGACATCATGAAGGGACAAGCCTTCAAATCTTCATCTTGATATAAGAGGGCAAATTACCACTTTCAGAGTATATTGTATTCAAGGATTTTTCAGTTTGGAAGGTCAAGAGAAGGTTCATGTCATCTTACAGTGGTGTCAAGAAGATATTTCCCTTCTCTCTTACATATCTTCTTTTAATTCTTTTTTTCCTTTTCTATTTTTGTGTCTGATGTTGAAGGTCATTTTATTTTCTGATTCCTCCTGCATTTAATTTCCCTGAGTTCTGTCTCTGTCTGATTTAGAGTCATAATCATTTGTATTTGGAAGTGTGGGGTTCAAATGATAAAATAAATTTGTTAAAATGTAGGGGTTTTTTTCCCATCCAGCTTTTCAAGATCTAATTATTTTTCAGCTGAACTAGTATGCAATTGATAGATGAAAATGTAAATTTACAGGTTTAGTATTCAAAGTATTTTTCATCTGATCAAAGAAAGGGAAGCATTTTAAAAAATACAAAGCTTACGTTCTTGCAAAAGTCTGAAGTTATGTCGTTGTAGTCAAGCCATCAGGAAATCCACAGGGCATCCACTAATGCTTATTTCATTTTTCTGCAGGAGGTCTTGACCTTATCTTCATGCCAGGCCTTGGGTTTGACAAAAAAGGCAACAGATTGGGAAGAGGGAAAGGATATTATGATACCTATCTTGAAAGATGTATGAAACATCCCCATGGAAAGCCTTACACGATTGCTTTGGCTTTTAGAGAACAGATTTGTGAATCAGTGCCTGTGACAGAAAATGATGTTCCAATAGATGAAATCCTTTATGAAGACTGCTGAAAGTGTTTTGATACCAGCCCATCTCTGGAGCAAGCAGCCAAAAAAGGTGCCATATCCATCAATCATGTTTTTTTCTAATTGTCATGTATGACTTTGGGACCAATAAAATACACTAGTTATGTTTGGGGAAAAACACCTCCAAAAACGGTGTAACTGTGGTAATAGTAGTGAGGATTGTGTTGATTTGCTTCTAATTAGCAAATGTCTGGTGTGAATTCTTATTCTAAAATCAGTGCAAACAAGAATGAGTGACTGTTTATTGCAGTAAGGACCATTTCTTCTCATAATATTTTTGAGGGACAAGGTTCTTGATACTTAAGAGTTTTATTATTTGGGTTTAAAAGAGAACTGTCTAGTAATAGCAGTTCTTGATCCATCGTGGAATTAGATACTTGTAATGGCAAAAGTTCTTAGTACTTAAATATTGTGTACATCCATGAGCAAAACAAGAAATTGATGGAAACATCTCAGAGTAAGCTGTGACAAAATGGTGATGGGAAAAAAGCCTTAATTAATTTTAGTGTATGCAGTAATTTTGGCTGTTTACTTGGATCCTTGCAGTTGTCTTAAAATAAAGGGAGTACCTGTTAATAAAAAAAGGTTGATGTCCATAACTTTGGTATGTTCTTTCCTTTATGTGAATACAAGATTGCAGTGTAGTCTAAAATGTGGTCAAGGAGTTCTCTATCTGGACCCAGCTATTTTTTGGTAAAATAATATTCAAAATTACTTTAAGTTCTCTAATTTTGAACATAACCCATTCATATTGTCCCAAAATACTGTGTGGTACTATGTTAAAAAATGAGAGATGCTGAGAAGTGCAGAGAGCAGGTTGTATGGATGGAATAAATTTTTGGGTGAAAGGTTTTTTGTTCTCTGCTTCTTGAGACGATCATGGAAATCCAGAAGAAGATAGTGAGTTTCCTCTGCACACTGTCCTTGTAAAATATTTCCAATCAGGATCAATCAAACTGTCAGAATTTTGTGTTCCTTCTTCAATGCAACTTGTCTATGCATATTTAACTCTTCCCTCAATCAATAAATCAGTGTGTTTATTTTCACCAAACTGCTCTATGTCATCATTAAAAAATCCATAAATTCTCAAGGACCAGCTCCAGAGTGGAAAGACCTTAAGGCTTCCTCAACAATGCCTGGATTTGTGAACAAAGCCGTGCCTGCAGTACCTGTGAACCTTTTCTTCTCAGAGCACTTGTATTCAGTGCTATTTCCATTCTGCTAATACAGGACTATTTAAACCCTCTGTCTCTGGGGTGAACATAAGCTTAGGCCTGTGCTCCCTGGTGCTTCTCCACCCTGTGTTCAGCAAGGTCCATCTGGCTGGGCTGAAGATCCCTCTGGTGCTGGCCTGCTGGGCATCCCTCCCGTGTGTGCAGGAAAGCTGCAGCTTGGGCAAGGCAGCTGGTAGCACTGTGCAAAATGGGCTGCTTGGTCAGACAGTGGTGATCAGAGCTGGCTTTCCCCCCTTCCTTGTCACACTGTGTCACCCCTGCAAACAAAAGGTGTGTCCGTGGTGCACGAAGGGTGCAAGCAGCAATTGGGGTGACAGCATCGGTGCTGGTGCAGTCATTGGAGTGTCCCCCCAGCCCTCTCAGCTCTGAGTACTGCCAGCTGTACTGCCTCACACGAGGGAGACAGAGTCCTGCCATTCCAGACCTTTGGGGAGTAAAAGTGATCAGAAAATCAGACCTTTTTCTTCTTACATTCTCTGTCGTGTCAGTATTTTAATCCCTTCTTAATTTCTGAACTTCCATTAGCCTATGGAGAGCAACAAAAGGAAACAATGGGGAAGGTTTTGTGTGTGGCAGGCTTGTTTCTGGGTTTGTCTGCAGAGCTGTTAGAGTTCACCTAGCACATTAGGCTCAGCACTGTGCCATATGGCACAGCCTGCCACCAACATCAACAAAGCCACGCTGAAGCCAGTGCTTGTCACAGCAGAAACCTGGAACCTGCATCTGAGACATGTGTTAAATGCATATATTAGGTCCAACATGTGCGGCCCTTTGGCTTAGCTTTTGATCTTGCTGTCTGAACTTTGATTTATTCACTAGAACAAGGGCTGCTTGGCTTGTAGGTATTTCACTATGGATGATAGCATGTGAACACCTGTGTACAGAAAGGCCAGCATATGGGGAAGAGGCTTCAGAGCCAGCATTAGCAGCTGTACAGAAACAGAGGGCTGAGAGACAAGGGCTTGGTTTTGTTGCGTGAGAGTTCAAAATAAGAGGGGGCAAAGTGAAAGACAAGATTTTGGATGCAAAATACAGGCCCTCATCCAGCATAGCCACAGATAAGCACCGAGCTTTGTCCTTGTGGGCTCACTGGAGTCGCTGGAACTAATTGGTGTAGAAAAAGCCAGCAAGCTTTGAAGGTTTTCAGGACTTGAGGCAATGAGTGTCCCCAAACTTCCTGTGTCCCAGATCACTTTTCAGTACCTCCTGCAGCCATTCTCTCCCACTTTCACTCCAAACTGCCCTTTTGGCTACAGCTGCAGTGGGAAAGAATGAGGAGGCTATTTAATGTACTGTATCATTGGGAACAAGAGGAGCTGGTGCTTTGTTCCTTGCCAGCTTCTCCTGAGTCAGGAGTTGATCATTACAGGCTCATCAGCCAGGCTGGGGGAGCTGCAGGACCCTGGCTGATGCAGATAGCTCTTAACATTTAGCTGGTGGGGATAGTAAAACGATATTTATGTATATTGTCTCGAGAATCACCGAGCTAAATAAATGTGGCAGTTTTCATTTGACATTCCCAGCCTTGCTGCTGTCGCTCAGGGTTTTTCTTTTTGCCACAGAACATGAAATCACTGTCACTTTGATAGTATATAGCAGTGTTCCTGAAGCACAGAGGTTAGGGGGGTGGGGGGTGCGTCAGGATTATTTACGTTTGCTATGCATGAAGTGGCACTCGGGGAGCGAGGCAGGCTGCCAAGGCAGAGAGGAATCGGGGCTGTCTGCTTGCTCTCTTGTATCTCTCCATGCTGGATTGTCAGGGTAGGATTTATAAAAATTGCTTCAAAACAGTATCATCTTTCCTCAAATGGACGTGCCCCCGTCTGGCGCAGCGAGTGCCATTATTGCAATTCTCATGACAAAGCGTCTATCAATCTCCACTTTGTTTATAAACAAATCTGCCTGCCCTGCATAAGAAATAGATAGACTAAGGAAAAAGCACCATTACCAAAGGAATAAGTTAATTATATTTCAGGATCTCAGTGGGGAATGCTATCTCAGACTATTCAGTAAGATCTGACCAGTGGAGTTATAATTAAAAAATGTCCCCAGGGAGGAACTTGTAAATTATTTACTGTAAGGGGCTTTTCCAGGCTCTTTTAGTTTAATTACACACTCTGGAAGAGAAAGGCCTCAGAACTAAATTAACTAAGATGTTGAAATGGCTTTGTTAAAATCATGTTTACAGCTAAGCAAGTGGGTGACTGTGAGCAAAGTTCAAATATAGGACAAATCTTTGAAAGCTGACATTACTTATGGTTTAAAAATCATACGGAAAGCACCAAAAAGTCTGTGCATAGAAAATGCAGTGGTTTTGTCCAGTATATCCACTGGCCTCAGAAGGCTTAGTATAAGCCCAGATCTGACAGTGCCTCATAGCCGTTTACTTTGTAGGAAGGGATTTCTGTGGCCTTTTCTGGAGGGTACAGAGGAAACTGGTTGCACTTGATGATCTTACAGGTCTTTTCCAGCCTGAACAATTCTGTGAGTTCATGGTTGTAAGCCCTAACATAGGGAGATGGAAGATTAGACGTGATGGAGAGGCAGAATATGAGGATGCTGGGGTGGTCTGAATTTTCCATCACTCTCTCACTATCTAGGACATTTTAACTCAAAACAGCCTGGTTAAGCCCTAGTGGAAGGTGGGCTGAGTGTGTCCCTTGGTGCTGAGGGACAGGCAGATGTTGTGACCTTTTCAAATGTGTGAGTGTAGACAGCTGGCATGATCTCTGGTCAGATGTGGAGAATGGAAGTCCAGAAAGCTCCCCCTTCATCTCAACCACTGACTCATTGCTTGGCCAAGAAGGAGGCATTATCTAATATCTGTTTGCTAAGGCACAAGACAGCCAGGAATACTCTATCTGCCTGCCTGTTGATGCCAAATTCTGTGTATGCCATGGCCCTTCAGCTGCAGTTGCCCTTGAATTTGTTTCTTTCTGAAAAGCCCCACGTTTGCTGTGCCACCTTCACCACAAAGCCAAGGGCTGCACAGAGCAGTCAGCCAGGCAGGCTGCTGGGGCCCTGTACATGTGTGGGCACTTCTCTTTGCCCTGGGGCTCCTTTTTTTTTCAAATTTATTGCACTTACATTGTCTTGCTTAGATGGAAACTGCCCCAGAGTCAGGAATCTCTCTACCCCCTGCATGTGTACAGTCTTCAGCAGATGCCATGTGATTCTAGCCTGGGGTACTGTTATCACATCCTAAGCAATAAGTTCTCCACCTTCAGGCAAACTATCTGCAAATCTGGAGATGAAAGCTGCTTTAGTTGTTCATCAGGCAGATGAGATCTCTGCTTTTATTTTGTTATACTGTAAATCTGCTACTTAGTTTTCTACTCTCTCTGCAAACTACTGAATCATAAAAATGCTTGTAGCAAATGCCAGCTTGTCTGTCACCAGTATAATGCATTTTAAATGGCTTATCAGCTCCAAGAGAAGACTACAATACTTTGGAGATGATTTGGATATATAGTTAGGGAACAAAATATGTTGTCAGCTTTCGAATTTTCTTGATCAATAGATTTTACTTTGTATTTTACTATGGTGTATCCAGTAGTACTATGGGAGGAAAGAGAAGGTATCCCTAAATTTCTGCAAATGTAGCCTTTTGATGGGGAAAACCACAGAAGAAGAGTGGAGTAGGACAGAATGTAAATCAAAAGATTCTTCTTGAAAGGGCAGGACTATAAGGTTTGAATATTCTGAGCAGAAGCACTGCCATTTAATTATTAGGAGTGTTGAGTCCATATTAACCTTTATGGAAAAGTACTGTAGGCTATAATAAAGCTGAATATCTTTCTGTAGCCTTTTGTTATCACCTTGTCAACTTTAATAAAATATTACTAACAAAGAAGTTATATTAGGATGGCTAAAAAAGTACTGGAAAGGATCATTTCCTATTAAATTGTTTTGATTCACCATTTCCCCCACAGTATATGAGTGTCCGAGTGGTGAAGCAGGTCACTGATCATTTCCCCTTGATTTATGGGGGCTTCATTCTGCTCCTTATCCCTGTTTTCCAGCTCAGGGGGCTGGGTACCTGCTGAACAACTGCTCCACTATTAGGGACTGAGGCAAAGAAGGTATTAAGTACCTCAACTTTTTCCTCATCCTCTGTTACTAAGTTTCTCCTCACATCCAACAAAGGATGGACACTCTCCTTAGCCCTCCTTTTATTTGAAATGTATTTACAGAGACATTTTAGAGCACCTTCCACAGCAGTAGCCAGGTTAGGCTCTAGTTGGGCTTTGGCCCCTGTAATTTTCTCCCTCTATAACCTCACAACATCCTTGTAGTTCAGCCAGGCCAGTCTTCCCTGCTGGCTCATCTTTTGGCACATGGAGATGGCCTCTTCTGCACCTTTAGGGTTTCTTTCTTGAAGGATATCCAGCCTTCCTGAACTCCTCTGCCCTTCAGGAGCTGCCTCCCCAGGGACTCTGTCAGCCAGGCTCCTACAAACAGGCCAAAGTCCAAGGCAGCCATTCTGCTCACCCCTCTCCTTCCCCAGGAATTAGGAAAACGTTGATAATTTTCTGATCGTTGTGCCCAAGGAAGTTTTGAACTGTCACATCACCACTTCTGTAATTCCTGGTGTGGGAAAAGCCCGTGGTCCCCTGGGAACACCACTTTTGGAACCTAGCAGCCCTTTAATGCAGGCAGAAGTGAAAAACGTAGCAGGAAAAACCAGGTAAATTTAACAGAAAGCTTGAGCTGAGGTGGGAATTTGGAGAGGTTTAGATACAATCAAGTCATGCAGAAGAAAGGGAAAAAGAGATTACCCTCTGAGAACTGGATTGCAATGGCTTGGTGGGAGATGAAAAGATTTAGCTCAGCCTTCAGCAGTTTTGCAGCCACCCTCCTGGGGACACCTTGCAGGAGTCAGTGACCAGCTGCAAGCTGCCCCTTTACAGCCCTGATAAATGCTCTGCAAAGGCTAAAAAAAGCAACGTCGACTCTACAAAGGCTGAAAAAGCAACTTTGCAGCTCGTTTTCTTGGAGACACTTGCTTCCCTGAGACTGCTCCTGCCCACACTGGTGGGACTTTGGCAGAGCTGCTGTGCTGTAACCTGCTGGCCACGCTGCCCTGTCCCTGGCACGGGACACTCGTGGATGAACACCGTTGTTAGCATCAGTTAAGGGCACTGGGGAAGGCCTGGAAGCTGGCCATAAATCTGGAGGTAAGCACCAGCGAGCAGCAGGGGCTGGGCTGTACCTCATTAATAAAGATGTTGAGGAGGCACGGGCGCTGCGTTGCTGTGGATGTTGTTGCTCAGGGCTGCAGCACAGCACAGCTGAGATTTGATACACACAGGGCTATCAGTCAAAGACTCTTTGCTGGCTTAAAAACTATCCAGGTTATCATTGGTAGAAGCTGTTCTTGGTGATGAGGTTCTTGTTTTATTTAAAGGAAGGAAAAAGTCTATCTCCATTTTTCAACATAACACAAATTCCTGACGGAATTCCCCAGCTTATTGAACAGTGCTGTGAACACTTTGTTTTGAATAATTTGCACCAAAATTAAAGTGAGGTTTAAAGCTCTGTGTGACACTGGTCTTGGCTTTGTAAGCACAATCTCCAGCACAACAGGCCCCTGGCTGGGATTAGTCCCAGCACAATGCAGATTATTCAAGAGCAAGAATAAAGAGGTAAGAGGAGGGGATTATAGTGCAATAGGCTTAAATCTGGTTTTGTGTAAGGGCTGGGAGCAGCAGCAGGACCAGCCAGGCTGTTTTCTCACCACTTGAATACTTCAAATCCAGTCTGGATGTATAATTTTCTGGCTTTGCCTCTATTTTCCCTGACAGGTATACAAATGTTTGGAATAAGCATTGTACTTCAACATTTACAGGGCACTCTGTGGTGCATGGACAGAAGCCATAAGGGGCACGGCAGCTGTCTTGCTTATTGTGGCACCCAGAAATGAAATGTTTCTCCCTGAGGACGTCAGGGAGAGGGCTGCAGCTGTCTGGGCATCGTGGAGGAGGGGAAAGAGGAGCAGAAAGGGTGAATGGCCAAGGAGGAGGGAGGGGAGCAGCTCTTCACTGGGGGCTGTCACAGACTCACCTCCTGTCTTTCGGGAAACTTTTTATACAGAGCTGTGGGAACACAAGTATTTGTGGATTTTTTTTAAAAAACAAAATGTAAATTGGACTTTAGAGCAAGCATTTGTCTAAAATCAGAAGCCATGGGCCTGAGATGCTGTAGGGTGTGACAGGAGAAGGGGCTAATTGCAAGCAAGCTTCTACCCCTCCTGATTATTGTTGTAACACACAGATCATTGATATGATGGTCTGAACATTAAAAATTTGTTTAAATATTAAACTATCAAGTCCTTTTTCTGATCTCTAAGTCACTACCTCTTGGAAAAAGAGGTTTGGGCTCTGCCCCCATCTGATGCTGGGTTATTCCCTGTCAACCTAGTGACTCCTGCCAGGAGGCTGCAAAATGGCATTTTCAATCTTTTGCTTTGTTTGTGTGTGTATTGAATAGCTGGTCCCACATGTTCTTCTGCAAGCTCTCATGTGGGCATGAAGGCTGCTGCCTCCTATGGTCCTCCCTCACCTTCTGGTTCCCAGCACAACTGGCCCTGCCTGGAGATTTAGGGCATGTGAATCAAGGCAGGAGGGGAAGCAGAGAGACCATTTTCCAAATGAGCATTTTCCTGGGTTTGGGAAGGTGCCCAAGTGCAGGTTATGCACTTTCAAACTGCTGTCTTCAGGCAGAGGAGGAGGGAGAGGAGGCAGCCACCATGAACAGCCTCCTGATGCAGGAGGAGAGTTGGAAAGGTGACCAAGTTCTGCATTATTTTCCCATTTTCTTAGCCCATGGAGCAGCACAAACATCCCTTTGGTGTTTAAACTACAGCAAAGCACTTCCCAGAGAGGAAGAATTCGCCTGCAGCTGAGCACCCTGCTTCTTTTCAAGGTATCCACAATGCTGTTGCTCCATGAAGTGACCTCTGGTGTCACCTGCAAGATGGGTCAAGAGCAGTGCAAGCACACTAAAATCCCATCATTTACCCTTCTGCCCTGTTGAATTTTATTTCTCAAGTAGCTGTTGTGCCATGCAAGAGGTGGTGTACAAAGAAGAGCCAGTATTGGAGCTGTTTTGCAAGAGAATGATGCTGTTGGGAGACAAATGCAAGCATATTAATGATAATGCAGACAAAAAAAAACAAAAACAAAAATAAACTAAAAAAAAAGAAAACAAAACAAAAACAAAAACAAATTATTATTCAAAAACTTCTAACTCATTTTAAGTCTGGTTTTGGGATGTGTGTGTGAGACACAGATCTACTTATCTTCCATTATTCTGCATATTACTCTGACAGCAGGTAGTGTTTGAGGCAACGCTGAAAAACACTATTAAAGGCAATGAGCCCAGAGCACTTATTAAGGCAACAATTTGTTCAAGGAGGAGACTCTTAACAGCTTTGGCTTCGTGGCTTCCTTCCTGTGTAACACTTTGGAGCACAGGCAGGCAGATCTTGACTTCGTGGGTTGTAGCTCTGTCTGCTGGAGAGCTTGAGAAGGATCAATGTGAAATGAATCCTAGCACAGCCTATCCCCAAGAGCACAGCAAAATTAATCCACCACTAGTTTCTCTCTGTCTGGAGCTGGAAAATACAAACAGAAAGTGAAATTTGTGCTGATAATTACTTTGGCAGCTGTCACATGTGCATGGTGTAAAGGATCAGCACAGACACAGCTTCCAATGTGATGATAGCCTGTGGTAATGGCTATGATTAAGAGGAAGCTAATTAGAATATTTTACACGTTCAGTCCCCACTGTACACTGCTCTTTAAGTAAATTTGCATTTGGGAAGAGAGCCTTATTTTTGATGTACATGGATAGTGTTCCCTGCAGACTTCCATTGATTTGCACAGTAGCCATTTGCACCAGAGCATTTTCTTTGGTAGCTCACCAAACATTACAGCTTTCTTCCACACAGCAACAAAACTCAGAAAAGATTTGTCCTAGTTCTTCTTACAAACAAGCAGGCACAAATACATGAAGAATTACATAGAACAGACATTTTTAAGGTTACCTAAAGAATTTAGTCTAATGCTCCTTTTTCAGTGTTGCTTCAAACACTACCTACTGTCAGAATAATATGTGAGGAATAATGGAGTGAGGACAACTAGATCTGTTTCTCACACACATGTCCCAAAACCAGATACAGAATGAGTGAGAGGCTTTTGAATAGTACTTTGATTTCTAAGTCACATAAGTGTTTGCAATTTTATCCAGGATGGAGCTGCACATGCAAACAGACTGGTTTCAAACAGCGTGAGCATACTCAAATGCCTTTGTGTTGGAGGTATTAATCCACATATGGGCATTCAACTACTATCAGAACAAACTGTGCCACTGCACTAGAATCAGATAAAAATATGCAAAGCAGGTAGCTTGAGGCTCATTTGTACTAAAATTCCTCTAGCTGTTTGAAGAGACTTTGTAATGTCAGCATACTCCCACCTGAGCATATTCTTTATTGTGAGCTTTGTAAAGTGTCCTTCCTGGATGCAAAAATGGGACCTGAATACATTTACTTCAAGGATGCAAACTTTTTTTTTTTTTCCCTCTTAAGTAAAAAAATGACCAGAGTCAAACTAGCCTAATTTCTTTCTTTCTCTCTTTGTCTCTTTCTCTCTCCCTCTTTCTTGAAATTATAGAATTGTAGAATGACAATTGGGAAAAATATATAAAAATTTGGATTATCCCCCTCTTATTTCCCCTGCTCATCTTTTATCCTTTCCTGTCCTTGTCATTGCTCCTCTCTTTCCCCCTCATAGTTATCTTCCCTGCTATCCTTATCAGCATTATTAGTTTCGTTGGCATCCAATTCAAAAGCCCTCCCTCCCATCACAGGTTTATATTTTCAGATGTAGGAGACAGGCTTTGGATAGAATCCCACCTTTTGGGGGCCCTTGGAGATGCATGGGGGAGAAAAGGCAGATAAGAACAGCAAGTCTATAAATCTCCACATCTATAAATCTTAAAATGGGTTACTGATGGCAGTGACTCTTTAATGGAAAGAGTGACAGTCCATGTAGATGAAAGGCAGTGTAATTCATGGAGGCTATTAAATTTGAGAGGCCTTTTCCTTCTCATTTGTCTTTCAGTGTTATGTGTTGATCACAGGGAGATTATTCTCTGGGGAGAGATGTGCCCTGCTCACCAGGGCCTGAGGAGTGCCTGTGTTTCTGTCTGGCATTTGCTGTGGTGAGTAATACATCTGCTCCTCCTGCACCAGAGAAGAAAACCCACAGTGCTGGTAGGGCATGGAGAAGAGAAAACACAACTGGCTGCCCTGCTTGTGATATTTGAGAGCCTCCTGGTTGCAACACTGTGTTTTTAGGGGTAGGAGTATCCATAAACCAAACACAGGGCAGTGCAGGGGTCATGGTCAAGTTCTCCCCATCTGTTGATGAGCTGGGATGTGGCTGTACCCAGGCAACCCCTTCACATTGCAGCAAGACTGTCACAGGACAGAGGCCACCTTCACTGGATGGGATATGATGGTGGGGTTGTTTTCTGGGAACAGGAATGAGGCCTGAGGGATCAAGCCACGACAGAAAAAGCAAAAGCACCCAGCAAAAGCAGCTTGTGGTTTATAAATACTGATGCATCAGAATAACAGTTCAGAAGAGTGAGCAGGCACCAGGGGAATTTACATCTAAAAGCACTCACTTTGCCAAGGTAGCCTTCCTTCATTTTGGTCAGGGACCCCAGAGTTACTGTGCAACCATAGGAAAATAAAGCCCGGCTGAGTTTTGTCAAGAAATGAGTCACTTCTCTGACTTGGGAGAGGTTGGGAGCAGGATGGTTTCACTCCAGGGTGCAGATGGATTTGCTGCAACACAGTCATTTCCTGCAGGTGATGGACTGTTCCTGCCACCCCTGGCAGCCTGGCATGTGTTCCCTCTGTGTCCTTGCTGTTGTACAATTGTTCATTCCGGGACTGCGGCGCTCGCGGCGCATCCGATTCCTCCCCGTGTGATCCCGTCCAAATCAGCTGGCTGAAGTCACTCCCTGCACCCTCAGTTGCTAAGGGAAGAAAAATCAATGTTGCTCATGAGAGGACCACTGGTGCAGAAAGTCACTTAGCACCAGCAGCTGCTTTATGGCAGCAGAGATTCAGAGATGCCAGCAGAGGCTGAAGCAGGATCTTGTGTTACACTGGAGTCCTGGGGACATGCACGGGAAGAAACCTTGGATAGAGGGTTGCTCCTTGTCTGTGTGTGGAAAATTCCCATTTGTTTCTGAAGGAAAGCACGTGTGTGTAGTTTATTTATGCACTTATTTACACAGCTAAAAGGATCAAGGACATTGCTGTCAAACTACAGAGATCTGGATCTGTACTCTCCCACTGCAGCCAGGGAGCTGACAGCAGCTTCAGTGTTCTAAATTACTTATTGTCTAATTCACCATTTTCTATTAATTATTAGCTTATTACTGTTAGCTAATTAGCCCCTGGCTGGGCACTGCAGCAGCCCCATCTCACTGTGCACCTGCAGAGATGGCAATGCCCTCCCTCCCAGCTCTGTGCCCAGCCCGGGTCAGGCGTGGCCTCCCAGGCTTGCTGCCCTTTCCTGGGTCTCAGCCCAAGCACTGGTGTGTGGCACCTTTGTCACAAGACCCCGCTGGCATTTTGGCAGCCTTGCCATTGTGTGGGGATGAGTCAGAGAACCCTGCTCTGTGCTGGGGCTGGGACAGGCTCAGTTTCAGTGCTGAGTCACTGGCAGAGCAGTGTGGGCTGCCTGGGGCTGTGGTTTGCATCCTCCTGCTTTGTAGAGGACTTTTGCTTATTTTTGCCCATTTAAAAGGTCACTCATCCCTAAGCATCCCTCTGGGGACATTCCTCCAGCACATCTAGCTAAGGATGGGTTTGCTTGTTCGTGGTCCTCACTGTTTGACATGAGGGTTTCTCCACGGTGCATAATAACCCTCATCCACGTTGTGTCTGCCTCCAACACGGCTCTGACACCAGGGCAGACCCCACTTCTTCCAAATATTGTTATTGTGATGTATTGTTTATACCATGGAAAAATATTGAGGAGACAAAGTGGGAAAAATTAGCTCGTTCTTTCTAAAATCTGCAAGCAGATGAAAGACAAAGAATATAGAATTAAAAAAAAAAATAACCCAAACCCTCAGCTAATTTTGGAGCGTGTTTCATCTTCACAAGAGCCACTCATTTTCTAGATAACTCTTTGTAAACCTTTATTCTTTTTGTTGCAAGTTTGGTATAATTTTACATTATACCAAGTTCAATGGAAGGAAAAAAACCAAAAGGCATGATGGTTTGAATTTATTCCCCATCCCCCCATCCCACAAGAAAAACCCAGGTTTGAACTTCACTTTTTAATATGCAAGGACCCAGCCAAGGACACCCTTGCTAATCTTTCAAAATGCAGCATTTTGCTCCTTCAAAGTCTTAGAAGCTGCTTGGATTTTAACTGAACATATAACCCTGTATTAAACTTCTAGTGGCCAATGAGACAGAACTTGGTTATGAGGACTAAAATACAGAAAATATACATCAGTAGCCTAGAATGAGTACTCATCCTCTTGTAGTTTCATTAAATCCATTTTAAAGAAACTTTACCATGTATCTTTCATGAGATTTTCATTACTTTCCCATCCGTTGAGGACGAGATGGAACAATCAGTTTTATTGTTCATTTGTCTAATTTTTGCTTCACTGTGGGTTATTCAGGCATTTGAGTGTGATATTTCACTGCCAGCCCAAGCTGGTGTTTTAATCTGTGCTGTCCCTTCTCCTCCTCCTGTTCTCTGCCTTTCTTCCGGTTGGAAGGACAAAATGTGCAACTTCAAAAAAAAAAAAAAAATTAAAAATCTCTTGCAGTGGTATTCTGAGCTGGAACAAATCGTGGAAATGCTAAAAGTGGCTTTTGTCAGTTCTGTTTTCCTCTGGACATTTGCATCCCTAGTCCATACAGATTTTTCCTAGCATGGGGTGATCTCCTAGATCACTTTTCCAGCAGAACTGCTGCTCTGGATGTCCCTTGGGTTACCATTTTTGCACAGTCCTTAAGAAAGTTGAAGCTGTGTCTGTCCAGTGGCATTTGACTGGCTAAATTCTTCTTACTGTGGGCAAAAAATGTGGCAGGAGTTACCTGGGCTTCATCTCACATGAATAAAGTAGCAAGGTCTGATTTGATAATGTCAATGAAGTTTCTGACTTTGGCCTAACTCTGAATCTTTAATTTTGTTAAGGAATACCTATGAAACCCCTCTTAACAACAGCCCCTGTTATCTAGAAAACGTTTGAAGAACGGCAGCAGGGTCAGCTGTACAGTTATTTGTGGGGACTGCACTGTAACTCTGCTGGAAATGATGGCAATTCTGCAGTTCCTCGTGTCAGCAGAGTTATGATTGCCCCTGATTGCTCTGCAATTAACTCAGCAGCCCGGGAATGGAGCAGGCAGGACACATAGCTGAGGAACCCAGGCCTTTTGAAGGAGTTCCCTTTTGGCCACCAGCCCCCAAGCAGTGGTTCTGTTTGAGCAAGGCTGGATGGGCTCTGGCAGGGAGGAGCCAAGGCTGGTTTTGGGAGCGAAGCTCTGCGCTCAGCTCACGTTATTGATGGGGTCCTGTGTGAGGGAGGCTGACACGAGGGAAGAGTAATGGCATAAAGAGAGGGAATAGCAAATTGGCTGGCTGAGAAATGACCTGTGTTCAGCCCTGCTGAGGGGAGGGCTGGCAGCTCGGGGCTGGCTGAAAGGGCAAAGGCAGAGCAACACAGCAGCTCCGTGAAAGTAGGGGAAAAGCCATTGTTAGTGAAAATACAAATAATGATAGGACTTTAAAAGAACAGGTCAAGGGATGTAGGCTGTTCCCTCCGAGGTGGGGTTGGATGGAAGGTAATGATTTGTTATTTCATCTTTTATTTAATCTTTATTAATTACTAGGGAACAGATGCCTGTGATTGAAGTACTAAGAGGCAAAACCAACCAGGCACATGGGGGAATTTACAAGTGATTGATCCCTTCACAGAGCACAGGTTTGGTTTAGACAAAGCATGGCAGGAAGGCCAGGTTTGCTGTGGATGTTATTACCAGCAATAATTCCACTCCTGTCACCTCCCTTGGCAATAACCAACTGCTGGAGCAGAGCAGAGGAGAGTGACATGTGGCAGGGACAGTGGGTTGAGTCTTGGGCCTGGGGGACAGAAATCAGGACAGACAGCTCCCAGCAGGAGCCTTGGTGGCTTTCTAAAGGCATTTCTGGGCCCCTGGGTAGACAGAAATAGGGTCAGATGGGTGCAAGGAAAGCAGATGATGCTGTTTCTTAGAAAACAGATGTGTGTTCCAATGTGTGCTCGTCTCTGCCTCAACAGCTGGATCTCATCCTCATTCCTATCGCTCACCATTACTGCTCTGAGCTATTGCACATTTAATATGAGGATTTTGATTCATTTTATGGCAAGCCTCACCCATCTGCATATGTTGGAGTTGAGCTGGCTTCTGTACAGAGCTCCAGTGCTGAATGTGGATGGAGAAATCTTTGATGGAAGGTTTGGCCCCTCAGGGACACCTCAAGGATAACAAGGTGTGGGCTCTTCAGTCCAATGAACAAGGAATAATTCGCTGCATTTTCAAGCTTGGCAGCTTGTTTCTTATAATTCCTTGCGAGGTGGTAATTAAATGTCATTGCATTAGAACCAATATGTCCCAAGCAGAGAACAAACTCATACTCATAATTATGTAGCCATCACATTAAACAAACAAGATGCTCATTAAAAATAGATGCAAAAGATTCAATTAGATCTAATGCTGTATTAAGGATTTGATGACATGCTGGCTTTATCTCCATTGGTTCTAGGCAATAATGAAGCAGATTTTCAGAGTGACCCAAGAGGAATATGTTTCTTTTTTAAGTACCCATTTTCTTTCTTAATCTTAAAACTACTATTAAGCACCTTTTCCTCTAAGTAAAGAGGGAAGGGGGAAAAAAAAAGAAAAGGAGCTTTATTGTTTTCTAGCATTCCATCTGGGTTTAGAGGCATAAAAGAATGAGGGAGCCCAATCTTTATTCTGTGTGCGACCTCTAACACGATTCAGAATAATGTAATAGGAAATCAAATCTCTGTAAGGGAGATTATTGAGTGTACAGAAAAGGATGATTATTGAACGTACAGAATTTCTTCTAAGCATTATCTGCCTCCCCTTTGTGAGCTCCTCTCCTGTGTGTCCTGGCAGCAGAGGAGCTGTGTGATGGTCACTGTGATCCGTTCCTCCCGATGAATCTGCTGCCTTTGCTGCGTCCTCACCACCAGGCTGGGCACTCCTGCAGCTCCCACTGAGCTGTAGATCTTCCTCTCACAGGCTGGTTTTATTTAAACTCCTGTCTGTGGCCCTGCCCCTTGTGTTTTGGAAGCACGTTACACTTTGCCAAGCGATCAGGACTGCACTGTTCCGTCGCCGCTTTCTTTTCTCTGAAAAGTCTGCCCAGGGGACAGAGCTGTAAATTGTATCCCAGCTCCGTCTTCATCCATCACTT
Source organism: Irena cyanogastra (assembly GCA_013397155.1). Lineage (NCBI taxonomy): Eukaryota > Metazoa > Chordata > Aves > Passeriformes > Irenidae > Irena > Irena cyanogastra. Next base: position 1,152,406 of record VWZV01005308.1, on the reverse strand, counting down.
GGACCAAGCAGCAGAATATTTGCGAAGACTGAAACAAAATCAGCTTTGCTTTTTCCTTGACTTTCTCGCCTAGCTTGCAATACAGACACTGTCAACTTTTAATTATGTGTGGGCAGATTATCCAGTTGCAAATGAACCCTGTTACACTAAAAATAAAACACTTTTATTCCCCTCGTTGACCTTTCCTACATCGTTGCTCCAGTTTTTGCTAAGATTAATATAGAAAATAAAACCTTTATTTCCACAATCTGATTTACATCAGTTTTGTGCGACTTTGCTTCACTTTATTTGGGTTAGTTCAGCTCCCTCCCCGAGTCTGGATAATCACAAGTTGACTGACTATAGTGAGGAAAGGCATATTAAAATTTACAGTTATCAAATAGCCTGATGCAGTGTCTGCTGTAGATGGCAAAATAGATTGGAATGATTGGGCATTTGTCTCTGAAACAGAGGGTGGTTCTGATGTATGTGCATAATTTGTAAGAGAATTTGCTTCTCCAGAGCAATGCTGTGGCTGATGCAGCATAATTAAGGATTTCATCACCAATCTGAAAAGTGCCCTTTGGTTTTGAATGTGGTTTGATTTCACAGAGAAATCACCTTCTGGGCATGATGTATTTGGAACCCCAAGAATCCCACTACCTCTAGGGTAATTGCTATGATGGAAATTTAAGAGATGTGTGCTTGTGAGGGATATTGTTATAACAACCAATTTCTTTACTCCACCTTGTAAATCAATATATTCCAGCAAAGGGCACAAGCCTGGAAAGTTGTAGATTGGCGTGTCCATGTTAATCTACAAGAAATAGGGATAAAGGAATAAATTGGGCAGGTTTTCAGCTCAGCTTCGTCTCCTGCTACTGTGTCCAGTCTAAAGACAGCTGTGAAATCTCTCTTGCATTCCAAGGGGAGGGACAATGTGGGAAATAACTCTGCAGTGCTGCCAGTGCAGAGCAGGAGATGGTGGTGGGGGGGTGGGATGGCTTTGCCAGCCTGGTGCTCACTGTTCTCACATTCTCAGGGACATACAGGCTCCTTCAGAGTGTAACAGTTGCTGATTTGTCTGTAAAACATACAAACTTGTGTTTTCCGGAAGAAAATTGCAAACTGGAAAAAACCAGACTGTCAGTCTCTGCTGAAACATGAAGAACATTTTTTTTTCCACTTTTGCTCACATACTTTTCCCTAGTCAGCTCATTTTCCTTTTAAAATATTTCCCCTCTTTTTTATTTTTTTGGTTTTTTCCCTTTTTTTCTTTCATATGAGTAACAATACCTTGGGTGCCATTTCACTGTCATCTCCAAGTGCCATTTCAACTCCTCCAAGGAAGGAGTTGCCATGAAAGGAGTAGGAGAAGTCTATGGGAGCCCTTCTCCTGTTAAAGGGAAAATTGTGACCATCCTGAGCCACTGTTGGCATTTCCCTCCACACCACTCTCTGGAAACTCCTGACCAGAGGAAAAGGATATGCAAAAGGTGAGGATTGCTTTACACTTTCATCCCCCAACAACTGAATAAATTTCATCCATAAAACAAGAGCCTCAAGGATCCCACTCTCTTGTGCATGGGATTGGTTAATTTGTATTCTGCTGCTGGTTCTGTAAGATAACAAATACAGGAAGAGAACATCAATCCCGATTTCTTTTCTTTCTTTATCTCCCCTCCTGTTCTCTGTTGTGCCACGACTGCTAATAACATTCTGGTTTAGTGGTGGATGTAATAAGATATGGATGCTGGATATTGTTTTTTTATACCTGTTGCACCTATGAGAATGTGGATGGCAGACTTTCCTCCACCTCTCCCGCTTCTCTCTGAATTGAATTCATTTACCTCAAAATTACAGAGCTGTAGTCACAAATCCATCAGGTCAGAGAGATACTTAGAAGAAAAATGTAGTCCACTCACTCCTCCTGTGTGCCCTTACACTGTTATCAATCCCTCAACACTTTCTTCTCTTTTTTTTTTTCTGAAAAAGAGGGACAAATACTCCATTTTTCCACTTAAATTTCAGATCATTTGCTAAAGTCATTTTGTGTAACTAACTTTAATTATTGATAAAGGTGAGACTTTCTGTACTTGTAATAAATTTCTATATTCATAAAAAGCCAAGGATTCAAAACACCCAGATCTAAATTATTTATCAGTCAGAAGGACAGCTGGATCCAGAGTACAGGACATTTCTGAGGACCTCAGCTGACCAGAAGGGTCATCTGCTTCGGGTATGACCTTGCTCTTTCTGCTCCCTGGAGATTTCCTAACAGAGGAAAGTGGTGGGCATTATTCAAGCATGGATAAGACCTTGAAATTTATACATTGACTGGGGAAAATGCACAGAGACGTGATGTGAAAGTTGGGAACTGGATGTCTGCCCCTGATCCATCAAATGCAAAGAGTGAAGGTGACCATCAGAGCCCCTCAGGGCTGGTGGTGCAGGGCAGCACCTCCTGCTGCTGCTCACACTCAGCCCACAGCCCCAGCTGGCTCTGAGCCCCCTGAGCTCAGGTGATGCCACCTGTCCAGGCTCCACCACGGCCACCCACCATGGTGGGTGTCAGAAGGCACCCAGGGGTGCTGGATTTGAGCTTCAAAATGTGGGTTTGGAGAGGCAGTGGGTGCAGACTCCCCCCTGCAGTCACCAGACTGGTGTCCCCAGTGGGGCAGTCTCCACCCCCAGTCTCACACAGACACATCCCTGGTAACATTTCACCACCCCACGTTTTTCACCCGTCGTGAGCGCTGCCCCAGAGTTCATCTGCCTTCACAGCAGTGACATAACCTGCAGCTCCAGCCCAGAGCCTCTGCCCATGCAGAACCTGTTTTTTTATTCTATTGATGAAATGGGAAAAAAAAAAAAAAATTCCACCTGTGCCCAGGAAAGCAGAACTGAGAAAAAAAAAAGAAAAAAAAAAAAACAAACCCAAAACAGGACAAAAAGCAGACAGAAGAAGAAAAAATTTCCACTTACCAAAGCTGTTAGGTGAACCTCATCACACATTCATAACTCTGCCTTCCACCAGCAGCAGATCTTCAGGACAAACATCTCCACAGCAGACAGCAGCACAGGTGATCTAGGGCAGAGAATCAAGTTTCCCTAAGATTTGTATTTTTATAAGTAACTGAGAGTTTTCAGTTTATTTGCACGATGAAGGAAGTGAGCAGAAAAAAAAAAATCCCAGCTCCTTCCATTATGAAATACATATTGTGGCAGAATGCTGCATGCCTTGTGTCAAAGGATCCATAGTATTGATTTCTTGAAATGAAAAATAAGTTTAAGGTGGAGTGCTTGGGAAAAAAAAAATCAATAAAATTTCAAGTGACTGAATAGAACTATCAATTGTAATGACAGCAATCAAAAAGCCTTATCCAGTTCCATAACATTTTGGTGTCTGGACCTTTATTTTCATTAAATTTGTCATTGACAGAATGCTGACCTTACCTTACCAACCTGTCTGAAATTAGATTAAAATTAGTGTGGCTGAAAATGCTTGATTTCATTCCACACAATGCATGTAAGCAGAAACTGGAAAATACAGAGCAGAAGTGTAAATGTCTGCAATGCAAATTGGGATGCAACAGCCCAGTCAACTCAGAAGAATATTTGAAAATATCTCTTGAGATTTAAGAAGAAGCCTCAGCCCCCAGCAGCTCTCACTGAAATCTCCCAGGGTGTCAGCAGGAGAACATGAGAACCTGTGTCTCTGCCAAAACCCCACTTTTTTTTTGGTTACTTTTCCCTTTCATTCCCACAACACTCAATGAACAATCAGCCCAGGTGGGACCACGGGCTTCAACTCTCTGGAGAGGTTTCTCCCTGTTTTCAGACTCAGCATGAGGGACTTGCATCTGAGCTGTGCCCATCACCATCATCACCATCATCACAGGGCTCCCTGACAGCTACCCAAGACTCAAGGCTGTGCCATCCCTGGGCACTCTGCTCTAAGGGCTGTCATGTTTGTGCCCCAGTTAACATGTGTAGGAATTCATTATTCATTGCTATAAATCCCCTTATCTTGCTATCAATCACATAAACAGCATCACCCTTTTCCAGAGGGGGTGTTCCCCACGTGCTGCAGCTCTGTAACCCCTGTGTGACTGAGGCTTTGCTGGTGTCTTTTCCCTGCTCGTTGCTTCAGAGCCTTGCTCTCTCCTCCATGCTCCTCCCTGCTTTGTTCAGGGCTGCTGTCCCTGCCTCACCCCCCTGTTCAGTGAGGCTGTGGCTCAGCAGCTCCCAGGGGACACATGTGGCAGGTCCCCACAGCCACAGGAGTGACCACAGCTCGCTCTTCACCACACTTGGCTGCCATGTGGTTGTCCCTGGTAGTCTCCTTGTTACTCCACCAGAGAGAGCAGGGACAGAGGCATTTATTCTCATAATCTTCACCCTCTCTATTTTCTGTCTTCTTTCTTCAGGTTTCTCTTTTTTTCTCTTTGTGATTTTGGAGCTTTTGCTGGTAAAGCTTCCTAAAGCATTCCTGGAGCCACCTAATCCTTTACAGCCCCAGAGCAGCAGGCTCACAGATGCTGCTGACCTTCCCTGCTGGGAATGACTCTCCCAGTGGACATAAGAAGCTCAGACCTCCCAGGATGTCTTCCTCTCCTTCTTAGGGCTAGAAAAAACCTCCTCAGGATGAGACCAGAGAACCTGTCCTTGCATTTCTTGGCCAGGAGCTGTTCTTTGTGTCTCTCTGAAGCCCAGGGTGTGCACCTTGCAGCTGCTGGTCAACAGAAGGTGCAGCTATACAAACATTTCAGGGTAAAGCATCTTGGCCATCCTGAGTCACTGCCTGGTGCCACAGGATCCGTGTCCATGGCTGAGGACCATACCATGGATAGAAAAGGGGTAAAAAACCTACATTTTCTAAACCTCTATTTTTACTTGTGGCTCTAGGCTGGATTCTGGTTTGACTGTACAAATGGTTTCAATGCAAAGTACTTGCTTTTCCTTCTATTATTTCAAGACCACAACCACAAGGAGCTGCCCCTCAGTGTCTGTGGCAGTGCCTCTGATTTGGGACACACAGGACACTCTTCTCTTGGCTGTCATCAAAGGTCTCCTGTCCTCCAGCATCTAGAGGTTAAATTGTACTCTCTGATGGAGAATTTTTTGCCTTCTTTTGTTCCAGATGATGACACTGAATTTGTACAATTTTCCTGGAAATATTTCTTTATACTTAAAGAAAAATAAAATCAAGACTAAATAAAAAGCTGGTTGGCAAGTGATTCTATCTTTCCTAAAGCCTTTTGAACTTTGCAGACCCTGAAGTGTTTGATTTACTTTGCTATCAGGTGTCATCTCAGGCTGATTATTTTCAAGACTTGTTCTCTTATCCCAGGTCATGGAGTTTTGCACTTGATCTTCAAGAGCACCTTGGCTTCATCTATTTCCTTGGGAGTACACAGGCTTGCATTCACCTGCAGGGAGAGCAACCTGCACTGAAACTACTGGAGTCGATTTACAGGAAAAGGGCCAATTTTTTCCTTTATTGCTTCTACTGTTGCAGAGAGATGAATTCTCCATGGCATAATAGCAGAACAAAAATAGATTGCTTCTGTAATACTCTATACAACAGCCTGGAATACATCAGCCTTTTTCCTCAACAGTTCTTTGACAAATGAAACTTTATCTAACCGTGTTCACCATGTTATTCTCTTTCTCCTCTTTGCTCCCTTTTTCCGGATTCCTGCAAGTGCCAAAATGGTGATTGTGCAGTGACATGACTGCTGTGGTGCTGCTGCCAGAGACAGGCAGAGAGACTCAGTGCCATTGTGAGCACTGAGTTTCATGCTGGATGGACAGAGGTTTCCATTTATGATAGCACCAATGAAGATCAGAAATGCTTGGGCTCTGGGTTGGGTACTGGTCAGGTTTCCCTTTATTTTGGGCTGCATTTGTTGTCTTGGATAGCCCTCAGCAATTTTTGCAGCAAGTTTCCCATTCTGTTCAGTCTTGATGTAGGAAAAATATCAGGGAAATGTCCTTGTCTATAGAAAACCTTTTAATTAAAACAACTTCTTGGCTCTGTGCTATTGAAAGCAAACAACTCTGAGGGGAGCATTTGTTTTATCTGTACATGGAGAAAAGGCTATAAATGCTCACAATCTGGCTAAAAATAGATGTCAAACTGAACTCCCTATTTTCAGGTCTAAAAAACCTAAAATCATTTTTATAAAATTATGCTATTTGTCAAACACACTCAGACTCTGGGGAAAAGCCATTCCTTTTAATTTGAGCGAAATGTTCCATTCAAATTGAGGGCTTTATGGTTTCATCCTCCCCCAGCACCTCAGCACGGTGTCTCTGCAGAAAAGGGTATTAAATGAGATTAGCAGGAAGCCAGTTCCTCCATAAATTAGGATTTTGTATCAAGTATGTGTGCTTTGGCCACTTTTTCTTTAATTTGACTTATTCCAATCCCCATTACTTTCACAAGTCCTTATGGATGCTTTCAGGGCTGCATGCTGAAGGCTGCAAACCCAGCTAGCCCCAGGAGAAAATGGATCTGTTCCTGTACCACCTCCATTCTGCTACTGCCCAAGGACTTTTGCTATCAAATTCAAAGGAATCACCCATAATTGCAACATTATATAAATGTATTTGGAGAGCCTGGGTTTGGGGACTGCTGTGCACTGTGACAGGCACTCCTGGTGCTGCCTGGGGCCAGCACAGACCCAAGCAATGCAAACAAAATGTTCCAGTGGGAAAATGGGTATTTTCTGATGGGTGAGGCTGACGCTTGGGTGGTGCAGTGAATCTCAGCAGATTTCAAGAGATTTCACATAGGAAGAACAGGCAAAACTTATTCAGAGCCATCATGCAAACTTTCTTCTTGGGGTAACAGCTAAGAGGTGTTGCAGGGCTGCGTGCCCTGAACAGTGTTAGGGTAGTCCCTGCATCCCTTCTTTGCCATCCCTGGGAGTGCTGAAAACACGTCCTCAGATACTTCATGAACAAACCACAGCAGCCCACCTGCATTCCCAGAGAGCAGTGACAGCTCTGCCCTGTGCCACGCCAGGGTCCCCGTGGGTTCCCTTCCTCATGGTGGCATATGGGCTTTGTCCCAGCTGGGGACAGGCGTGCAGAGGTGCTTGTGGGAAACTGCTGCTTACATCCAAGACTGGCAAGCTGCAAATAAAGCAAATGGTGGGGTTTGGCCTCGTTGTAGGGCACTCCTGCTCTGACTGGTGCTGCCCATCACCCCGTGCCTCGGGCAGGGGCCTCACTGGGCACTTTGGGTCTGCCAGAGTTTGGGTGAGGGCTGCAGATGGCAGGCACGGTTTGTGAGCTCACTTTGCTGCCCCGGGGCCTGCTGGGCAGGATTGATTGCACGGCTCAAGAAGCAGCATTAGCAGATGTTATTGATGTGGGACTGGCATTATCCACAGCACATGCTGTCCATGGAGAGAAAAAACCACAGATGGCATAATTTTTTAAAACTCCTCTGCCAAAATCTTTTAGAACAAAATTTGCCATTTCTGCTTGTATTGATCCTCCTTTCCTGCTATTGATTTTTGCTTTTTGCCATCACTGATGCAGGAACGGGGATGAGCGGGGAGCGGCCGCTGTCGCGCCAGCACGTGGATGAAGGAAATCATCTTCAGCAGCCCTGGCTTTGGTGGGGGTTCTTGTTTTGATTGGGGTTGGGCTTTTGTTTTTGCTCTACTCTTACTGCTCTATTTAACATCGGAATAACAGGGCTGTTAGACTGGCTAGCAAGTCCCCAGATGCCCATAAGGAGAACTTGGTGCTGTATTTATGTGACGGCTGTACCATAAAAATGGATCAGGAAATGCTTCAAGCCGAGAGCTTGGCTTGAGCAGAGTGACCTGACGTGAGCTGGAGCTGAGGAAGGATTTCAGAAGCTGCTGAAATAATTACAGCTGTACCTGTACCAGAAGTCTACAGTTTTGATGAGAGCTTCCACATTTCAGTCCTCAGCTACCTGGACAACGACATCTGAATAGGGACCGAAAGGCCAAATCTCTCCCCCTTTTTTTTCTTAATGAGCAAACCTTCAGGACTGAAAAATAGGACAATCCAAGAAATGCAGATGCCTGTGAGCACCAGAATTAAATGCAGACCATAAAGATTATGTATGTTTTCAGCACTGTTACATTTGCAAGAACAGACTTTTGCTTGCATCATATTCACATGAAGGTTTGTGTCAAACAGCAGATAATGGGAATCATCCAGGTTCTGATTACTTTGGTGGCAGCCTGCCTTGAATACAGCATTCAGTTCTGGGCCACCTCATTACTAGGAAAAAACCAAATTGCAGACAATTCGAAGAGCAGCTAAAATGATTTTGGGGTTGAAAAGACTGATTTATGAGAAAAGATGATGAACTAAATATATATACCTTCACTGAGTAATGACTTGTGTTATGATTACTGTGTTCAGGCAGACAGAAAAGAATTATTTTGTGTGTACAAAAATGTGATGCACGATAAAAATGACAGAAGGGAAAGTCTGAGCTAAGAAACAGTAGAAAATCTCTGTTAAATAATCTCCTGAAAGGCATGGGGAAAGCTCCCATCTCCTTACTGACATTTTTAAAAGACAGGGAAAAATAGAGATGATACAGTTATTAATCCAATTTATCCAATAGCTTTTTTATAAATCTCTAACCCCAAAATAAATAGAAAATAAAAAATGGATCACTTTCTTGTATTCTCAGTATTCCTTAAAAATACAAACTGATACTTTCTTGTCGAAAGTATGATGGAGAAGAAATTTGTTCAGACTGTGTAACTCCCTGTGGGAGGTCTGGATTTTGTAACCTTGGCAGTTCTCAGCACGCAACAAATACTCCCTCACACAGGAGACAACATCTCTAACCTAATTAGCCTGTGGGGTTTGGGGTTTTATTGTGTTTACTGCACACTGCAGGACCCAGAGTGTCCGCTCCTGGGATCACAGCCATGCCAGGAGTGAAGCCAGTGCCACAGCTGCCACCCACCACCCTCTTCCCAGCCTGTCTCACAGGACCCTCCCAAGGGAAGAGCCAGAATGAAGAACAAGCCCTGCCTCCAGCCTGCTCCTCTGACATTGCCAAACAGCTCCCCATGTTTGCCAGCAGGGCAGGACTGCTCGCCCGGCCCCGGTGTGCAGAATGGAGACTGACAACTGCATCGTGTTGACAAAAGGGACAAAATCCTTTTATCTGCTGTCCACAGAGAATGTTCAAAACTGAGGAGAAAACACACGGAGGGTGGGATGAAGCATTTTAATCAGACCCATTTTCCATACAGAAATGCTATAGTTTGAGAAAAACTGCTTTGGTCTGGCCCATCTGAATTCATTACTATCACTAACCCTGGAGGAGCTGCACAAAAGACTGCTGTTGATGCTGTATCCAGCTGAGAGTTTCATGAAGAAAATCTGCACTTTTAAAATCAGCTAATCATTAGAATAGCTAAGGAAGTAGTTCTTTCCTTTGGATCACAATGGTGCCAGCATTTGGCACAGCAAAGTCTGTAAAAAAAGAAGCATGCAACATTACGTGACATAAGTGAATGTGTCATTAAAGAACCAAAGGGCTAATTTTTTTCTAAATATGTCATTTAAAAAAATAAAAATGCCTCATTTAAACTGATCCAAAAGCTGTTAAACCAATTTAACACTTTGCTGTTTACTCCTGAAAGATGTTGAGAGCTTATCTCCTCCTACCACTGTCCAGAGCTAATCAGAATATATGAATGCATCTCTTTTCCATTGCAATAAACCAGTAAAATGAATGTAGAGATTTCTGTGAACTCTGTTTACCAAAGATCTGTTCCTTTTCCTGTCCAAAGTGAGTACAGTGGCTAAGAGTCTGGAAGGGAGGAAGGGACAGAGAAGCACTGGATGACACAGGCTCATATTCATGGAAATGAACTACATAAAATCTTAATGGGAAAACAATGGTGGCTGAAAACAAGCTTTAAAATGACTCAGGCTGTCCCAAGTAGGGAAGCTTTCCAAAATCTAACCATCATCAGGCAAGGGAAAAATTCTCTCCCCCTCCTCCCCAAAATTAACTCTATTTGCCAAAGGGGAAAATAGCAGCCCAATAACACAACCATCAGTTATATGCTAGCCGTGCAGGTTGCCTCCTCCTGCAGAGCTCTGGATCAAGGGCAGTGGTGGAAGGCTTTGATATACAGCACACATCAGGACTTGGCTTTATTTTGTTTGCTCTCCCTGCTTAGAGGGGGAGAAGTAAACCCAGCACATTTCCATCCTTGGCTTTCCCTGTGCAGGAGGCTGGGAGGGAGAAAATTTCAGGAAGGACAGGAGAGACTGTAGAAAATTCTGGGACATAAAAATGAATGAGGAACAGAAAAAAGAGTGGACAGCATAGTGCAAAGGATCTGGAGATTTGCTGGAGGCATATGATTGGAAAATTGTTCTTTTTCTCAGCATCAAACAGAAATTAAAAAAAAAAAATAGAAAGAAAGAAAGAAAAAAGCACAGGCATGGTTTACCAAGGGTCAACAGATTTATGGTTAGCTCTAAATCAAAGTAACTTCACTGGGAGGTTTAGTTTTGGGTGTATTCAGGATGGGGAATAAGCATATGAATTATTCTGGTAGAGTGGTAGTAAATAGTCTGGCGGTCTCAGACCAATTTCTGTGGTGCCATATCTCATAAAGTCTGATAAATCCAGCCTGTGCAGCTGCTGAGGACTTTTGGCAGCAGAAAAAAGCCTGTATAGCATTAAGTATCTATACAGCAGAGAATCACTGACCGTGTACCAGCCCTGGCAACTTGCTTCTGTGGTGCTGAGATTTTGTTACTGCCTCAATCTCCTGTGTTTTGGATGAGGAATGAGAATAGTACTGGGGAGTGCAGAGCAGCTATGGATGAGCTTGCTGGACTGTGTCTGACTGAATTCCCCAGGCTGATAGCAATGTGCTTCATGTCTGGATCTCTCGTTTATGAGTTCATCACGTTTAGAGCAGGTCCAGCAGGTCCAGATATTTTGGGGGTTGTTGCTTACTGGCCTCTCAAAGTTCCCTTTCCTATCCACTTGCAGAGTTTTGAATACCCCGGAAGAAAAAGGGAGGAAAATTATCTCCTACTTTCTAGTTTTGGGAAATTTTATATATTCCACGTATATTTCTTTCCAGCCAAAAAATCCTTCTCCACTTCATAACTCCCTTAGCTTAAACATCTTAACTAAACTCTGTCCTTTTATTCCTTATTATTTGTGCATGAGATTCAGCTTTACATGCAAAACACCCCACAACCTTTTACTCTGAAGCATAAATATGATCCTTTTCATTGCAAAGTTGATATTTGTTATTGACAAAATAGTATTGGAAAGAAAACCTGTTACCATGTAAGATAGCAACTAAAGCCATCTACCTGCAGCTGAAAGAGTGACTCTTGTGCCCACTACTAGAAATTAAAAAACAGAATTGTAAAAACATTGCTGTGGATAATTTCAGCCCAGAAATACTGAGCAGCTTTTGTGAATGTTCCTGTTTTCACTTCCTGGCAGAACTGTATCCCTCTTCACTGGGAAGAGGGGGGTTTAACGTGTTTAGGAGGCTTGGAGAGCTGTCTGAAAGCAGTCAATCAGTCTGCACTCTGATAGTCTGGGTCTGACTCTATTTTGTTTAAAAAGCAGAGGTAAATATCACCCGAGGAAATAAAAAGAATTGAGACAAAATTCTGCCTATGGAAGGCCAGCTGACAGTTATTCAAAACGTATTAAATTCTGGCAAATGAGTCTCCAAAATCACCTCCAATGAATTTCCTCCTTATTTCCTTTTCCTCCAGCCACACACACTTTTATTCCATCAAGGCACCCAGAGAGAGCAGAAGGTCTCTGAGGAGACCCCTCCCCACCATGAGGTTGCTTAGACCAGCCCCAAAATCAAACAAAAGGCCACCAGGAGCCCACCTTGTGTGGGACACACCCCTGGTGAAAGCTGGGTGTCCTGGGCAGCACTGAATCCTGCACCACTCTGCAGAGAGCAGAGCCACAGTGATGCAGAATCCACCCTGCAGACCTGCCTGCCATTAACTGGAGCCACCCTGGCCTCTGGGGAGGTGTGATCCCTGCCCCAGCGTGCTGCCATTTGCCTTTGGATAGACAAGGTGGGAACCCATGGAAAGCTGCCTTCCAAATCCTAACCTCCCTTTCCTCAGATGGGTAAACCAGCAGGATTATCCTGTCTGCAGTGCCACACTCAGCTGAGGCTTTATTTGCTGAGTGCATTTGAGATGTGCCATCCTCTTCAGGGCTGCTGGTTGCTGTGTGTATGTGGGTGGTGCTGGCTTTTGCCAGGGCACTTTGGCTTTAGCAGCAGAGGTTTTCAGTTCAGCAGCTGCTGGATATTGCCCCTAGCTCAGGAGAACTCCCCTGCTTCCTCCTTTCCCTTGCAGCTATTGCTGTGCCTCTCCGTGGTGCTCCTGTTTTTACCCACTGGGAAATGGCAGCCCTGCAGTGAAACCTGGGCTGGGAAGTGAGCGGTGCGGCGGCTGGTGGCAGCGCTCTCCGTGCAGGTGAGTCCACAAAGCAGCACTGTGTGCAACATCCCTGGGCCCTGCTGGAGCCTGGCAGCCTGTTTCCTTCTGGTTACAGCTCAAGCATTAGTGCAGGCTGCAGAGACTTGTACACATTTGCTTTGGGCTGCTTCTCTGAAATTTCTACCTCTGCATCCTGAGGCTTGCAGAGCAGTCAGCATCAGATGGGTTTTAGGCATCTGTTCTGGGAAAGAGCCCTGTAGGGCTGGTGCCACTGGCTCCACATGATACAGACATGCTTATTTCCCTGACACTGGGCCCTAGCAGTCGTCTGGTGTGCAGAAAGTTGTTCTTTCAAGCTGCAGACTTGGTGAAGGCAACAGCCAAAGGAGCAGGGGACTCGTGGACCCAGCCAGAGAAAATTACCATCCTGCATGGAGAATTGTGCTGGAAGAGAAATCTGAGATTCCTGATTGCCTGCTGATGGGCATCATCTGCAGCTCCTCCCATTACTGCACATGGGCCATCAGAGGCAATGAGAAACCATCTCAAACTCGTGGGCAACCAGAAATCTGACTGAGGCTATCTGGCACTTGTGAGGGCTTTGCTGCCTTTCCCCAGGCAGGCAAAGGGCACCTGATGGAGCATTGGGGTCAGCCAGTCCATTGCTACATGAAAGGTGGCAAAGTTGGGGGATATAAACCCCCCTGGCTTTTGGTGGTTGATTTTTTTTCCCTCTGGCCCTGTCCTTTTTTCCCCTCAGCAGAGGGGAAGAAACACACACTGTAGAACATCACTGTCCAAGAAAATCCAGATCACCTCAAGCCACAGTTTAGCTGCTTGTGAAGGTCTGGAAACCTGTGTGAGACAAGTCCTTCAGGAAAGTAAGAAATGCCCATCCCATGAGTTTGTCTGGAAGCTGGGCTCCCCCAGCTGCAGCTGAGGCAGAGTTGGGGAATTATGGATATGTGGGCAGCAAGAGAGAAAGAGAGGGGAGGAGAAGGGTGGCAGTGTGTCTGGCCAGAGCCAGTGAGACATTTGGAGGCTCAATGCCTGGGTAAATCAGCCCCAGGGGCTCTCCAGCAAGAATAACAAAGACAATTTTTCCCAAGTTTATCCACTCAACACTTGTGCTTTCCCCTCTCATGATGGGAACAGGTGGCAGGGAAAGCACCTGCAGTTTTCTACTGGAAATATTTGCAAAACCTTCTCTGACCCGGTCAGATCAGCTGAGACAAGAGCATTCAGTGTGGTTCAGGTTTCTGCTTTTACAGCCCGGATTTGCCCACTCTGAAGGCTGGACCTTGTGCTGGGTTAGGGCTGTTGTGCACCTTCATCTTCCCTCATCAGTGCTCAACAGCCTGTGGAGAGGAAAAGGCTTTGTTTTAGTGGGAGCAGGTGTTTGATTACCTCGCCTCTCTCTTTTTATATTAAACTTATCCCCGGCTCACCTCTCTAGGAGAGATAAACTCATGTTTGCAAAAGTGGCGAGGGAAATCATTTGAAAGGCACCACCAGAGGTCGGCTGCCTGCACTGATGGCTTGATGAAACAAAAGAGCAAACGAGCAAAAGAAAAGCATTCAAAGTATTTTCTGCCTGTGGAGCACGGCTCAGAGCAGTGCTGCAGGGCTGTCTGCCTCTACCCCAGGGGGCTGCCCGAGCCTGCACACGTGTAGATTTACGAAGAAAATGGGACAAATTCAGCTCTCTTCCCATCCATCCTCAGTGCTGCCTCCCTGCTCGGAGGCTGGGCTGGTGGCAGGTGCTCTCCTCCCCTCGGACAGAGGAGCTGTGGCATCCCTGGCAGGACAGCAGCCAAGGACAGCAGAGAAATTAAAAAAAAAAACACAAGCCCTGTCACTGCCCAGCCAGGCTGCAGTCAGGCAGCAGTGCCATGCCCAGGCACAGCAGCTGTGTCCTTGGCACCTGAGCTGTCCCTGGCCTGAGCACCGGGCTCGTGGTGCCAGCACCAAGAGGGGTGGTGGGCTGGAAACAGCAGCTCTCTCAGGATGGACACATGGGCCAGCCTTTTTGGATGTAGAGGCAGAAGCAGGGGGACCCTGGCTGGTTTCAGAGCACCCCATGTGAACCTCCATGCACTCGACTCGGGCCCCGTGAAGCGAAGGAGCAGAGAAGGGATAACCACGTTACCCCTTTGTTTCCAGATGAAATTGGAGGCATGTCTGGGTGAACAGAAGCCCACTGCTCTGCTGTAACCATCTGTCAGGCTCCCTGCCACAGTGTCTGTGTTTGCTCAGGCGTGGGTGGGGAATTACCCACCTCGTGCCACGGCAGATTGCCTTTCGCCGTCTCGCTGCTCCATTCCCCTCCTGAACATTTTGGATCTTTGCCTCCAGTGGCTCAAATGCAGGTGGATTATAGCCATGGACAGCCAGGGACAGAGAATAAAGAAATTCTTGGGTGTCTCTGGATGAAGATGAGGTTGGAAGGAATCTGACTCAGCTCTTCCAGAGTTTTCAGATACCAGGACAGCACTGGGATCAAATAAGCCATTGTTCCCCTTGGCACAATGCTGGAGGATGTCATCTAGAGACTGGCCCAGAGTGCAGACTCATGGCCAAACTGGAAATGTTTGCCTGTTGGAAACATCTGCTGTTCTCCTCTGCTTCTCATACGATTTGCCAAAATATATTTCTTGTACTTTTGCAGCTCAGAACAGCTTGTTATGAGGCTTAATTCATGATGTGTAATCTTGTGACACACTGCTGCCTGATGAGGTAGGACATGCAGATGAAGGAGGAGTGTAAATGCATCAGAAAGAGTGCAGTGCCCAGCTTGGAAGCTGAATAAAGTATCTTCAAAAGCACTGTCTAGCTTTGGTCTTATTAGTCCTAAGAGCCAGGGAGAAAGCTACTGCAGTCAAAGATAAAAGAGCTTTCAACAAATGTGCCACACAATTTAATGTCCTGCTGAAATTTCCAAGGTTCCTCTGACCTCTTGATGAGAAAAAGAGTGTGCTGCACTGGTATCCAAGCCCCCCACTCCATGTGTGGACATTGAAACATCCTCAGGATCTCTGTGCACTTAGATGCCCTTCAAAGCACAATTCTCCCCTCACAGAGTCGTGTGCCTCCCCTGTCCTGGCTAAATGCTACAGCTCCATCCAGCTCTTCACTTTAAGCATATCCTCAAGTGTTTTTCTGGGTCAGAGCAGCCTTCGGTGCCAGGAAGGATGGGGATGCTCTCACTTCACCCCAGCCCTCTGGAGTCCTCCAGGTTGCCCATCCCAGAGAAAGAGAATGCTTCAACCCATCCAGATTCTGGATCTGAAATCGAGGGGCTCAGTCTGTTTTGTTCTGATAGTGCCATGGTGTCTCCTCTATCAGGAAAGGGAACACAGAACAGCTTAGCAAGACACAGTGTTTAGGCAAAGTAAGTGTCCCCTATCCAAATGAATCTGGGACTAGGTGCAGATCTTCAGGTCTTTCAGCCAAAGTGGTGTGGATGCTCCAAAAACTTGTTTCTTACTGATTTTTGTGATTGATTGTATTTAAAGGTCAAATACATTTATCATTACACTCATGCTTTATATGAAATGGGAGTATATAAATACTTTATAAAGGGCTAATGAACAATTAATAGTTGTTTCAAGAAATGGATAATCAAATGTTATGGATTGCTATACAGTCTGGCAGGTCAATATGTTGCTTATGAGCATGGCTGATTGCTGCCAATAACACCTTGAGTGATGTGATTTTGCCCAGCTTTAACACAAGATGTTTGTGCTAAATCTGTGTGTGCAGCAGCCATTAACCCTCTCTCCACTGTTCTAGAAACAGAATCCCTCCCAGAGCATGGCCAGGATTAATGGGTTGTGATACCAACATAAGGCTGTGGGTTGTTGAGTAACACATTTGTAGCTCCAGAACTTGATTATAGATGAGCAGAAAGGAGTAGAGACAGATGAATGCAGACTGCAAACAACAAAAAAACATCTGCTGACTGCACAGGGAAAGCTCTGAGTGCCAGAGTTGTACATCCAGAAATCCACAAGCAGTGGGGCTTTTTAATGTGTGCTGGGGGGCTTGGGGAGGATCCTAGAAATTCTTTTAAGGTTTAGTTGCATGTTTAGCTGTCTCTCCCACTGTTTTTAAATTACAGCTCACAGAGCAGGTCATCTAACTGCCCCAGATGGGTCTGTGCAAGAGAAATTGCTCCTTCATGATCTCAAGCTTGCTACTATACAATCAATTCTGCTTTTAAGTAGTAAAGAAGCTCACTGGAGTTGCCAGTTCTGATTACAGCGTGAAACATCTAACCTTGCCTTACAGCAACCAAAATTGTGTCTCTTGCAGGCTGAGATTTACTTGGGCTGAGGCGGTGCTGGGCGCAGGAGGAAAAACAACCGTGCTGAAACCATCCTGGAGGCAGGGAGACAAAACCACAGCTGATGTGAGAGCAGCACGGGCTCACTGCACAGCTGCCCTCCTGCAATGCAGCCCCTCGTGCTCAGAACAGTGACACAGATGCTGCTGGTTTGTCCTGGAGCCGAGGAAGCACTGGAGTGGCGGCAGAGGCGTTTCACCCCGCAGTGAGCACATCCTCCCCAGGGACTTCTGATCCCACCTTGTGTCACTGACAGGTTTGGGGCACCGTGCTCACTCCAGTTCAGAGTTACACTCTGCCCAACAGAAGGACAGACCTCATTTTCCTTGCTTTTACATTGGTTTTGTAATCAGTGTAACTTCAATAACCCTCTGCTTTTATACCAGAAATAGCACTGAGGAAATCAGATTTAAGAGGAGAGAGGCGCCCAGGGCTGCTGTTTTGGGCAGGCAAAGATAGACAAAGACATTTCCAACTCCTTCTGATTCTGGCATGGGCCAGAGGCCAAATGTGCCACGAGCACAAAGTGAAACAACCATCAGGCTGCTTTAAATGGCTTTGGTGTGTAAAAGCTGCTAGAGACTTATGATACCCGTGGTTTTCTCATCACTGTGTGCATCCTCCTCCAGAACAGGAGTAGAACTGCTGTCTGAGTGATGTACAAGCTGGCCATACGAGCTCTGGAGCTGGTTTAAAGCTTCTTCCATTTTGCTGGTTTAAAGCTCATCCATATCAGTCCAGACTCAGAAAGATGAGCCTCACTCTGTCCCAAAGAACGTCAAATGAAAGATTCACTCTTTTCAGGTCTCCGAGTCAATTTTTTCTGTCTGCTCTCATTTATTCTTCCACCTGCTGAGTGTTTGATGCTTGATCAGCCTGGTAGAACATGCAAATATTAACATTATTCCCCAGAAGTGCTGACAGACACGTGTATTTTGTCAGGAGGTGCAGAAATCAGGAGATGCTGCTGGCACCCAGAGACTGCCCCAGAGAGCCAGCATGAACCCCCTCGTGTCCGTGACCTTCAGAGGCAGCAGGAGCAGCTTCCCCTCCCTTTGTGTTTATTTGCTGGAAGGACAGCCCACAAAGGGAAAGGACAAGGCAAGGGGGAGCTGGAGGTGGGAATTGGCTGCATTCCTGACAGCATTTCAAAGTATTTTCAGCGTTCAGGAGGAAATGCTTTGCAGCAGATGAATACCCCTCAGGTGCTCCTGGAGAAAAAAACCCATTCCAACCAACACTTGTGCCCAACAGCAGTGGTCAAGTCATTACTGGGGGCTTGTTCTTGACCTTTTTAAATAGCGACCTCATCCTTGACCATTTTGCTGTGGAATTTGGGGTCTGTCCTCTTCTTTCACATGAATTTAGGCAGGAATGGGATAGGAAAGGAAACCTTTTTGCTTGTGCTGGTGATACAAAAGTTTCATCTCTGCTGTGCCAGCATGTCCATGGGAAGCTTCTGCCTTCCTCATCCCTCGGCTGTGTCTCAAGTCAAGGGCACATGGCTGTGGTGGGCTCCCACCCTCACTCCATTCCCAGGACATCTTCCCGACTGGCTGAAGCTTGTCTAATAAGGGAGGGTGATAAATAAACCTTGTTAACTTGTCAGTGCCTCCCGGATGGGCTGTGCAGCCTGGAAAGAGCAAGGTGTCTGCCACGCTTGTCCTGGACAATGAAAGGAATAAATCAATTCATACCTGAAAGTGGAAACTTGTGACTTGATGGATGGCACTCAGTGAATATTAAACTCCCTTTCTTGTGGATGGATGTTCTGCAGCCAGACAAATTTTGTCCTTTCACACTTCAGGTGAGGGTGCTGCAGCAAGCTGTGGCAGCTGCTGAGAACTGGAAGAGAGAGCACCTGCCTGAGGCAAGTCTCTGCAGCACTTGCAGAAGCAGCAATCTCTGCTTTAAGGGAAGCTTCAATACAACTTAAGGCTGAAATCAGTAACTCTTAAAGATCTGAAAACAGCTGCCCTTCAGCAGGAATCTCATTAGGGGGTTTATTTATCTATCCCTTGAAATTCATAAAAAAGGAAATAAACTTAGCCTGTTGGATCCACCTAACAGCTCACATGATGCAGGTTCTCACTTTGTGTTTCCCAGGAGATCAGGTTCCAGTCCTCCTCCTCTTTTCCCATGACAAGTGGTGATATCAGCTTTTATCTGGTAATAAAATAGCACGGGGATTCCTGTACAGTTTTTAAATGGAAAGAAACATGTGATCTGCTTCACCCCCTCAGCTTACACAATTCCCTCTCAGCTGGGAAGAGGACAGGTTGGGAAGAGGACAGGTTCTTCTCCAGGGAAAGATGATCCATGTGCCTGCAGGACCACGTATGAAGCAAGGGGGTGTCCCAAAGACACTGAGGGATTAGCTACTTTTTTCTAAAAACTGGCATGGATTGGAAGCAGAAAACACTAAACCACCATGGCCAAGGCAAGAAAGTAAAGGTGAATGATGGAAAGGAGGTTGGACCTCCTCAGAGGTTCCTTAGTCTAGCAGCTGCCCACAGCAGAGGCAACTCCAGCAAAACTACTGCAAGAAAAATTCCTCAAGCTATGTCCTAAAAAATGTCCCTGGGCAATCAGTGCCAGTAATCCAGTACCCAAACATCCAAAAAGCTTTCTAGAAAGTATCTCACCTTGGAGCTCACTGCACAGTCTCTCCTCCTGAAGCATCAGGCATTAGCTGATTAGAGCTGAGGACTCAGCCTTTCAAGTATAAAGTTGAAAAAAAGCCTTAAATATCAGCATATTATACACTCCATGCAGCAGGCATGGAAAGGCTCTGGGAAGGATGCAGCATTTAGAGTTTCCACAGAAAGAACTTAAAGGAGATGAAAACAAGCATTTACTTCTAAAATAAGGTCTGTTATTTCAAATAACTTTCATTATCTGTCGCTGCTGGCCTGAGTTGGAGCAGTTGAGGGGATTTGTGGGCTTCTAATCTGAGCTGTTCTGCTTATTACTACCCAGCCACCACCAAAGGGTTCTTCTGCCACTTGTGAAGTGGGAAAGGATCTTTCCTATTGTTATTTCCTTTCCAAGCCTCCCAGGGCCTTTGGGACTCCAGGAAGGTCTGACCCAGAGACAGAGGAGTCCAAGGGAAGTTTTCCAGCAAACAGAAAATCCCTGCAGAGAAGATACCACAGCTTCACTTCCTTCAGCTGGGTTCTGTGGCCAGTGGTGACACAACTGGAGAGCACCAGGATGAGACTGGACTTTCTATACTCAGAAATTGTACTTTTCAATTTACTTTCACTTCTGTATATTTTCAGCATAGGAGAAGAATTAGAGAGGGAAAATTGCTGCCCCAAGCTCTGGGTTTTCAGTTTGCCTGTTTGTGTCACTCTCGGGAAAAAAGGGATTTTTTTTTGTCCTACGGAGAGCAGTGAGGACACTTTCACAACACAGTACTAATCATACCCCAGAATTTGTGTTTAAGTTTTGTTTTTTATTATGGTCAAATGCCTTTTGTTGTAGTCACATCAGGACCTCAGCTTGCCTCACCAGAGGGACAGGGACAGTGACTTTGTGCATTCATTACTTTCTTCCCAGGCAGCTCCCAACACACCACTGACTGCAACTCTTGTCAGACTTTGGAATTCATAATGCATTGAATTGTAACTCATTTTCCAGAGGCTCATTTTTAGCACTTACTCAACTGAGAGATTCTTATTCTACAATACATTGGTAGGAACATAAGAGAAAAGAAATTGAGTTTCGAGAGCACACAATCAACTGCCTTGCTTTTGTTTCTGTCCTGAAAATCTGCAATAACACAACTGCTGCAACAGCTTGCATGTTCTGAAGTATCTGCCATGCAACAGATCTTCACTGAGTTTTTGCTGAGCTGTTTCTAAGTGGCCTTGTTGTTATTCTGAGTACCAAAGGTTGCTATACTACCATGTAAAATTTGGGCAGTCATCAGTATTTAATCTGTGTTTTGATACCACACATTTGTTTTCGCCGACATCTGATTCTTTTGGTGGAATAGGTGTGACTTGTTTAAACTTTCTGTGAACTAAATATGGAGTTTTGTAACTTATCAGGTAGCACTTGCAAGAATCTTAAGCAGAAAAATCTATTACTATAGTACACTACAGGAAGCTTCCACCAAACACCATGGCAGAATAATTTTTAATATTTTTTTTGTTTCAAATCAAATAATTTGGATTATTCCACTATGCCCCCAGCCTGTCTGGGTTATTTTATTTCTGTCTAGGATATCATCACTGACTGGTGTTTTTCAAGTGATTTTGAAAGAGCTCTGCATGGTTTCACAGGTGCTGGCTTAATATTGTCAGCTGAGCATTACAACAACCTAATCCTAACCCACAGAGCCTCTATTTCTTCATAGAAAGGACTGAATATTTGGAGCTGATGATGTTTGGATTCTTAGATCCTTACTGTCTGTCTAAACAACTCCTTTTATTCGGCTGACTTATTCCATCATCATGGCACTGGAAGCCCTCAAAAATATTAATGGTCATTTTGAGATTGTGAGCTTAAGCATTTAAGGCTAGGAGGGTTTTGCAGGTCACACTGACCTCTTACTGCCAGGGTCTCATGGAGCCCTTTCCACAAACTGTGTCAGGGCACTGCTGTTTCCTCAGCTGTAAAATGGAAATTATTACATAAGGATGCTCAAGCACACACAGTCTGGAGCTGAGCTGCAGTTAGCCCCAGTTGTACAGAGACACCACCAGAAACCAAACTTCTTTCCATGCATTTGGATATGGAGAACTGGCTTAGGCACATTCCTGGTACAAGACGAAGACAGTTCTAAGAAGAAAATGTTCTAATTTATTATTCTCTTGTTTAAAGGAAAACGGGAACCACTTCATTGTAAAGTCAACTTTCCCTCCACTAGCTTCCTTCTCAGTCACAGTGCAGAGGAGTATCTGAGAAGCATATGCTTTTTATCAGCAGAAGAGACAGGCTAAACTGGGATATGATTCATGTTCCAATTTATGCTTTCTCTTCCTGCACTGTCAATGGCTAATGAGAGGTAATTGCAAAGGCTCGCAGAGGGAGGCACTTTTGGAAGGAGAGAGAAGAATTAGAGAAGGTGCAAGCAAGGTTGGATTTACTGTTCAGAGGCTTTTCATTGCACTGCTGCTCTGTTTGTGACTTTCCAAAGCTGCTTCTGTCAGAGCTTGATATAATTTCCAAAAGTTAGGCATTGCTGGTGTCTATCAATACCTGTGACACCCATTGCTCAGGAGCAGGCAGGAATGGCAGCTCCACTGAGTCCTCACACAGGCCTGGTTTTTGGGTGAGCTCTCTGCTTTGGGGCAGAACATTTTGGTGCTCCCTAAAGTTGGTGTCAGCCAAATTACCTGGGCACAGTTCACCAGAGGCACAACGTGGCATCTACAGATGAAAGCCCTGCACCTCTTGTTTTCAGAGAAGAGCAATACTGGGTACCTGAGAAATCTTGGAAGCCAACAGCTATTTCCCAGCATTAGCCTCTGAATTTCACTGCATTACACTTTTCCTGGTTTAATAACATTTATTATTAAAAGGCTTTTGTTGAGAATGGAGGCTGGGTTCAGTACATGTCTGTGAGGCAGACTGAAATCACTTGCCAAGAGTCATTAGAGGAGAGTGCTGACTGAGATGATTTTTCATCATTTATTACTCATTTTACCCAGGGGACCTCCCTAAGCAGGAGCTGGGGACCCCCATGCAAGAGTGGCCCCAGTGCAGAACTTTTCCAAGCAACACAGTTTAGGACTTCAGGCAGCTCATGGGAGCACTGGTCTGTGAAATCTCAGAATTCATCAGCTCCCTATGCCAGAATCACTCCTCTCTCCTTGGCTGAGAAAGGAGGCAGTAAGTGCCAGGGATGGGCTCAGATTCCCCAAATCCCTCACTGCAGTGCAATGTTGCATTCAGTTCTGTAAAAGAACTGAGCTAAAGGATACTGCCATGTGTTCTGGTTGTTTCTGGCAATTTAAATGATGAAACATCATCACAGCAAAAGCAAAAATTTACATGAAAAGGCACAGTCAGCTTGCAGCACTGGACAGTTCATAGATCCATGCTGTGATACCTGACCCTGGGAAAAGCTGCAGCTCCACGTTGTGCTACAGCTGCACAAAGGGTTGATTCCTCCTTTGACATGGGGCAAGCCAAGCTTTAGCCTGAAAAATCATGGGTAAACTGGCAACTGCAAAGAACAATTCTTGATCAGTGATAAAAATAACTCATTGATTAAAATTGTCTTTCCTAGAATCGAAGGTAATTTTTGGCAGAGTGTGTCACATACATCTCACAGGACTCCCCTTTAACTCTCTTCAGCCAAAATCCTTTGCCACCCTGGCAGTGCACAAAGACCATGGTCAGTTGCATTGATGGATTCAGTCTCATTTTCTCCTTGTACTTCTTTGTCTCTCTGGCTCCATCTGTCGTCTCCTGCCTCAGAGTTAAATTCCCAGCTCCGGCACGTGGACATTGGGGTTGTGCCTGATGCTCCACGGCAGGAACTTCAGGCATTGGAGAGATATGAATAATAATAAATAAATGGAAGGTGAAATACAATTTTTATCCAGTATAGTCCAGCACAGCAAGATTGGGTTCCCAGGGAATGGCAGTATATTTGTTTTCCAGATCGTTAGCTAATGCAAAGGAAAGTGAGAACATTTATTAGCCTCCCTCAAAATCACCTTTAGGAAGAATGAATATTCATGGCTATAAATAAGACTGTTTCAATTAAGTCTGCACATAAAAATGCTCCATGGTGTCACAGAAAGCTGTGCTATTCAAAAAGAAGTACCTAGATGAAAGTATTTAAGGCTGTATTTGAGGACAAATTCACTTGTGAGCACTCATTTCCAATGTTTCACAGTTAATCACTGAAAGTTATGATGTTTTCATCTTATCTGAATGTCAGCCCACAAGCTGAGATGCAGAAGAAACCTTTGGCTTGTTTTTTTTTTCTACCTGCTAATGGCAATCTGGTACCATAATTGCTTTCTTGTTCAACTTCAGATAATATATTGTGGTGCTGATAAGTTTTGTGTTTCCCTGAGTATCACTTACAAAGAGCAGCCACAGTGCCAAGCCGCTCTTTACAGCCCCTGGAGAAAATCACCCAGGAGGTGACACAGTGACCTCCCACCCTACAGCACAGACTGGCCCAACATGCCTCTCTTTTGCTAAAACACACCCATTTTCAATACTCCTTCAAAACTCTTCAGGAATCCACACTTTGCAGTGTCAATCCCTTGCAACAACCCCTCTGGACAAGTTCAGGCAAAAAAAAATGTATTTTAGGCAGTTGAAGACCAGTGCAATGTGTCTCCAACAGAGAAAGTCACAGGTCTTGACCACCAGGAGCTGGGAGAATGTGTTAGGAATGCAGCAGTAGTTGCTGAGATATCTTTGCCCTGTGCCTCTGGAGCCTGTTCCTGGCTGATCCCAGAGACAGCCAGGCCATGGGAGCCACCATCAGAACCAGCACAGATGTCCTCGTGCTCCCCTGTAAATGGCATCATCTACTGAAAACCAAGTAAAGAGAAAAAAGTGGTTGTAAAGCAAAATGTTTGCCTTGGGAAAACAAAGGACAGGCAACAGTACCATAAATAGGAATTAGCTGGTGACAAATCTGTCCCATCCAACCTTTCCTTTCCTATTCACTGAGGGATGTGCAACCACTGCTCTTCAATGGACACTCACCCCTCAAAGGACAGATGCACAGATCCTGCTCTCTTCTTCACACGTGTCAATTTATTCTTTGTAATAATACTCATACTATTAAGAAGAACTTCAGAGGAGTTTATTGAATACTACTGAAAAACATATGACACCAGCAATTATAGGGAATCAATGAAAATATTTGCTGGAGTCAATAACCTAAATTACTACCAAAAAAAAGTAGCCAGTGTAAGCAGTTCATCTATACTTCCCTGGGATAAAAATCAGGCTCTGCATCTAAATATGGTGCCAGAGGCAACAGTAAATGTCCAAAAAGGTTGTAGCCAGTTGCAAAACTGCCATAACACAGAAGAAATGGCAATCTACTCTGAAATTACAAATTAAGTTCTGTTCATTCAATTCAGCTAATTGAAGGAAAATCTATATCAAAACTGGAAACCATGACAGCTGTGTCACTCCAAGTAGCAAACACAATGAGGCTTTGAGATGAACACCTACTATTAAGCCAAAGAGAGTAATCTATGGGCAGTCATGGTTCAGACATCCTGATTAGCCTTAATTAAAATTCTGATGATCAGGGAGCTATGAAAGGAATAAAACTTTTAAAGAATTTAGGCAAGTGCAAAAGGCTGGAGATAGGGTAATAATTAGGAATAATATCTCTTGTTAAATTTAATTCTTTTAGCCTTGAAATTACCATGACAGATTTCAAATTTAGTGGCAGTTTTCCAGTCCCTAAAAAAGAGCTTAATTATATAGTTTAAGACTTTGGGAGAACTGATTCAGATAAAGCTACGTGGGGCCCATATCAACTCTGTGGCATGCTCGAGTGGACTCAGATAAAGAAGGAATAGATATCCACTTGTTCAAGAAGCTTGAGACATCACATACCTGAAAGGAGTTTTTTTGAGACACCAAAAAAGTTTGAATAACTCTTTAACTTTCTCTTTTAATTAATAACAATCACTCTCATTCAATTTGCCTTTCTGCTTCTTGATTTCAGCTGGGACTGAAAGCAAGACAGAGATAAAGCAGCCAAAACTCTGAATAGTGCTGATACTAACAGAACTTCTTAATCACTGGAATTGGCCTATCTCTAGAGCCCAGGAAAGACATTTAGAAAGATGAGCAAAATTCAGACCTGAGAAGTATTCCTCTGAGTTACAGAGCACCTTGTAGAAATCATCACTGTATTCTATTAACTGCTGTTAGTTTAGGAGAAAATATAAGATACTTAAGAAAATGTCATCTCCAGAAGCTGTGTCAAATGGAAGAAATATTTCTTCTAATGTGCAGTTCATGACATAGCACTTTTGGGTTTTCAGGGCCAGGGAACATCTTGAACAATGGATGGATCAGGAAGATGATGAATAGCCTGAAATACTGATGAAGAACATTCTCTTCTCACAGAATGAAACTCGAGAAGATAGATGTTAATGTTATTTTAAAGCCACCTTCATTGGATTCTGCCTTCTGTATGCAACCCACCTGTATGATCCCATTGTCAGGTTAACAGAACACTTAACAGATTTAAAGACATTTATTATCCCAAGAGCCACATGAAGTAGGAAAATACAGTTGTCCCATTTTATGGGTTTGGAGCTGTGGCACAGAGGTGCAACGTCACACATGGTGAGGCAGGGAATTGAACACAGCTTTCCTAAATCCCAGGCTGTCACCCCAACTACTGCTCCTACACATTTTACATCAAAATGAGTGGTTAAGCTTGAGTCCCTGCTCTGGGTTTCCTCCTGTCTACATTAATCTCTGAGCACCTGAGCAGACCTGCAAGAGTGCTACATCAAGAGGATAGAGGGGGTCAGTGGAAGAATTGTCCCATTTATTACAGCTCCTTGATCATGACTGAATGGATCACATGCCTTAGGATCCACTGACAAAGGGTAAATGGTTCCCAGAATTAATCTTCCAGCTGCTAGGAATGGGATACAATACCTTGCAAGAGTGAAAACGAGCTGTCAGAGATGATAAAAGCAGGTACAGCACGGACTCGATGTGCAGAAAAGTATCATATTTCACAGGTTCAAAAAGGGTTCAAATTAAAAACAAGCAAACAACAACAACAAAACCCAACAAAAAACTACCCAACAGAAAGGACAACAACAAATAACCCAGTACTGTGCAGCAAGAACAGCAAGAAACCCCAAAGTAGTTGTTCCAACACTGCTTGGAGTTGGAGGAGCCCTGGGAAGCCCACAGCTGCCAAGACTGCCAAAGGGTTCTCTTATCTTGGTGCATCATGTTCCAGAAATTATAATTATTCAAGAAAATCCATTCCAACTCCCACCACCCCCTCAAGCTTTGAACCTTGTGTCGTTCTGTGCCTGTGGACATTGGAAAGGGGCAAACATTTGCCCTTAAATGTTCTCTGGACTCAGTGGTCTAATGGGTGCCATTCCTGAGCATCTCCATGCACCTCAGGAAAATGGGAATGAGATTAACTTGAGACTCTCATCTGTCTCCAATCTGAGCAACTCCACTTACATCATTCCTGAGGGACCTCTGCTCTGTACTGTGTGACTGCACATCCTCAGCTGATTTTCTTCCCCATTTTTAAATGGATCCAAACCAAGGGATGTGTTGTGTCCTTCTTCAGTGTTGAGTTAGGGCTCACAGTCTTAGTGCAGCTGTTCCATGGAATTTTCTGTGCCTTTTCACTTTAGGTTATTGCAAGACTCTCACCTGCAGAATATTCTTAGCTCTGAGCAGTTTTAAACTTGTTTAAAAATTAACTCTTCATCAGGGCCGAAACATAATTTTTCCTGATATGGGTGTGAATCCACCATCTGGACCTTGGCACAACCACACACCCAAACATTTTAAGGGAACAGATCAAATGTGGAAGTATTGCCAACATGCTGCTACACAAATAGTTTTGTCTTTCCTGCTGGATGATACAAACATTTCACAAACACGAACAGCAACAGATCCTCTCTTCATGCTAGCTCTGTCAGGACAGATTCATTTCACCATGCATGGAAATTGAAGAATTATGCAGTTACATGCTCCTAATTGCCACCCCATTCCTCTCTTAGGTTTTCTCTTTCTGTGACCTTTTCTAAGTCAGATTTAAATTTGGGGCTATAAAGTCCTTGGAGAAAATTAAGATGGCCCAGCCATCTTATTTACTGAAGCTAAATGTCTTCATTAATCTCACAGCAACTTCTGCCTGTGATGCTGGAAAGGAAATGATGGGTAACTTTTGAGATGTGTGAAGGAAGACACAGTAGAAATTATGAGCTTCTGTATCTCCTCTGACTGCAGTAATCATGTGATTGCCAGATTTAAAACTTTTAAAATGTGGCATTGACCACTGAGGAACACAGAACCATGAGACCCAGGCAGGAGAGCATGTGAGCCAAGGAGGCACAGAGGTGATGATAAGGATTCTACAGGCTCTACACTCCAGGGTGGCCTTCAGAATAAATTCACCTGTTGTCACCACATGTAACAGGCTGGGACTGGTTCTGCACATTGCTTCTGCTGAAACCTTTGTGCAAGTAACACCATCTTAACAAAAGGTCCAAGGTTTGTGATAGTACTACAGGAAATCCCACGTTGCTGGGGACAGCTGGTGTGACAGTGTGTGAGAGACTGGAGCCAACGTGCTGTTTCCTCACCTGGTAGTGTGTCCCATCTCCTCTTATAAGACACCTGTGGCAAATTCACCCCTAACAGGAGACTTTTCTGCTCCCTGAAACATGAAGGTCGCAGTCTGTGTTTTTATTTGTGCTTAATAAAATCACTGAACTTTGTGCTCCTCCATTTTCATTGCAGAGCTTAACCTCCCTGTACCCCATATTTCCTTTCATGGTTAAACTAAGAAGTCTTCCTTTTTCTGTTCTGATGCCTTCACTTTATTAAGGAATCAACAAAATCACAGTACCCAATTTCTCATGTATTGTTACAGTAAAAAAAATTCAGTCAGAAATTGGTGCTTGATACAGAATGCTGGGAGAGCAAGATCCCAGCCTGATCCAGCCTTTCCACTACTACAGGGGTAAAGAAACCTTTCTCAGTTCTCTGTGCCATCACTAGGAAATAAAAGTAAAGGCTGAACTAAGTTTTAATGAATATGCATGGTCTAGATCTCTGCCAAAGTGAAACAGTGTAGTCTGGGCTCATGATTAATTACAGGCACACCGAGAGACTGCTCGCCCACTAACATAAAGGGAAACTAAAGCTAGAGCAGTTTAATTCAGCAAAAGTGTTATAAGGACATGATGTACCTTCATTAAATATAGATGCTGATTCTTTTACTCTGCCACTATTCACCACAACACAGAAATCTCAGCCTTTTCCCAGCATGGATGTACTCACCCATGTGATAATAGTAACAGTAAAGCAACTGATGACACACACTCCCGAGACACAGCTAAAACCCTCTTGCTGTCTGGTGTAAATATATATGTCTGCAGAAGGTAGTTCATTGCAACATTTATGTAAAATTCACTTCAGTAGCCCTTGAATTTATTTTGCCATGTTGCTGCAAATTGAGACAGATTGTTGCTCTGCCTTCCCTCCAGACCCACACACAGGACAAGCAGGGCTTGGGATAATTGCAAATAGTGAACAATTCCGTGAACATCAAAGATGAGTATCAGTTCCTAATTGTCATCACTTGCTTTCATGCCTCTGACTCATTCCTGAATTTTTGTTTTCAAGCAATATAATTCATCTCCAATGCAAAAAGAAAGGAGCACTTCTGGCTATCTTTGAAGGCTTTGTGGCTGGAACATTTTAACAGAGACCAGGGGCTAAATTGCCATTTGTAAACAGTTCAGGAAGGGAAGAAAAACATTAAACAGAAATATAGACTCCCTTTGATGAAACAGGTCTTAGGTTCATACTTTCTGCCGTGATAAAACTCAGTTCTTCAAGACAGATGTGGCAGAGACATCCTGCAGCCTCTTTATAGAAAAATACTTAGAAGTATAATAACAGCATGATTTCAGTATTGACATATTTATACTAGAGAGTACAAGCATGAGAGTTTTTCAGCATGAGCTTGTAAGCAATTAAAAAAATAAAATAAGTTGAAACATTATGCCCTCTCACCACTACATATTCTGGCTGTGCAGCAGTTTGTGGACAAGCTGCCTTAGAGTGCTATTAAATGAATATTTCCAGTCTATTTGCTTATCCCCCTTGCTGGTACAGAAAGCTCTGTCAAACTCATGAATCCAGCTACTCCAGCTTCAGAGAGACAGCTAAATTCTCATTGGCACATCACCAGATAAAACCAAAACATCTGAGGACTGAAAACTAGAATCTGATCCCACCAGAGAATAATCTGACTTTCTAGATGCCTGGAGCACTCAATAGCCCTAATGGTTCAATCCCCCCATGCCCATCACCCTTTCTGCCCCCCTACAGCAAAATTGCTTCTGCAGGAGGAAAAGGAGGAGACCAGCAGGGGCCAGGGGGGTGAGAGCTGGAGCCAGTGACCCACAGCCTGGTCTGACCAAAATCATCTCTGCCCAAAGCAGACAGGGACCGGTCTGGCCAGAGCAGCTGCTGCATGGACCTGACAAGCCTGAAAATGCCAAAGCCCCGTGTTGAAAGGTGTAAGAGCAGCGCATAGCATGACCCATCACCGACCTCTTCTCTTCCTAGCCCACGCCTCCCTGGCCCAGGCAAACAGGCTGCTTACCTCTCCTTCCTTTCCTCCTGAAGCCTAGAGCTTGAGCAGGCTCAGATTTGCCTTATTAGCTCTCTGCTGGTAGCACTTCCCTGAACTGCCTTTGAACCCTGACAGGCCATTAACCCTTGAAATCCTCGGCTTTGCCTGGCTCAGCAGGGTTGTCAGAGGACACTGGCAGTGAGACCTGGCCAGCAGGAGGCTGCTGCAAGTGCCTGGCACAGAGGGAAAGCATGGAACACCCCAAGGTGGGATGCCTTCCTCTGTCTTCCCACTTTGATTGCCCTACAAGTGAGAGAAATTGCTGCCAGAGGAGGACTGCTGCCCTGTGGAATGTGTTTGCAGGGGCTGGGAGGGTGCTGACCTGGTCCTGGGAGCTCTGCAGGGCTGTGATGCCTCAGTGCTCAGGGCAGACAGGTGCATAAGTGTTCCTGCAGTTCAGAAAGGGGAATTTTAGCTTCATCTGCTGTATTACAGAGCTAGGCATTTGAGTCTTTGGAAACTTATGGGGTGTCTCCCCATGAGATGGGTTTTATCCTTCGAAAAGGTAGAAAACTTTTTTGTGTAGAAAACTTTTTTTATAGAAAACTGTAACCTATTTTCTTATTTGAGCTCTAATTTTATGCCTGCTGGTACTCACTTACACAGAACATCAGCAAACATTGATATCTCTCTTAATTTTCCCTATTCCCTATTAATTTCTCTTATGTTCAATAAATGGTCCTTTATGACCGTTGGTTTAACACTTCCTTGCACAGTTGTTTTTCCCTGATTTTCCATAAGCCAGATACTTTAATTTCTTGCACTACGCCTCATTTGCTAGTAACAATGATGTATTTTCCCCTTCCCCATGTATTTATTTTTACTGAGAGATGCAGCCGTTCATCACATTCAAATGAAGAATTATTACTTAGCTATTATTATTATTGCTAGTGATGGTATGTAAACAACTATAATGATGTGTGGGCTTGTGTAGGAGCAAAGACCACAATAAAGATGTTGCCTTAGGGGGAATGAATGAGGGAAATGTGCAAAGATTTAAGCAGAGCACCCTCTCCTTGCTGGTTTTGTCTCTAATTGCTCTCTTCAACTCCATGGACTGTTTCCTTTGGTCTGTGCGGAGCCCTCCCCAAAATATACCCAGACACTGCCCCAAGGACACCTGCCAAGGCACATGAGAACATGAATGGTGTGGGGAAAGGGGTTCCACTGGAGAGGGATACAGTTTGGAATATGCATGGGTGGGTGATGAGCAAGGGGTGCTCCAAGTGTGTGAGAAGGAGAAGAAGAGGAGCAAGAGATGCATTACAGAGATGATGGCACGAACAAGGCTGCAGGACAGCCTGGGATGAAGCTTTTGGAGGCCACTGCTGGGTCACCTTGGGTGCTGGGCATAGCAACAGTGCTTTTTACTCTGGTCTCCATGTCTGTGAAACCAGTATTTTTCATATGGATTCCCAATACATAAATTGGATTATTCTGTGAGGCTCTGACGTTCAATTCTCTCCCAGCTGGAAACAACCAGCAATAAATTGTGTATTTGCTCAGCTGATCAATGGCAGTTGTGTTGCCAGGTGCCAGTGACTTTGTCTATGGTAAGCAGGTAGGTGGCAGGAGAAAGAAGCCCCACACTAATTTTTAAGGACTTTAGTTATGCTTGCCAGCAAAGAAAAATCAGCAGAAAATGGGGAGGGAGCATGAAGAGAGCCAGAACTGAATGGAAAAAACCCAGCTCTTTGGCAGACCCATAAAGAAAATTCAGGCTAATAAAGGAAGTTCAGTCTTTTTATCCTCTGCTGCCAGCAATTTACTGCCCTAAAAATGAAAGTAGTTGGCTTTAGACAGAGCAGCCTTGAAGATAGTAAAATTTCAGTATCCTGTGTTAGCCTGGCTTCCCTTCACACAAGTGGGAGGTGAGCAGAAGGAAGAGGGATCAGCTGGGTCATCCCTGGTCCCTTGGGGACCCCTGTGGGTGGGACTGTCCCAGAGCCACCCTGAACTTGCAAAAGCAGGTTTTCCAAATGAAGATCCAGCCTTGCTGCTCTAGGAGTCTTGTTATATTTTCAGTATGTCCCTTACTGCTAACCTTTCCTTCTTGTTCTGTCTCAATTTCCTTTCTAAGTTTCTCTTTCTAAAAGCTTGTGGTTTTTTGGTGTTTTGTTTTTTTTTTTTAACCAATAATGCTCAACAATAAGCACTGTGAGCAAACTAATCAGAGGAAAATCCACCCAAGATCTCCAAAGATCTTACTAAGCAGTTTTTGCAAAAAGCTGACAAACGGGGAGAAATAACTTAAAATATAATTTATTAATTCGGGAGCCTGTTCTGAGATAAATATTTTAGCCTTTCTTCCCCAAAAAGAGGGGTTGAAAGTGTAAGGAAGATGGGGAAATGAAAAAATCACTGGTGTCAGGGATATGGCAAACCACTAACCAAACACTTTCAAGATTTAATGTATAGCAGAGCCCTAAAAGCTTTCATATTTATTACACCTATTTTGAATTCCTTACTGTATTTTGAAAGAGCTTCCCTGTTTTAAAACACCATTCAGATCTTCTGTCACTTTTGTTCCCACTTGCCTTTCAACAGCTAGAATAATACCTGTAAAATAACATATCCCCACTGCATTTCTTTAGTGCCACTGAGGCATAGACCAGGTCAAATATTTTTCATAATGCTGATGGTGCTGCCCCTGGATGGTGGCTTCTCTCAGAGTCATCACTTAGCCAACATGATCAGGGCAAAAATCAACTCCAGGCTGAAGAAACTCAGTGAAATATTTTGTTTCCTGTGACTTCCAGGGTACTGGGAGCAAAGACAGCTGTCCCCACTGGTGCCATGCAGCAGAAGACCAGAGCTGACCACTGCCTGTACCTGCACATTCCAACAGCAAACAGCGAAGTGCAGAGAACCGAGGGGAGAAAAATATCTAGACCTGAGGGCTCAAGATTATGGGAGCTGAGGAACACAGATTAATTCTCCTCTGATAATCATGCCTTCAAAAATTCTCCTATATTGGGGATATTCACTATAATATTCTCCCCATTCTTCTTTGTAGTTTGCTACTTTCATTTGACTTTTCGCCACTTTGGCTTTTAGCTCTCCATCCCTTCCTCCTAAAAAGACCTTTCTCAATTTGTTTGTTTCCTTGTTCTCTTCCACAAGATCCTTCAACAAAATCACAGGCTGTCAAAAGCAAAGGCGCTTGCATTTCTGAGCCCTCGCTGCTCTGCCGAGTAATTTATGAAAATGGAAGAGCCTGTTTCAGGCGTAATCCAATTTGTCCTCTCTCAGCATCATAAGCACATTTGGAGCCAGATAAGACAATTATCACATGGATCTTTAATACCTGCAATTTATAGCTAAAAGCTTTATTCTGATCACTTTGTTTTCAAGTGCCACGTGCTGAAGCACGGGCAGCAGAACTCTTCCCCTTCGCCCAGCACAGCCGTGCTGCGTCGGCGCCTGGGATTTTTGGGAGAAGACATACTCAGGATGCAGGAGCAGGGATTGCTTTGCTCCTCAGGGGAAGGGGCACAGGGCAGGCAGAAGACAAGGCTAGGCTCCTCGCTGCATGGTGGATTCCACAGGAGCAGGTATGGAGGTGCTCAGTGCTCCCAGCCCCTCCGGCACGGAGGAAGGTTTGGAAAGCGCACACACGCAGAGCTGCCACTGAAATGTGTTTCCATAACCACTTAATTTTCAGTTGCCAAATGTGACCTGAATATGTTGCCTTGAGCACCCTGCAGAGCACAGGACCCATGGCTTCACCAGAGATATTCCAGGCTGAGCACCAAAAAGTCAATATTTTCCAGAGAGCTCAGCGTAGTTGTTAGCAAGCCTGCAAACATTTACTTTTTAACATTATGCTTGAATACTGGTATCATAATGCATAGCTTCTCATTTAAAAAATAATCTGCTTTCTAATTGAATTACTGGCTCTTTATCATTGTTTGTGACTCAGTGTGCAGAAATGAAATATTCTAATCATTTCATGATAAGAAATAAGATGGGAACTTATTTCATTGTGTGGAACGGTTTGTGACAGAGTCTATGTTCAAATGATAAGATCTGATCTGATAAAGAATTAGCTTGTTTCACTCATATGAGTAGGAGTATTTTGAGAGCAAACATCAGACACTTTTTAGATCAATTTAATGTGCAACCTTTGAACATTATTAGTATCTGAGCATTATTTGAGCATTATTTGCATTTGGTCAACAGTGAAAAATCACCTATGTTTGACCACACACTGTAGGTTTGCAAATTAAAAAGTGAGGGCTTTTTGTCAGGAATAAATTAATTAGTTTGAAAATGTCTGCAATTCTATAAGACAAAGGCAGAACAGTTTAAGGCCACACTACTCCTCATAGCTATGCATCTAGGGCACTATCCTACTTTCTTATCAATCCAAACATAAGAATATTTTATAGCAGTTAAAAGTTAAGGCTCTTTGATGTTTATATGCTTCTTTGGTGAATTTTACTAGGAAGATCTTATATCTAATGCTATTTTAGCTATCTCTTGATAAATCCAAGCCATTATAATATCTCAGCTCAGAAGGTCTGTGGTGCATTTCTTCAGGGACTTCATTAGTGGAAGATATCCTGACTCAGTACATGGGCTACTTTTGATGCATCATTCATATATACAATATTCAGCTCTACATCACAGACTTGATGGGGGTGTATTTTGTGTATAAAATTATTACAGTTATCCAAACAATGTTTTAAAATTAAAAGGTTTTATTTGCATATGTATAACATGAACTAAAGACTTCCAAACAATAAAAAACCTTGCTATCAGCTCATGCCCACATGACCAATTAGCTTTTTCTCTAGTAGATAATTTGACCTGAAAATTACCCAGGGTGTTCCAGAGCAAACAGTTGGGGTGAGTACAGGAAGCCAAGAGTGCATAGGGGTGGGAGATGAAAGAGGGGATGCTTTGAAGGAAGGAAGAACTTCTCAGATCTGGGATAAGTGAGGAATGGATTGAGCTGCTCAGAGCATGGTGCTTCTCTCCTACACCTTTGCCTTTTCAAGGAACTGCAGTTGCTCACAGTCAAAGCAGATAAAGTCCTTGTGTTAGCCTGCTCATCCCTGGGGAAATTGGTCACATTTAGCCAGAAATGGAAATTTCAATGAGTAAATGATGAAATGGGAATTCTACCTTTTCTGGCAGGTGGCATTTGGCCCTAGGACAGGCGGAGATTATCCGTTCTCTATGCTTCTTATTTATAACTTGAGGAGCTGACAGCTCTTCTAAAAGCAGACTGAGGGTTTTTAGACAGTCTGAGGTTTAAAATTAGTCACTGGAACTAATAGGCTGTTATTGTCTCATAATTATATTTGACATGATGCTCTTAACTCTTTTCTGAAACATTGTCGTGCGCCAAAGAGAGTCAGGATGCCGAAACTTTGTCTGCAGCAGGATCAGCCAGAGCATGGCCTGGGGGTGTCTGACTGCTGCTCTTCCCAGCTCCCTCTGGGTGCCCCACAGAGGCCCCAGCTCAACAGGAACAGCCCCCTGGGAGAGGCTTTTCCTTTAGCTGCAAACTGAAATCGAGGGATGCTGCTTAGGATTGCTGCTGCTGGAAGGTGCCATTCTGATCTGCTGCTTCCTTGCACTGGGAGCAGGGGAAGCAAAGTGTTGTTGGCTCATTTTAGCAGATCCTTACAGCACTTCCAGCAGTGGTTCAGGTGCCCTGGCATGAGCAGCATGGCTCTGGAGCTGAGTGCTGCCAAGCAAAGGCTTGCTTTCCTTTGCCACCCTCCCGGTGGTGCAGGAAACTGTAGAGACTTTTCCTTCATCTTTTCTTATGGCCTGGAGATCTGAGCAAGCACATTCTCACCGCGGGAGCCAGGCAGGTACCAGCCTCCTGTCAGCAGAAGGAAGAATAAATGGCTGTAACTCAAGTTTCTTTAGTTACACAAAGCATTTAAGAGGTTCAGGTTTGAGGGGTTTTTGCCCAGGCTGCTGGGGCTGTGACCTTCAAGGTATGGCCTTGACAATTTGTGCTTTTTAGTCAAGCACAGTCTGGTGGAAGGGAGTTAATTTACATGGGTTTTCATTCTCTGAGCTCTGTCATCAGTGCACCAGACTCGCTTATTGAACTCCCCTGTCGATAGAGCAACCAACTGCAGCACATTCACATCCAGCAGCCCAAATGAAGCACCTGTTCTCAGTTACTTGAGGATTAATTCCTCTTTTCCACTTAGTTTCCTTTCTTTCTCTGCTTTTGGCTTCTGCTTCTTCTGGCACCAACACAAGTAGCTCCAGTTGGGGATACAGCCACCTCAAACAGCCCTTTTATTTGCTTTGTGCCTTTTCTTTATTTCCCTTGCTCTGCTCTTTCAGCTGCCTCTCTGTCATTGGAAGTCCAGTTCAAAACAATCTGTGCAACCTAATGCGAGCCAACATGATTTTTTATGGCAGAGTTGTATAAAGCCAATAAACGAAAAGGAAAAATAATCATATTTCAGGCAGGTCTCTTGGGCTTACCAGGTTCTGCCATCAGAAGTAGCATTGAACATGCAAAATGCTTGAGCATATGAGTACCCTAAAGAACCAAGAAGACCCCTCAAATCCACCCCTTCACCTGGGCCATGTAGCCCCACGGGTCCTTAGCCACTTCCCAGAGAGGAGT
This sequence comes from Irena cyanogastra, assembly GCA_013397155.1. Classification (NCBI taxonomy): domain Eukaryota; kingdom Metazoa; phylum Chordata; class Aves; order Passeriformes; family Irenidae; genus Irena; species Irena cyanogastra. Next base: position 1,115,632 of record VWZV01005308.1, on the reverse strand, counting down.
GGAGGACTCACTGCAGGTTTTTGCAGTACCAAACACACAGGCTGTGGTCTGCCCCAGAACATTATTTCGTTTTTCCAGCTGCTGTGCTGGAATAGAGCGAGGAATGAGATCTTTTGGAGTGCCTAGGGATGGATGTTTTGGGTTAATTAATGCTTCAGCAGAGGTGATAGATAAGGGAGAGTTATATGCATGTTTAAGGTGATTCATGCCGCCTCACTGGATTTAAGTCTAATGGGAAACTTATTTCCCTGTATTTATGGGTAACGTCCATCCGTATCCCAGATATCTCCCCAGGGAGCCTTCTCTCCACGGCCATCCAGCTCCTCTGAAGAAATATGGACTCGTCAGTGTCCCTCTTGGCTGTAAATCTGCAATTAAGGGAACGGTCCATTTACTTCTCTGCCATGCCAAGATGCTGATTCCTGGCAGGTTCCTTCGGCCAACAACCCTCTCCCCTTCCCTGCTGCAGCCCCACAGTCTGCCACCCCCATCCAGGGCAAAAAATCCCTTTCACAGGGGAGCTGCATCTCCCCTAGCTGAGTTTGCAGCTCTTTTCTCCCACTTCTCAGAGGCACTCATGGACACATGGATGGGACAGAGCTGAGCTGGGTTTTGGCTGGATGAGCTGCTCCCCACTCCCAGCACAGCCAGTGCTGCCCTCCCTCATCCTCACTTTCCTCGTCCTTCTCTTGAGGTTTGATTCACTCCTGCCCTCAGGCAGAGCCATTTTCACACTGGACCTTCAGGGCTATCTTTTTTGTGTGACATTATGTGATTAATTTCCTGCTGAGGTGGCAGGAATAAAACAGTGACATGACAATCTGTTTAAATTCCTTTTTCTATCTTCTGTTTTTTTCCTTTCCTTTTATTGTTTCTTGGCTTATGCTAAGCCTCAAGAAACTGCTGTCTAGTAACCCTCTGCCATCTGCTGTGCTGCTATCAAGGAGGAAAGGAGAAGCCATGCCCAGAGATAGTTTGTCTTCCTTCTTTTTCCCTTTCCCCTCTGCCATGAGTTTGCATGCTCACAGCTCCCTTTGGGCATATTCTACCTCCACTGATTCAAGGGCCACAAAGGTCTGGGCTGCCAAATTAATGTGCAGGCACAATAACATCAAACTAGTCAGAGCCCAGCATCATCCTATTTGTATTTATATCCTATAAATATATTTGTTGTATAAAAATACAGGAATGTCTGCATGCAGTCACGTACGAGAGCATGTAAACAACCTGAGCACAGGTTTGGGGGCAGAGAGAGGCAGAAGGAAGGGAAAGAAGAAATGCAAACAATTCCTGGAACAGTCCCAGACCAGAGCCCTGAGTACAACATGGCTGGGTCATGATTAAAACACAGAATTTGCTCACACTGAGACAGGAGTTAAAAGCCACCAATTCAGAAGATTTCCTTGTCTGAAACGAAGCTTTCAAAAACAGAATTACAGAGAAAACTCAATAATCTGAATGCCTCAATGAAACCACGAAGAGTTTCCATCGCATTAAGCAACACCTTCAACCCCCAGTTTTCCCACTGGGCAAGTCCTGGGGATGCAGCAGCAGTCTGGAGGTGTCAGTGATGCTTTTGAAACAGGCTGGGGCTTGGTGCCTGTGAATGTGCCTGTGCCTCATGGAGCACAATCGGTTCCTGACCTATTTGGATGCTAGACATGAATAAATAAATATTAAATAACGGTTAAACCGCTACATCAATTCAGTATCTTCACAAAAACCTTTGACTGAGGCTTTTTCAAACCAGAAAGATTTAGGCTGTTTTCCCTCTGGGACAGTTTTATCTGAGTGCAGTGCCAAGTTTACCCCGTCAGACATCTCTGCTGAGCCGAGCTCGTGCACATGTTGAACAAAGGAAAGTGCAAAGATTTCTCAAGGCAGCAAAGACAAATCTTGGTCTCATCATGGAGACATGATGTTACTGCTCAGCCTGAGCTGCAGGAGGTGACTGGGGCTGAGGGCAGCACCCCCCCACAGGCTACATCACCACCACATTCACTACCAGATTTTTCTGAATTGGTCAAAGGCTTAAGGTCTCTGTTAAAAGATTCTTGTGAGCTGAATTTTATGGAATTTATAGGCTTTCACAGATGTCTCCTATGTCCCAAATCCAAGAACACACCAGATCTTGGATCAAATTGAGATACTACTAACTATAATAGAAAACTTGTATCTGAGATACCCTTAATAAATCTGAGATACCCTTAATAAATCACCCAGGGTGGCAGAAGGGGGATCTCCCTTGTACAGCAATTCAGAAGGATTAAGTGACTTGCCCAAGGTCACATAGGAAGCCAAAGCCAGAGCCAAGATTTCAATCCAGTTCTCCAGCAAATGCCTTAGCCTTTAAATCTACCCTTTCCTCCTCAACACAGAGAGAGAAAAAATATTGCAGAAATCTCAAGTTCAAACTACTTGCTACTTGGAGAGCAGCCCATGTCCTGGCTCTTTTATCAGTTTATATGGAAAGACTCCAAGACATTACTTATATTGACTCAATATTAAATGGCAATAACCACCACAACAGATTTACTGTCTGGCAATGTCTTCCTGTCTGCTACCGTAACAGTAATGATAATTTTTTTCCTCATTAAAAGATTTAGGTTCTTAGTCCCTCTAGCAACTTTTCGAATTTTCCTGTTCTTGGGAAGATCAAATCCTTATCCACAGTGTTTTGTCAGGGAAAGATCACACCTGGTGCTATTCTATTGCACGAGGCAGGTTCTGCCTGGGAGTCATTCTGTGTTTGAAGGCACAATTTAACTTTCATGCTGTCAGTGCCACATGGCAGCAACCCATGGGCAGGTTGGGGATGCTCTGGGAGGACACAGTTGGCAAATGTCTGCTGTTTCCTGGGAAAGGTTCAGCTCCAGTGCTGAAAGAAGTGCCTGACAGTCATGGTTGGAGGCAATGAGAGGCTCTGACATTGCTGCGCTGGCTGAAAACCAGCAGGATGTGCAACAAGAAAAAATCTTAATTATGGACCTACAATGAACAATACATTTTATCTTCCTGCTGCTTCAGAGGAAGGTCCAAAATGGATAAAATTTTGAGAGCCTGGTTTCAGAGCACTCATTGCACCAAGACAGGACTTTAAAGCTGTGATGTGTCAGAAACCTGCCTTAGCACTTGGGTTCAGGGCTGAACAAGCCCTGCCCCATCCCAGGCTTCTGAGGCAGGGCTCTGAGCCCTGGGAATGCCATGGGGCAGAAGATGGACCTTATTCCTGTGGAAATCCTGCACCTCCTGAAGCTTGGTTGTTTGATACAGATTTCAGCAGGGCCAGGCTTTCAAGCCATGTTTGCTCATTAATTTCTCTTGCCTTTGCTTGCCAGAGCACAGCGCGCGTGACTGAAGTGATGAGGCCAGTTTAGTTGGTTTTGAACTGCAATTTGCCCCTGTCTATTGCTCCCAAACCACACACACTCTCATCCAGGCTGCTGCAAACATCAAAAATAGCCTGAGGAGCTCTGGTCCTCCCTTTTGCCCTACGGAAAACCAGCAAGAGGCAAGAAAGAAGCAGCACCAAGGCAGCACCTGTCTGTGCTGGCTCCACGCGTGCAGAGGGAGCCCTCCTGGCTGAGCCATGTTCTGGAGGAACAGTGGGAAACTCGAGATAAATGATTTCTCTGACATCTCCCGCGTTCAGGCAGGCTCTGTGAGCTTCAGCTCGCTCACCACTGCTGTTGCTCTCTCATTAGGAGCAATCACCAGACAGTTTGTGTCCCAGGGGAGCGTGGTGGCCTCTGCTCTGCAGCACCAGGCTGCTCTCTGCCTGGGCTGCTCTTTCCCACTCACCTCCCTTTAAATCTTCGTATATATTTATTTTTTTTCCTCACACATCAAAGGGATGAGAAAAGGGAGAGAATTGTCAACAATTAATCTCAAGGTCGATGTTGAAGTTCTGTTTTTCCATGGCAAATGTCAGAATCTGCATCCACCCCTTCAAGAGATGAAACAAGGCTAATGAGCTTGCAGTGCAGGAGGTGTGGTTCTGTGCCCGACCCTGGGGGGACAGGGAAACAGGCATTTGGTGTTTTGTTAAAACTAAATATTAAAACTAAACACTTACTTGGAGGGTGTCTTTGTTCTTTAACCACTCTTTGATAACGGGCTGGCTTGTTTTCCTGTGCTGAGCAAGCACAGCACTGGTTCAGGATGATGCTTAAGTTTACGTTTAAAATTAAACTGTTTTTTGCAGGAGTTCACGTACGTGCAGAAGCACCATCCTGAATAACAACACACTGCAAGGGGAGGGGAGGAGAAAGAGGAACACCCATGTTACATGAGTCAGAATCTCATTAAAGAGAATCTCTGTCCAGGTTTTTCCCTCTTTGTTGGCCTTGATTTCCCCATTTGGTACCCAAAGGCCACACATTAAACTAACAAGTTCTGCAGGTGATGAACATCCGTGGGCTTTCTTGGGGAGAGTCTTTCCAAAGGCAGCAGGAGGGATATTTGAGCTCAGGCAGTGATCCCAGCCTGGGCACACACTCCCAGTGAGACCCTCCAGCCTTGTCATTACCACAGGGCGTTTTTTCCTGCGTAGCACCACAAGGCAACTTCCCCCTCCTGGTGCATATTGTGTATGTACAAATGCTGTGCAAACTGGTAACTCGGAGGGACTTATTCTGCAGCAGGCCGTGAGAATAACCCCAAGAGACCCCTCCGTGGTGGCAGCAGTGAGGTGAGCACCACCACACTCCTGCGCCTGGGAAGTGAGTAAATATTTGCACAGGATTTAGAAGACATAAGGTAGGACTGAATTATTCATTCCAATTAGATACTTTGCAAATGTTTCCCTTTTCATCTCATCTTAATTCATTTCTGAATGAGTTTGAATTTCATTTGATGCATTTCTTATAATTGACCAGATGCTGTTTGGGCACAGAGTTTCCAAACAGCCCGGGCTGTCTCACAGGCAGCTCTGTCTGACTCTTTCTCTCCCCACCCCCCTGCTGCTCTTGATTATTATTCCAGCTATATGGCTGGCCATATGTATTCTTTCTGCTTCCTAATTACTCTGAAAATTTTCCAGGGGAAAACTGAACCAGCATACTCCTGTTTGATTGAATTTTTTTTATAGAAGATCTGAGGATTATTCTGAATAGGGAAAAAAAAAATCCATTCACCCGAAGAGCTGTGAGGAATGAACTGCAAGGGGCCAAAACCAGAACGGGTTCCTTTGCTGGGCAGAGTGACTCAGAGCTACTCCTCTCTCTTCTTGTCCTCTCCTCTTGATTTGATGTTCAGCCTCGTTAAGCCAGACCGTCACCACGCTCTGGAAAGCGGGAGATCCGGGGTTCCCAGGCGGTTTCGGGTCAGGTTTGCGGGCGGTGCGGGCGCAGCCCCGCGGCAGCAGGGTGGGGCGAGGCGAGCGGGGCCGGCTGGCTGCGGTGTCCCTGGAGCGCTGTCACCTTCCCGAGGAGCGCCGGCGGCTCCGCCGGCCCTGCTGCGGTGCTCCGAGGCTCTGGTGGCAATCTGCGATCCATCACAGCCAGGGCAGCTCCTGTGCTCCGTGTTAACGATGCCAGCGTTGCAGGCACTTGCTTGGGACCGGAGAACTTTTAGCTGCTGACTGTGTCTATTCTTAGTTTCCTCTTCCAGCAGCAGAAAATAATGATCCACCAGCTCCAGCGGAGCGCTGCTGATTTACACCTGCTGAGCACCCAGCCTAAGGTGTTTTGTTTATCTCACCATTAAAAAAAAATAAATCATAGAATCATTCAAGTTTAGACTATGATAATGTGTTTTTTCTGATGGAGCATCTGGGCAGCACATTTAGCAGAGTTTCTCCTCTCCTGCACAGTACCAAATACTGGCATTATTTTGTATCATGTGATGATTTTTAAAAATGTATTCAGCTTTCGCCTTCTATTATCTTGGATCATTAGCCAGCATCCTGTTATGCAATGTGATCAGTGAAGCTTGGTGCAGTACCTCACAATGTGATATCATTTCTCAAACAGAGCATGCAGTGGGGAAGAAATTAATTTCTCAAAGCTGCGGCATCATTACTGACACAGGGAAATCAGATGGCTTCCCTGGCTGTTTTAAAGGGTTTAAATGCTCAGGCTGAACACCGAACTGAGAACACTGGAGAGTTATTTAATAGATACATTTCCAGGACAAGAGGGCTGTTTTCTTTTAGGACATGATTACATCAGTGAATGAAACTTTGCTCTGCTCCCCTAGGTTTCCTTTTTGTTTGGAGCTGTCAGAGTACACTCCGGTTTGTGGACATACCCCAGAGACAAGGGAGATGAAGGCAAAGGAAGAGCAGACCTCCACCCACGGGATCTCTGATAGTCTCCTGCAAAACAATAATTTAATGAATGCCTCCAAGGCAGCTCCACTGTTCCTGGGCAGGATGCAGGCTGGGGATCTGATTAGCCATGGATCCATCAGAGTCAGCGTGCCGCATTCCTGGCACAGAGCATCCCTCTGCACAGCACACGCAGGAGGTGCAGCCCCCCCAGCCTGCCTGTTCTGCAGGGCACAGCTCTGCAGCCCAAGCCAGTCTTTGTCCCAGGGAAGGATGAAAACACTTGTGTCATTTTCTCTTGAACAAACGATAAACTGACCTTCCCCGGATAAGCCACTGGAAACAGAAGAAAATTGCCACACTTTTTTGTTCAAATGCCTGGACCCCTTTTGTACATCCACACTTTAGAAGTATGAATCACTCATGCAGAGGCATTCGTGCAGATAAAGTGCTGTGCAATACTTTGAAAATTACCTCCAGAAATATGGTTCAAATGATGCAAATCCAGGGGATGTGATATGGTGTTGAGAACTCATTAAAACTTTCACTTCAAAAAGTTTCCTTAAAAATTGTTGCCTGCGCTGGAACCAGGCACGCAGTCTGAGCCTGGAAGCAAAATTAGTTTGTTTCTTCCTTGGGAATAGAGTAACCAAAGTTCATTTCAGATACTGCCTTTCACTTTTTCATCCCTAAATTGTTATGCACAAATAAAGAAAGTAAATAAGATGTTTGTCCTTGCCCACCAGCCCAAAAGGTGTGAGAGGACATCAGTGTTTCTGCTCAAGCTGTGACCTGCTGTGTGTGCCAGCAGCTGGTGGAATTGTCTCTCAGGAGTGAAGAGGACACCTCCCCATCTGCTTTGCATTTATTAGCCTTGACTTAAAATAACAAACACACATTTTGCAGCAGTGCAGCTGAAAACCTAATTTTTTTTGCTAGGAGGCACATCAAGCAGGAATCCAGATAAGTGCCCTAATGTCATTACAGCCACAAAACCTGAGCACAGAACAAAGGCACTGGCCCAGCCCAGAGGAGGGGTCCCTCAACCTCTACATACCAAACAGACACAAGTAGCTCCCACGGGGGTAACCACAGCAAATCCCTAATTCTTCTTCATCTAGCCAGGATCACAACAACCTGCTCCCTCTGCTCTGGGGGCAGCAGAGCCACAGGATTTCTGAGGGTCACTCATGGAAGGAGATTAAATGACCCCTAGGGCTTCCCATGTCACTGCTGGGCTGAGCCTGGGTGGCCTGGTCCTGCTGGGATGGTTTCCTTAGCTATCCATCCTGGGCTCCAGGTCACACCCAGCCTGGTCCTGCTGGGATGGTTTCCTTAGATATCCATCCTGGGCTCCAGGTCACACACAGCCTGGTCCTGCTGGGATGGTTTCTCAGACATCCATCCTGGGCTCCAGGTCACACCCAGCCTGGTCCTGCTGGGATGGTTTCTCAGACATCCTGGGCTCCAGGTCACACCCAGCCAGCAGAGAGACCCAGCAGGCAGCACGGCCCTGCTGCTGGCCATGGCTCCAGCTCTGACATCCTCCAGAGACGCAAGGCACCTGCTCTATGACCACCCCATCCTCCACCTCTGTTAGTCATTGAAACTCTCTACAAGGCCCTCTGGAATCTAGTTTTTCCCCCTTTTCTGTTCCCTGCTCCTTCAGGGATCCAGCATTTGTGAGCACGTGCCTGCACTGGGCAGCCCTGCACACCCTGAACTGCAGCTCCTGCAGTGAGCTCTGCCTTTCTAATGCACATCTTAGGGATGCAAATTTTTGCAAATGAGAAATGTTCTCTAACATTATGAATACAGTTTATTTTTGTGGAGATCAGAGAATCTGGAAATGTTACACAGTGATGACATTATTCCAACTCTGAAAATTCAAAAACTCATTGAAATACTGTCAGTTGTGTATTTAGTTTTTCTGCTGCCAGTTGGTGAGGGGAAGAGCACAGATTACAGGCACATTCCAAACGTTTGTCTTTTCTCCCTGCACTTTTTTTAAAGGGAAGAAACGTGTATCAAAAGGAAGCAGGAGATTTCTCTTTTTTCTTCTGTTGCAGATATACCAAAATTTTGCCTTTCTTCCTCTGTCTTCCTGCTAATATTGGGCAAACCTTACAAATGGTGCAGTTACCAGATGTCTAAGCAATGTGACATTGCTACTTTATGCTCCTAGCTGCCCAAAGCTGGGCTTGATGCACGCATAACTCAGTGCCGAAAGGAGAGTGGTACCACCTGGTCCTTTAACTCATTTTTCTATGAAATGGAGCCCATTTCTATTATGCTGTATAAAACCCCTGGCAGCAGAGAGCAGCAGGGAAAGCAGGTATTCATCCTGCAGCTTTACAACAGAAGAAACCAGGACAGGAAGTTTAAATTATGTGCCCAAGGCTACAGGGAACAGGAGTGCCAAACTGCAGGTGGAAACCAGCAGCCTGTGGTCCCCTCCCTTCACTTTATGCTGTTGAAGAGTTGAAAGAGGCATTGCTTCCCCAGGCCAGGAAGGCTGGCATTCCCTTGCCTGCAGCCTCTGTTAGAAATACTAATTTAAGTTTCAGTTGTTCAGTTTACAAAGAGAGATACTGAAGGGAATGTTTGCAAGTGGTTTCCTGAAGCAGGCATGCAGAGCAACAAAGACTTTACACTGGCATATTTCATGTCTGCATAAAGGACCCAGGGAGTGGCCTAATAAAGGATGGTAATTCACTTCCATTCCTTTTACTTATTTTTGCCTGTTTACCCATAAATCTCTTCTTTGTTTAACATAAAAAATAGAAACACTTAGGATGACAACCTCAGACATGAGAGATTGATGAGCTGGTGGGGAGGAGGCTGAACATTTACTCTTTCACTCCCAGGGAGTAGCTCACAGAGGATCTTGCATCTATTCTGCTTCTAATTAAAAGGGTTTGCAGATTGCTAAGGATTTTGGAGTGCAAGGTTGTGTCTTGTTTGTGTGCACATCAAACCTGTGAGTACCCTGTAGGCAGCTCAGTCTGGTTTTGCAGTAGCTGGGAGGATTTTGGAAGGAACAAAGGTGCTGGCTTAGAGGTGAGATGCACAGGTATGAGGATACATCATTGTCCTCACACTGTGGAGGAGGTTTTTCATGTTCACCCTGCTGGTAAATCTCCAGTAGTTTGATTTACGTGGGAGCATCCAGACTTCTTCTGCAGCTCTTGTACTGTGTGTGGTGGGTATTTAACATAGCAGAGAAAGGAATGATGAAACCTGGCTTGGAAGCATGTGGGAAGTTTCAGGGAATTTCTCACTCAGTGAGTAGCCTTTATTCATCTCTGCTGCCTCTATGAAGGAAGGCAGCCTCTGAAGGAAGGACAGTCACTTTGCCACTGAAACCATCTTGGCTGATAAAAAAGTTTGCAGAACCCAGTTAAAAATCAGGCAGATATCAACAAATTAAATCCTACTGATATCATCAGTAAAAATTCCATTGGTTTCAGGGGTCTTAGGCTTCTTGTCCAGGGCTGGAGTTCAAAAAAGCCATTGAAAATGTGTCACTTTTTGATGCTGTGCTGCACTTTGTTTATAAGCAGACTACACGAATGAAATGCTGGTCAAGTCCCTGAAATTCATGACAAAATTCCTGTGACATGAAGGGATGTGGACTTTTGCATCACCCACAACCAATGTTACCTTTCTTCTCACTAAAGACTTCTCTTCCTATGAAACTCGTAAACAGTGTTGTTCTAGGAAAGAATGAAAGGAATTTGCCAAGAGCCTTTTCTGTGCTCAACATTCACAGATGGTCTAAGAAATAACCTCTGCCAGAAGGATGCACTAGAATAGCTTTGAAAACCAGGGCCTGTGTATCCCATCTTCTGAGTTCATGAGCTTATTAAGCTTTTAAAACCAGTTCTGTAATTCCCTTTAATTCCAATAACCTTTGCATGGATTGTTGACACTTCTATTGGAACTGCCAGATGCAGTTAACTGGAGTTGCCACTCAGTTTTACATGTGCAGGTGCTGCTGTTGTGAGCAGCTTTGTGCAATTAATTCAGCTGTCACAGGGACTTCGGAGGCCTGTTGTGGATCAGATTGTATCTGTCTATTTTAGGGCTGATCAAGAATCCTCCCCAACCAAAGGTAATCCCTAGCTGCACCACTTAGCCATTAAATCCCATCCCACTTCCAAGCACAGGGATTGCTCCCTTTCTTCCCCTACACTGGCCAGAGCAACCAGGTTGAGGGAAGGACAGCAGCTCCTCCAAGAGCTGGAGGAATTTCTTTTCCTAGTCAGTGGCTGTGGTAAAACTGCCCCAGGGCAGAAAGGTTCAGCCTGCTTGAGGATTATCCAAAGTTTACTACACATAATTATTGAGCTTTGGATTAATCTCACCCACTCGAAGAGAGACAACCAGGTGTGCAAAAATGCCTCTGGGTACACCTACCTGGCCAGTCAGACTACAAATCTCAGCATGTACCTGTGCGCAGTACCCAAAACCTCTCTGCAGTAAATCCTCAGAGCCAGTTTGACTGGCCTGAAGTTTCTGCTGCTTTGTGTCCCTCTGTTTTGGAAGTGGATTGTGAGCCCAGACCCCCTTGGTTTAACTCTGCCAAACCCCCCTGGTCCAACTGCCTGCCTTTGGTAATGTCCTGTTCCGTGGTGGTTTTAAGTGGAGATTATTGCCCAAATGCTCTGCACCCTGATAAATTCCCAGACTGATACATGAGGGTAACCAGTATCAGTAAGCACTAAGATCAGCCCAGAGCCTCCCAGTGCAGGACAACACCGGATAAAAGCCAAGTTATTATTATCACCACTGTCTCTGGAGTTAAGCCTTGCTCCACTTTTTAAAGCCTTAGGTAATTAGGTGGGAAGATAAAAATGTGTAATGGGAAAGAGAGACTGTGGGTCTTAAGCAAACACCTAGCTGGAACAGGAAAGGTGGCTCCAGAGCTCCATCACTGACCTTGAATTACTCTCTGCTGCTCAGTGTGGGGGTGACTCATCCTCTCCATGGGTTCCCTTAGGATCATCTACTCCTTGCAGCCCATCAGGGGTCAAGTTTCCACCGAGACCCCTGGATGTGATGGCACTGGCTGTCACCAGGGCTGAAAGCATGGAGGGCCGACCACCTTAAGCTACTCGCTTTTATTAATCTCCTGTCATTAATTGCAAGGGAATTTCTTCTGCTGTAATACACTTATCCAATACCATTAACTCTCCAGACATGAACTGTTTCAGAGCAAAGAAGACTCAGGGGTCTCATGGCCATCGTGAGAATGCACTTCTAAAGTGAATTAATATGTTAACCCTTCCCAGCCCATCTTTTAAATATGTGTCACTTGGAATTTTACTCTGAGGGCACTGCTATTTTAGCTCTGCAGTGCAACATGAATGAGAAAAACCATCTCAGGGAACAAGTAATTGTAAGTGGGGCAGCCCTGTAAGATTATGGGCTCCCCATGTATTTGAGGAATTAGGGACTATTCTTGCTTTGTCTTAACAAGCCACACTCAGACCTGGGCTCCAAGTTTGTTTTCAGTACCAGCCTACTCTGTGACCTTGGGTTAAACACTTTCCTGTGCCTCCACTTCTTCCATTTGAGGATGATGGTGGGGGTGATACAGATCTCCCTCATGAAGTCCCCCATAAATGTCAAGTATCTTTACCTTACAACCTCCTCCTGGATTCTGCCTGGCTGTGACCCAGTTCTCAGTGGTCCCTCACCAGTTCTGACCAGGTGAGGATCCAGCCCTGCTGGTGCCTCCAGCAGGCAGATCCCCCCTCAGGGTGATGCTGAGCAGAACTGGCAGGTGGGTGGGTGATGCTGCCCCTGTGCTGCAGCCAGGGATGGTCTGTGTAGCTCTTCTCCTCTGAATAACTGCAGAATATTGTGAAGCAAAGTAAGATTTCTCACCTCATGTCTGTACTTCATTAAAGTGTGTTTAGACAGATAGTTGATAGAAGAGGGGTGAGTCCTCCTACCCTGCAACCTGAGATTCATCAGCATAACTTAAACAATGACTCTTATTCCTCAGTGAAACATTGGAAAACCATGAGCAATGAAACCCTGGAATAACATTTAGTCAGGCACAGCATGAGTAAGGCAGCAAAGCAGCAGAATCAGCATATTTTCCTTTGTTTCTCTTACAAACTCTCATGTCAACAGTCTCAGCAGTTGTTCTTTGGAGGGCATTTATACTGTTGCACATTGCATTACACCGTTATTTATTCTTTCCTGAGGTTGTGAGAGGAAAGCAGAACAGCAGACAAAGGCTTCTGGAATTAACACATCCAAGAGAGCAATTCAGGGAGCGAATATTAAAGCAGGTGAGCTGTGCAACACATCCTCTCCCTGGAGCTGTGGATTTTTCTGTTGAGGTAGCAGTGCTGCTGCCTGCATGGAGCTCATCCACTGGCCATAACGTGCTGCTGGTGGCAGGTTAATTTGAGGATGGCCTCCCTGTCTGTCTGCACCGTGGAATCAAGAACAGACTCAAGACCAGCTTTATGAGCACTGATCACTGGCTGTGTTGGCACACCTCACACAGCCACAGTGAAAGCTTTCAGCTTGCATTCCCATCACTTACCCCATCAGGTACAGCATCCACCTTCACCATTAATTGTGTTTACACGTGTTTGGCCTCCAGCACTGGCTTTCACATGAGCACAGCAAAGTTTGGAGGCTCCTCCTCTAGAAATTTTTGTTCTATTTTCCACACCCACACAATACAGACCATACTGGTTTTGTCAGCTGCTGGCCCAGTGCTCCCATCTGGCCCAGTGCTGCCCAGCTTGTCCCTGCCTGGCTGACAAATTAGGCAATTTATTTCTGCCTCCCAGCAAAGCTTCAGTGGCTGCCACCACGCAGCCAAGCACTGCTACTCCTGGTCACAAAAGCATGAGAAGCATCTCCCTAGAGCCCATCTCCCACACCTGTTACTCCCTGTGCTGTGGGATGTTGGGAATCACAGTCCTTAGCCCACTTCACTCTGGATCTATGATTTTGTACAAGTCACTTGTCTTCCCTCATGCTCTCTTCTCTCCAGTCTCTCCTCGTAAAGCAGGAGTGCATTATCCTCAATTATTTTGCACTACTCATTTTCCCCCTGTGATGGACTCTCTGGACACAGGTACAGAGTCAAGCCCAAGGCCAGAAAACTGGCATTATTTCAGTCCAAATCAGTATCCCTGCAGGCTGGCACCCAACCTGACAGGACACATGCATGACCTACAGCTATGACAACATCGGCAGGAGTGGGCTGTCAGTTTAAAGAAAAATTTACAAATCTTTACAGGTTTCCAACACCCTGCTGACCTCAAAGTGCTCCTCTTCTCCTCAGACCTGTGGCTAACACAGATTTACCCACAAAGTGCCATTCTCCAGGTGAAATAAGATTCGGATGAGAAGCAGTTGGCACCAAATCAACTGAGAGAAGTGCAACAGCCGTTGGTGAGCAGCTGGAACCATGGCAAAATAATGGAAAAAACCCAGTTACCTCACTCTGTGCTCACAGCATCTCTGCTGTTCAAGAAGATGGATGGTCTTGGGGTCATAGAAACCTCATCTGCTATGGCAACAGCCATTGCCAAAAACAAGTGCTGATTGCTGAGTGAATTTCCACAGGCTCCTTCTGTGCCAGCTCCCTGAAAACAAACCACCTTATGCATTCATGGGTGGGAGTGCTCAGTGAATATTTGGGAATTTGGGCTCTGTACTGCGGGGTGCATCCTTGTCCTGCCACCCACACCTCGGGTACGAGGCTGTGGAGTGGAAATCACCATCTCCCCCTGCCTGGTGGTGGTTCTCCCTGCAAGAAGCAGAGGTTTAGCTCCTTCTCTCACAGGCAGCAGATGGCCCAGCTGCCCCAGAGAGCTGGGGGAACGTGTGCTGGACCAGCTGCTGGCTCTGCCCTCCCAGGACAGGGAGGCAGATTGAGATGTCAAGGGTACATCTCTGGTTGCTCCTGAGGCAGACCAATGGGCTCCCCTCTTTTGTTGTCCACCCAGCAGCCATTTCTACATAGCAATGACTTTTGGAAACATGAAAGATGTTTTATAGCTTTGATATCGTTCTCAATCTCAGATTTATTGGCACATGAACTGCTCATGCAAAATCCAAAATGGGGCTACTGTGACAAATACAGAGCAGACCAAGGGGGTGCATATCAGACTTTTAATAACCAAAGCAGCAAGTTTTAAATGCAAAGAGAAGCAAAAGGTAAATTCAGCAAATAACTGTCAACTATGTTTCCTAAGGATGCCTTCAATCATCCCAGTAAAAGATGTGAGCACATGATGGCAAATATCAGGAGTGCTGTTCCCTTTTAGTGCCCTATTGCTGGGTTTAGGACAGTGAAGGCATTCAGAAAGTGCAGCTGATTCACCATGTAACATCACAGCTGCTGACTTGTACCAGCTGGGAAAGCAAATTCTGTCCTGTTCTCTTCTGCTCAGCTCACATTTCCTGGCACAGGTAAATCACATCCTGACTCTGTGCCCTACAGCAGCAGCATGGGCAGCAGAAGTGGAAGATTTTATGTATTTACTTACTTATTTGTTTATATGAAAATTTTCTTGCCTGCTTCATAGGATCGAAAGACTGGAAAGAACCTCAGCATCTCAGCAATTTACTCTCTCTAGTCCTTTCCCCCACCAAAGCTCAGCCATGGCTGTGGCACTTTTGATAAATATTTATCCAGCTTCTGCTTGGAGGCCTCCAGCTGTGGAATCCCTGCAGCCTCCCCAGGAAACCCTCATCCTTGCCATTAGAAAGTTTTACTCTTATTTAGTCTGAATCTTCCTTCTGAAGTTTAAGCTATTACTTTATCTGGAGAGAAGAAAAGATTATTTTCTTCCTCTTTACAGCAACCTTCATAAGTCTCTCACATTAAGCACAAGATCAGGGAGGCAAGGCAAAGGCAGAAGCAAAGGTTGAAGCAAAGGCTGAAGCTGTTCCTGCCCCTTTTGGCAGTTCTCCTCACTGAAGGTAATTAAGTGTAAAGAGGTGCTTTGTCCCAGTGCAAGAGGCATGTTGCTGACATGCAAGTAGGCTTTGTGAGCAGATACATGTGTGTGTAGGCAAGCAAAGGCCATGTCTGGGCATCAGGCATGAAAAAGGAATTGGGATTTAGACAGAAACGATCAGGCTATTTCTGGTATCATAGTTTTGTCAGAGATGAGCAGAAATTTATGTGGGTACAGCATCTTATCAAACCATGACCTTTCATTTTTTTCCCCTTCTCCATCATTCATCTCTTTGAAATCAGAATTCTGTGAGTTTCTACCAGCACTCAAACAGCAGAGCTGGAGATGCAGCACTGAGTGGCACCAATATTCCTGCAGCAGGTGGGAGCTGCCCATCTCCAGGACCACCAGGCAGTGACAGATCACCCAAAATCTAAGTCACAGCTGGCAAGAACCCCTTTCAGAGTACCAAAGTGCATGTCTCTAGCTGCCATCCCCAGGAACATGGCAGTAGCCTCTGACTAAAATCAGGTCTGTCCTTCCCTGCTCCCAGGAGCAATGGCCCAGTCTAGTTCCCAGAGCTGTGTGGAGGTAACAGGAACCAAAGAGGCAGCAGGTGCTTCCAGCTGACTTCATCACATCTTTCCCCAAAATAATCTGCTGGACAGCTGTGAGGAGGAGAATCTCATCTGGCTGCAAATCAACGTAAGCAGGGGAGATGGGATGTGGAGTCAGGCAGAGAGGCTGTCGTGGATTATTTATGGTTCTCAGAGGATGGACAACTCCCCTAAGTTAATAACCCTGCAGCCAGAGCTTTTTTAGCTACTTCAAGAGCAACAAAGCACATCTGGTCTTGCTTCCCAGGCTGGTAAGTACTGAACTGCCAGAGAGATAGTGTCCTTGATGCTAAGAGGACTTTTTATCTCGTTTTGGAGTATACACCAATATAATCAAGAGCCAGCACTGGGGGAAGAGAGTTTGTCTCTGCCAGACACTGCTATATTACGAGGCTTTGAGGATGCTCTTCTCTGCAGGGTTTTGCAAGAAGGGAATTTCTGTCTGTCTTAGCCTGAGAGCTGCAGGTGTGTGCCAGACCAGGACTACAGAGAGCAGAGAGCAATTCTGATTGAAGTGTTTTTACATGCTGTCACACACAACAGCTTTTCCTTTTGTCACCCCATATTTCTGAGGTGGTCACCCCCCTCTGGCGTTCCCCTTGTGAAGTCTCTTCACAGAGTGGATCTTTAGCCTGAATGACTCCTGAAAATAATTCTTATTCCTAATTGCAGGAAGAGATAAAGGAGATTTTGAGTTTGAAAATCACTCCCAAGGGCCACAGCCAAAGTACTGAGGCTTCCCAGAGTTTGGTTTGTGGGTTGGATGCAGCACCCAGCAATTATCTGCTGTGTTGAATAAGCTGTTCCTATCATGTAAATTTCTGTGCATTAAGCTGATCCATGTTGACATAAGTGGGATGTTGGGGAGTGTGTACTGGGGCTCCTGATACTTAGCACAAAGCAGACATGGATAATTGAAAAAGATGTCCCCTTTCACAAAACACTGCAGGCCACCTCATCATCCCTCTCTTTCTGTTCCTCCTGCATGGCTAAATGGAAAGTGAGTGCAGTGCTGGCCTCCTGCAGCTCTTCCCACTGGCTCTCTTTGATGCCACTGGCAGCAAAGCTCAGTGCTGATGGATGGTCAAGTGGGAGATGTGCATTTTGCCTCTGCCATCAAACCGTGTGCCTGGGACCTGGGTGGTCAAACAGGCAAACCTGTCCTCTGATAAAACCCAAGTGAATCACCAGGAATCACATCGTGTTCCTCAAGGCAGCTTCACTTCCTTCTGGCTTCTCAATGTTTCTGCATTTGCATTTATATAAAACAGTTCTCATTGCACACCAGGCCAGGTAAGAAAACAATCCCAAAAATCACAGCCAGAGGTCAGGGATGCAGGACAAGAGCTGGGACCCATGGGGTGAACTGGACCATCATGCACAGCCACTTATTCCCATCCTCTGCTCAGTGGCCAGAGTAGCTGTGCTAAAGGAGAGGGAGAGGAAAGCAGAAACACAGAGTCCAACTCCAGGCTGCTCCCACCAGGCACAGGGACAACCAGGGGAGCTGAGCTGCTTGCCACCAGGGTTTCCCAGGCAGGCTGTGGTACCATTTTTAGTGCCATAATCTACAAGATCAGCCCAGCCTTGGCTCTGCCTGGCCCCTATTGATCCCCAGCCTGGGCTCGGGGGAGCTGCAGCTCTCTTCCAAGACAGTTCTGTGCTGCATATTTTGACTGGAAGGTATGATTAACTCTGAATGTCAAAATGTACTTAGGGGTTGAGGAATAAACTCAGGGGAGATGAATGTAGTGAGACATGCTATTATTCAAAAATACCCAGAATGATTTATGCACCTTCTGCAGCCCTTGTGCACCCCCTCACTAATGCTTATGCATTTATGGACTTCAGTTTTCAGCTGGCAGTGAGGTGTTTCTGCCCTGAGGAGCAGGACGAAAAGGTTCCTGACATTGAACTGAAGCTCATAACCCACTATAAACCCAGCACTGCATGTTCCTGGCCTTCTTCCACACTTGAGAACTTGGAAGCACCCAGCAAAGTGATCAGGCCATGGGTTTACAACAGTCAGGAGGAAATATTTTTCCCCTGCCGTGCATATTGAATGACTCTCTGCCATGGAATTATGGAGACTAAAAGATAAATAAATTCATGGACAGATTAGACAAAAGTGTAGAAGAGAGGACCAAGTAATGGCTATTAGAGGAGATGATTGAGATGCAATCACTGCTTAGGAAATCACCAAATTCTGGTTGCAAAAAGAGGAGCTGGATGCTTAGGGCAGTGCTGCTCTGCGTGCTCCCCAGCTCCTACTCTTGTTTAAGCACCCTGTTTAAGGCATGGGCTGGAGATGGAAGGGTGACTGCTCTGATTCAGAATGGGACTGTTTAAGTTCCTCCCCCAGCCTGCTCACCTCCCCACAGGCACCATCCAGTCCTGACTGTGACACAGCCCAAAGCTGGTGCTGGAGCTGCAGTGGAGTCACCTGGCATCAGAGCCAGGCTGTGCATCACTACCAGCAAGAGCCTCTTCAGCAGCAGTGAGCCTCACCTCTGTGAGGAAAATAAATTATAGTATTCATTTTGGGGGGTTAGAAAACCAGTTTGTTCTGCAGATATAAACATTATGAAATAAAGTGTAAAATAAATCATTAAAAATGGGAACACGGCAGGAGAAGAGAAGAAGTAAGGAGAAAGGAAAGGAGAGGTAATGAATCTGGAAGGACAGATAAGCAGCTGAAAGATGAAAGAGGAAAATAAAATCAGAAAACAGACCTGCAGTGAAAGGAGAGTGTGACAGAAATAGACATTTGAGGGGCAAGTTCATTTGGTGACTAAAGTCAGTGAGATTTAATGTTACCTGCAGATTTACAGCTTAAACTTTCAAGGAAGTAAACTTCTGAGTGGTTACAATGTCATCTAACCTTCCAGAAACATCACCAAGTGGTTAATGTACATATACACACATAATATGTCATTTTACTGAGGTATACATACACATACTATTTTAATATATACACACACACGTAATTTTTTAGGACTCCAGAAGGGAAAAAATAAGCTTTTTGTGAAAAGTATCAATGTTTGCTGTTGTCAAAGAGGGAAAGCTACATGCATTTCATCTGCTGTTATTTCCCAGCCATGCCGGAGGTATATCACCAACAAAATGTTACCCAACAAAGCCTGGGAGTGTGACAACTCAGTGAAAGCTCTGTGAAAACAGACTGAACGATTTGTAAATTAATCTGAAATGAGACAAGTATGTCAAACATACCCATCCAAAAGCACAACAAATTGTAAAATTCAGCGCTGTGTCACCAGTGATGGCAGTTTCTTGAGAGGCACAGCCGTGGGGGGAATGTTCCAAAGCTCCAGTTCCTGCTCACAGCTCCTGCCTGCACCTGGGCTGGAGCTTGGGGTGGAGAGGGTAAATTCTTGTCCTCGCACACTCTGTAAGAGCATAAGCCATTGCTTTATAGCAGCAAGGCTTTCTCTGACCTTTAGAAATTGCACTTCGGAAAATGGCACCTCATTATGCAGCTGCAAGAAGTTGGAGTAAATGGGCTTTTTCCACTGTTTAAAAAAAAAAGAAGAACAAAAATAAAACCCACAAAACAAACAAACAAATCCAAACCTGTCCTACAGCCAAGATGCATTTGGGTCTTTTCGTTGGTACAAATCCTTCTCTGTGGAGTAATAGAGCTCAGTGAATAAACCCTGCCCCTCCTTCCCAATTCTCTCCCAAGTGGAGATGATTAAAATGAACCATTTATCTTGGTCCCCTCTGCACAGGGCCGACTGCTCCGAGCTGCGAGGAGAAGGCGTAGTATTGCTTAGCAAGGAAATTCCAACAAGGACATGGCACAGTTTCTCAGGACCAAATCCAATTAAAACATTTCCATTTTCATCTCCTGACCACCTAAAGTAAAGCAGAGAGCATCCAGCTCCGGAGCACTTCAAAGCGCTGTTTAATTGTATGAATATTTTAAATGTAACACAAGAGAGACAGATCCTCTGCTGCTTTCAATTAGCACAGCTTCACAAAGTCAGAGTGATGCACACCAGTGAGGAGACTGGCCCCAAATGGGGTTTAAGGAAAAAAAAAAAAAAACAAAAACAAAAACAAAACAACACTGAAAAGCACAGTAGAGTCATACTAAAATTCAGCTTTTGCAGAACACTTAAATATTTCTAGTGTTGCTCCTCTGAGTGATGCTCTATATAGTGCTAAAATTTACAAATATCTGACTTTAACCATCATCCCTAGCTGGCAGGGCTAACCTTACTTGTAGCTGGTGAGGGTGCAGCCTAAACATATCCTGAGTCCTGCAGAGCTGGACATCACTGTGTCCTAGCTGTAAAGGAAGGTGCATCCCCACCAACACGAGATTAACCATTTCTGAAAGTCTTCATTCTCCAGGCTTTAGCAGGAAAAAGACTTCAAATACCACTTGAAATGTGGTACAGAGTACTGGGTGTTGGAAGGCAGCCTTGTCTGCAGCATGTCATGTATTGCTCTGGGGCTCTGCACAGTGTTTCTGGTACAGCAGCTCTTGGAGTTGCCTCATTCTGGGAAAAAAGCACACCCTGAAAAGAGCCTTCTGCTGCAGAGTCCAGTCCAGAACACCCTGAGCCTGAAAGGGCCAAGGAGATTATGAATAAAATACTTGTGTTTCCTTTTAGGTGGAACAGGGCAGAATTTCAGGATCTCAACAGGAGAAGCTACAACTTACAGGAAAATATTCCTGGTAGAGTTTGACACTTATATTCCCACAAGAGACCTATTTTAGATGGTTAAACCCCCCACAGAGAGAGTCCAATTATCTGGGGTTTTTCAAGCCATTTCTGTGGAACCCTGTTAAATTTTTATAGAATCCTCAAAGTTCCCACTCTGGTGGATCCTCCGAGGTTTTGTCATTAAGGCAATTCCTGGAAGAGCGCTCTGTGTTAGAGGGAGGAAGAAATAAAGTACGACTTGCATCCCCAAAGAGCCAAGATAGACACAGAGCATATTCACAGGGGCTACAACAAGCAACCCAAAATTGTAAAAGCTGATGGCACATCCCTAAGTTGCTCTTTAGAGAACTTTGCAAAGTCTTGTGCTTGTATCAGTGATAATGAAAGCGATTAGCACAGTACGATTAAACTCCCCCTAGGACACTTTTTTTATTTTAAATTAAAGGTTGGATGTTGGATTTATCCTCTTCTATAATGACTTTTGGATTATTCTGTCTGAACTGCACAGTTTTAACTTGTGTAAAAATATTAACCCATGAGAGAGCTCACAGAGGTTGAAGGTGTTATCAAGTCGTAGAATCCCATACAAAAACTTCCCTTCACCACCTTTTTTTTTCCCTTATAGGTCTTTAAAGTAATTCATAAATCCTCATTTTATGTCTTAACCTCAAGATAGCCAAAGCAGTACCAAGTGCAACTGGTCCCTGCAAGTTTTAGCTCCCCCAGGCTCAGAAAAATGCCGTGGAGTTAATCTGAGAAGGGAAAGAAGAGAACCTTGTATTTTAAACAAACGAAAAAGAAAAACCATAAAACCAAAACCCACACACAGCCACCTCAACTCTGAGTAACAGCTTTCTCAAGGTGAAAATGAGAATCATGCCCCTGGGACTGGTCACTTCCTTGCATGGGAAAGAGCTGGAGCTGGACAGGCATTCTGAGGTCCCCACTGTGGAAGGGGCTCTTGGGTCGGGCTTGGCAGCTCCCAGCCCTCATCCTGCCAGCCTGAAACTCTCACAGCTAAGAGCTCTAGGACAAATCCTGCTCCAGCATCAGGCTGACAACCCTGAAAATCTGCAGGACCCCCACAGGGCACTTTGCTCCCACTGAAAAGGGATTTCCACCCCCCAGCCTTTCCTTCTCAAAGAGCCACTCGACAGCAAGAGCTGCAGTGTCTGGATGCCGTGGGGCTCCACCACATCCATCTTTCCAACAGCCTCTCATGTCACTGACAGAGCAGCCTATTTAGCTTCAAGGCCTTTGAAGAATTAGCGTGTGCCAGACCCACGGTGCTAAACAGACTCTCTGGAAGTTAATGGGTGACAAACTGCAGATATTAAGTGCTCGGAAAATTGATCTGATGTCAGGTGAAGGAAATTTTTCCACAGATCCTCTCTTTGGGCAAACAGCTAGAAGAAAGGACCTCAGACATCTCCTGTTTTATCTGAGGGGGATCTTCTCAATTCCCTTACTAGCTGAGCTCCCCTGCAGCAGTGTCCCAAGGATTCCTGCTGCCATCAGGCCAGAAGCAGAGCCCCAGGATGAGGCTGCAGAGCCCAGCAGCTGCATCCCACAGATACACACCCAGTAAGTCCATGCTTCTTCCCATCCCAGACTAATTTTCTATGTATTGCCCCTCCAACAAAAATACATTTGCTGGTTTTGTACCCTGATCTGAACATTTTTAATATTCAGATCAATGTCAAATTTCTGACAAATTTCAGAATCAAGCAGACTTTTAAAACAAAATGAAACAAAATTCCACTGGCCAAAGCTTCTCCCCTATACTTAATATTAAGATCTGATCTACTTACCTGCCTATTGAATTCTAAAGTACAGAGATAGGGTCCAATATTTGCTGCTCAAGACAGTGAGAAGTCTGTGTCTCTTGCTGAATAAATTCTGTCTCTGAGTTTGAAAACAAGTTATTTAGTCCTTAAATATTTGTGTAACATTTTGCCAGTAGACATCACACTTTCAGTAATACTTTTTTTGAGAGTTCAGGTTTTCTTTACTGTTAGTCATCAAATCTGCCATTTTCTACTCTCTTGACTTCCACTGTGCAATGCCTCTCCTAGGAGGCAATTATAGATACTTTTTTAGTATTCTTAAATGTTGTCATATGCCTCTGAAAAACAGTTGTCAGATCTCTTACAAAAATCTAAGGGATTGTTGTTTTGCATGGAGTGCCTTTGCTTACAATAAATCAGATTAACAAGACTAACTAAGTGCAGTTTAACTCTTCCCACTGTGACTTGAGACTTTCCTGAACTACACGTGCTGCACTTTTCAAGCTGTGCCAGCTATTTTTACCCATTAACTGAAAATGAACTGGGGAAGAAGCACTCCACAATATACTTTTTCCACCTCAAATCAGCATGAGAGATGAGCAGGGTGCCTAGCAGTTGTCTCAGCACATACCTCCTCCCTCGTTAGACCAACAAAAGGGATGGACAGCCCAAAGCAGTGAGTGAGGACAGTTTGGGTGCTTGAATTCAAAGTGCTGTTCTCAAGCTGCCCCCAATAAACACACCAAGCTCCTTTGTGCCCTGAGTTTTGCCCCTGCTTTACTTGCAGGCTGCTGGAGTCCTGGCAGGAGGCTCAGAGCCTTCCTCCCATCTGGGAGGCTCCTCCTGGGCAGTGTCCCCATGTCCCTGTGTGCCCCAGCCCTGTGCCATGGAGGTGAACGCCAGCAATCCCAGGACACCTTCAACTTAGGGTACCACAGTTACTAAAAGTCACAGCAGAGATCTCTGTGTCACCCAAAAAGGGTGCTGGGAGAGGGGGTTTGATCCCCTCAGGCACACAGGGACTTGTCCCCGGGTCTTTGCCATCCCCAGCTGAGGCTCAGGTCACAGCAGTGAGCAACAGCAAGAGGAGCACCTCTGCTCCTCCCTCAGCACCGGGCAGGTGCATCCTCCAGGATCTGGGACTGGAAGGAGAACCCAAACACAGCAAGATTAGCACCTTAGATTAGCATCTTGAGGCACCAGCAAGCAAAAAAAGGGTGCAGAAACATCTCTGTCCAGCATTTCCTATTGGATCACCCAGGCAAGTCTCTGGCAGGCTACAAACAACCCTCAAGGGAATCCCTCCTCATCCATCCTCATTCAGGGATAACAGGAGCTCCACAGAGCACCAAGGATCCCAGGTTGTCTACAACAGCCTTATTAACCCAGCAATTAAATTTGTCCAGCCCTTTAACAAGAAACCACTTGCACACAATGCTTGGGGTGTTTAACATTCCTTGATCACTGCACAGCTCAATTAACTTGTACCTCTCATTTCCTGAGTTTATAAAAAACAATAAATAAATCAATATACAGCTATCGTCACTTCTCATCTGAGAAAATGAGAGGCATCATCCCTGCATTTAGTGCCCTGAGATGGAAAAGAGCAGAGGAACAGATCATGGTGAAGGTGCCACAAACACCGTCAAAACAAAGAAAAGAGTGGGGAAAAAGTAGAAATACTTTACAGCAAGATTCTCATCACTTGAAAGGGACCTGGATTCCACACTGCCCCTTTCAGAGCATGGAGCTCAGAGGGAGGATACACAAACACCTCTCAGAGAAGCATTGCCTTTTCACACACACAGGAAAGTGCATTTGTAAGGAGACAGACGTACAAAACTTACAGCTACTGCTTTCCAAACAAGCCACTCTCATTGAAATTCCTGATGGATTTGTGCTCCCAGGTATTGTCTCAAAAAAGCATGTCACTGTCAGCAGGGGAGTGGCTGGGAGGAGAATGCACAATCTATATCCTAAATCAGAAGGCTCTCAGCAAATGAGCTGGCCAACGAACAGCGCAAGAGAAATGGGGCATGGGATGAAAACAGATAAATCTGTCCTCCAGCAACCTTGATGCCACAACTTCCAGACACCCTCTCAGAGGGCTGGACCTCTTCTTTCCAATTCCTTTTCATGAGTAATTCAAATTGCTGAAGTGGACTGAAAACTTCAGCCAAACTTGTATCACCACATAGAGCCTCAAATACTTGCAGGACTTCTGCATTGTGAATCCCTGTGCAAACTGGTGTGTCCATGGGTGATCTCTGGCCCTGGAGCTCAGCTCAGAGATGCTCAGGTGATTCAGAAATCAGTAAATCACCACACAGAAGACCTCTCTATTAACCCCTCTGACCAATGACACTTGGAGCAGTAATTTTAGGACTGAGCAATCCAAATGGCAGGCACAGTTTCAGCAGATCTGAGCCACCAGCAGACCTCTCCTCAACCTTCCAAGGTCACAGCCCTGTGACATCTCCTGTGCTCAGGTGGGAGGTGCTGCAGACCCCAGAGCACTGCTCTGAGCTGATGTCTGAGGCCCTCAGCCCACATCCCACTCCCAAGGTGGCACACAGCACTTCCATCCCCCCAGGAGGTGCCAGCACAGACAGGAACCATCACTCACCTGCCAAACTGCCTGGCCCCAAGCGTGAAAAATAAGGATGAGAACAGAGCAACAGCAACTTTTAATGCACTTTTCCAATGTAAAACTCACCAGCTCATTCAAAACCATCAGAGGAACTTGCACCAGCTGCAAAGTCTGTTCCTTCAGGCCCAGTAACCCACTGAAAAAGTTAACTCAGAAAAACTCACTGTACTAAATAAGCTTGCAAGGCTTTTCCTGTGATCCTTGTCTCTCACCTGGGGTATTTCCTGCTAACTGCTTCATAACAGCTCAGCCACCAGTGCTGTAATGGGTGCCATGTTTCCATAAATGCTCTGAGCCTGGCCACAGAGAAGCTCACTGAGAACGGGAGCTAGACCAGCTGTTCATTTGACCTATGCATTTTTTTTTAAATATGCAATTGTAAATCTTATCTCTTCTATACATATGGCTCCTCTACAGAAAATGCTTTTTCTGCTAAGAGACCCTCTGGGGGCATAGCATTAGCTGCAAGCAAGCAATGCAAATACTGAAATGCTTTATCACTATACAGAATAGAAATGCAAAAGCAATACTTGGCATAGAGCTATTTTTCAGATTATTTTTTTGAAAAAATAAAAACCACACCAAAAAAAGTGTGACAAAAGTCTTCTGTAGGTACACCCAAATAACAAAAATTACAATTTAAAAAGCAAAGTGAGACACAGTATTTAAAAACTTAATTTCCTTTACTGTGACTCTTCAGATGACCTGCACCCATAAGTAAGCCAGGCAGAAATCAAGGACAGGGGAGAACTGGGGCCATGGAAAGCTGCAGGCAGGAGGCTTCTGGGGAATAAACATCCTGCTGTGTTACTTGCACACATCAGAGCAGAGAAACAAGTTTCCAAAGAAAAGTTGAGTTTTTTACCTGAACACAAGACTACCTACGCAGCCTTTCCCCAGGAGGCTAAATTATTGCACTGCTTGGGAAAAAATAGATCAAGTTTAGTGCAAGCTAAGGAACTCCATGGAGCAGTTTGGAGCAGGGAGCAATTACTGCTGAGATGTGGAATGCTGGAAGCCAGGGACAGGGACAGGGACAGGGGATGCAAGACCTGGGTCATGTCAAAAGCACCATAGATATTCAACACTTTCCTCTGGGCAGCTCCAAGATACCACCTCAACTCTTCTGAGAATTATTTTGTTGTGTTTTGGGCTGCCATGTGAATTCCCAATAGGTTTTTCATGGTAAGTTTCTGCGTTCATAGAGATGATGATTTGATTGAATCCATAAACTCAGCTGAAACTGCTGACATTTATCCAATTACGAGGTAAACCAACTTAAAATCCAAGCAGTGCCTGGGCAGCTGAGTCAAAGGTCAAAATTTATAGGAGCAAACCTGAGGTAGTTTCCTGCATTTTCAGGTTTCTGACACTGCAGAGATAGGTTTTGAGCTATTTGTAGAGATTGACAACTCTTTAAACAAATATTTTAATATAATTTCAAATGTCTTGACACTCCTGAGTACTTTAGCACCTTTTGGCACCTTCCATTACGCAGCTAGTTTTGCAGGAGACACTTACGGGTTTATCTAGAGTCTGGATCCAGCTAGGTTTATGTGAACCCAACCCCACATCTGGACAATCTGCCAGCTCTGTGGTTATCACCAGCACTGCTGCCTTGTCACTCTTGGCTGGAATTCCCTGTGTGTGGTGATTGAGAATGAACCATGGACCATGACATTTACAGAGCCAGGATTAATCAGAGAAAGCAGAGTTATCTGTTTACAGGTGAGCAAGCCTTTACCGAGTGAAACACTTTCCTTCTACTGCATGTGCTTATTTATTTTCCCTCTCAATTTATTCCTCCTCACACCCCTCCTCACCTGAAATACAGCACTGTGGTTTTGCCCAGACTCACTTTGTGAGATGAACCTTACTTATTGGAGCACCTTTGCCTGGCACTGGGTTATTACTGGTCTCTTCCCAGTCCTCTCTTTCACTGTAGCCATCATTATGTGCACAGGAGAAGTCCACAAACCTCCAAAAAATCATCTTTGCAGAGGCTCCAAGCAGCATAGCATGCTGCCTGAGCAAACCTCTTCTCTTCAGTACATCTATATTTATTTTTCTAAACCACTGAGGAGACTCCAACAAAATGCAAAACCCTCACAAGTGATTTTCTGAGATAAGTGAGTTGTCAGCTTTGCTGCTCACATCAGGTTTGACAGTCTCAGGTACAGGCTGAGATTTGCTCTGCTTTTAGATTATTTCTGAAACTCACGAGCAGCCTGCCAGCGAGCTTGACTTTGATAGGTAGCAAGCCTGGGTCACCTCACTGGCAAGTTTTCACTTGGGTATCCTTTCTAGGATGAAACATCCCTATTTATCATGCGAGAAATGACATTTTCATGTTATTGCAGTAGTTGGCTGATTTGGTACCATCAGAGGAACAACTGAGGTACATGCCACCTCTCCTTTTAACTACGAGGAAGAACAACAGAGAGATTCATGCTCTTGTCAGCTTTTTTCTGATCTGCAGAGACAATTCCTCAGCACACACCAAGGTGGGAAATGCAGAAATTCTTTTCCTCGTGGTAAAGACTGCACCATCACTGATCATCACTGAGGCTCTGGTTTTATCATCAGCCAAGCTCAGCTCCCTGACCAGAAAATGGTCTCATACCTGGAGGGGCAGCAAGATTGCTGCACTCCTGGATGGGTCTACATAAACAGGAATGAGGGATCTGCTCATATCTGTATATTTCTGTACAAGAAAAGAAAAACACTGAAAGCCTGACCAGAGCAGGGACTTACCCAGCACTTGGTCTCCCTCATCCTGGTCCAATCACCAGGAAAACTCAGCTGACCACATTAAGGTGTTAGAAAGCACTTTGAAGTTTATATCTTAAAAAAAACTGCAATAAAATTAGTGATTAACACCACAATTTCATGCTTAAATCCCTCATGGGAGCAGGGGGTGAGAACATTAGGGGCTGCCCCACACAGAAGACAAAAAAATCCTGGCCCATCTCTGTGTGTCTTTTCAGACATGTGTGCATCAGGGAGAGAACATCAACCAACAAATAATGATGCTAATCCTTCTATTAATATTCAAAAATTGAAGAAGTTGTGTACATCTTCAGGGAATACTTGGAGCAAGATCTTGGAGTTTGGCACATCTGGAGAGCAGCTGTAATGTATGTAATGGTGTAGGATGCCAGAGGAAAAAGTGTCAGGTTGGGGCTGGGAGTTCTGAGCACAGCACCAGCTCTGCAGAGCCTGCAGTGCCTCACCAGGGGCAGGCAGCAGGTCCAAACAAGGGCCTGCAGTCTGGATAACATTTATATTTTGCAAACTGAGGGTGGCCCTGCTCCCTAGAGTCCCACAGCCATGGGGAGGTGGAAGGAGGCAGCTCTGCAGCAGTGATGTTCTCCCACTCCCAAGGGAGGGTGTGCCTGCTCCTCTTCTGTGTCACAGACCACGTAGACAGGATCTGCTTGTCTCAGGTTTTCCAGGAAATCTTAAGGACAGACTAAAGCTGAATCTAAAGGCACATGATTGATTGCAAGCCTGAAGGTGCTGAGCAAAGCACCAGGCCAGCAGGACCCCATCCCTCGCTGCTGCAGAGGAGGGGGGGTGATAGCCTGAGTCTGCTGAACTTATTGGTAAAACGTCCTTGGGGACCAGGATTTCACTTCCCAAGCTTTCCTGGGAGTTTCATGCTAACAATCCAGGCTGTTGATCCTGCTGCTGTGCTGCACAGCAATTTCTGCCTGAGGGAAAATCCATACCCTGCATCAGCTTCTTTTCACATTGCTCTGCAAGGGGCAACCAGAGGGGATACTGGCTGCTCCTGGCTTTGGGCAGGGCTTCAGATACCCTCTTAGAAGAGCAGGAATGAAGCTGTTCAGAGATGTTTCCAGCAGCCACTGACAGCACAGAGCACTCAGCAGCATTCAGGGATGACAGAAAGAAAAATTGTCAGTGGAGGGAATTAGGAGGAGTTTCTCTGTTTTCTGGCTTGACAAAAGCAAACAATGTCAGTTTTTAAAAAAGACATTTCCTGGCTGTAATCACACGAGTCAGAGGTTCATAAGCTTTTATTAAAGGCTCAGACAAGAAATCTGAAGCACGTGGTTAATGAATGCTACAAAGCCAAATGGGAAGTGTCCTCTCTTTCCAATAACACGTGAGCATGTAAAGCTAAATCAACTGATTTGTGATTGTGAAGGTACAGTGGTATAAAACATATTTCAAAGGAATTAACATGGCCAAACTAATGCATCAGAATGTGTCAGATGAATGAATTATATGTATGGCTGGAGAGCAAAGACTGGGGGTTTACTTTAAAGGGAACCAATGCCTCACTTTTTCCTACTGTGCTCCATAAATCCTCTTATTCAAACACAGGGGTAGTGAAGATTAGCACTTCTGTTTTCTAGCTCTTTGGATTGGGGCACTTTGCCCCTCATAGTGCAAGCGCATGAATCACTCAATAAAAGAACACTACTGTAAAGACAAAAAAAGTACTTATTCAGTGATTTAGTCACAACCATTGGAGAAAAAAGTTCCCTCTCTTCTCTTTCCCTCCCCTTTAGCCTCCAGATGGGGGTAGAAGGAAAATTCCCTTGAAAAAGACTGCAGCTCTTTGTGTGGAGAGCTGACTGAAATAAACTTCACCTGCCTTTGCATATGTTTGCAGTTTAAAATGGATGTGTATTTATACTAGATGAAATATTTACCAAAATGATTATGAACATTTTTCATTTGCATAAGTCAATGAATTATATCTCTCATGCTGTTTGAAGGATTGGAGAATTTTTTGCAATGAGAAGCAATGCTTTGGAAATATTCTTCTTTCATATAGTTAAAGAATTGGCTATTTTTGGCAGGACATTTACTATCAAACAATTATTCAAAGCAGTTCTGAAGGTTTCCCATTACCAATAAATATTAGAGTCTCAGCTTTTAAGTCCTTTGCCACTTATTAAGAAACTCAAGCAGACAGCTCTGCTCATTTAAGCTCAGGCCCACTTCTTAATGCAGTGGGAAAAAAATAAATTCTGAGAGAAACCTGTTGCTGTCAGCAGAGACACCAGAGAAGAGAAAAAAGGGAAGGAGAACAAACACATTTAAAACCTGAAACACCCACAGCAAAGCTAGGCTCCTAACAGTTATAATTTGCTGTTTGTGTCCAAAGGCAGTGGAGCATCCCTGTGTCCCAGCAGCCAAGGCTTTGCCCACACTGCCATGCTCATGCAACTCAGGAACAGCATTTCTTCTCTGGCAGAGATTCCGTCTGTTGTGCTGTTACAGCATCTGAGTTTGCTGGGCTACTGCCAGAAAGGATGTTTTCTTCTCTCTTTGGAGAAAAAGCCATCTTCCAGGTGATCCTTGCTCTGCTGAGCATTAGGAAGCCACTTGTGTCCCCCAAAGAGAAAGACCCCTTGGGAAAGTGCTTTGCCAGCCTTTATCTGAAAAGGTGGCTCTAACTCTCCAAGCTGATTCTAGTTGGTCCCAAATCTTCTGTTCTTGTGCCCATTTGAATGGGAGACTCACAGACACCTGATATACTTACAATGTCCAAGTGTTGTCCTTTGCTGTAGAAACTTACAGTGGTAATAGCATCATAAATGCTTTATTACACATTATTGTCAAATTCCTTACCTTAATCCTCCACAGGGAAGAGGAGCTTAGCAGTACAACAGCAGCATGGCAGCATTAGGGATGCTGGAATAATCTTTCTAATTGATCTTGAAGGGATGAGCAGTGGTTTCCTTTGAATGATTTTCATTAACTGAGCTCCTTCTTATTGCTTGGGTGTGGGTTATGAACATAACAGTTTTCACATGAGTGTGCCTTCAGTTCAAACACAGTTCAAACACAATATAATCTGCTTCAGTAAACAGGTGAAAGAATGCAGTTTGCAGCAGCATTTTTATTAAGTACTGGCAAACCCTTATGCATGTTAATGCTTGATAAAAATACAGCCAGCCCAGATGCAAAACACTGTGATGAGTTAAGGCATACGACAGGTTAAGCAAAATATACCCAGTACCAAATGATACCCACCCCCTGCAAACTCAGGTCACAAGCACTGGGAAGTGGAAGGGGTGCTTGTGCTCCTCAACATGTTAAATTTCAACCATGCACTTTCTAAAAAACTGTAATTTACCCCAGGAAGGCTGTCTAAATAACCCCCCCAGAATAACCTGGTTAGACATTTGGGAGTGGATTGCATGTTGTACTGTTGTTGAACTCATTCTGTGGGAGAGCATTGACAACGTGTCACTTACTTCATATTCACATTTACAACACAGTGAGAGGAATGGGAAATTGGATGTTCTTATAGCCTCTATATACTAAACCCTACAATTTCTTGTTATTTGCCATTAGTTTTCTCTATTCACTTTTGGTTATTTATGTAGCCTACACAAAATGAGCTGAGGAAATCACTCGGTTAAGCAACCAGAGAATGGTGTGTCCTTGACCACAAGCAGTTGAGAACATGAGCCATCACCTATTTTATATGAGAGTTCTGTGATCCCTTTAAATAATTGTAAGCTGGCTCTGGCACCAAAACAGCTGTTCCTGTCCTGCCTTACTTCATCCTGTCCCATCCCTGCATTTCAGTCAAACATCTCTACAGCTGCACGGCAAAACAGAGAAGGGAGCTGAGCCAGATTCAAATTACCCTGATCAAAACCAACAACTGTGTCTTATGGTGGCCCTAAGGCATTAAGAAAGGCATTATTCCATCTTGGAACAAAATCTTACAGGATGTTTCAAAATATATTGTAGTACAGCATTTTCCATGCCTGTAAGAATAAGATATTTCTATTTAAGCAGTAAATACCAATCCTTCTGCAAAACCAGTTCTGGTTCCCATCTGTTGTTCCAAATTTTGCACCACAGTGCTGATTTCAGAGCTCTGGGGCAGACCTGATTTAGTGTGACCATGGGCAACCCCCCTGGGCCCTCAGGGCTGGTGCTGATTTCATTGGAGATGCACAATTGTGCAGCAAATGTGAGGCTGTGCCCATCATCCACGGCATTCACTTGAATGACTGCAGCCACCCTGGGCTAAAATCCATGGATTTCACCATTGGCTTACACCAAGAAATGCCCTTAGCCCTGGAGTTTGATGACAATACAAGTAGCCTGAGCTGTAAGAGCAATCAGAATTGGTGAGCAGCTTAGAGATGCTCTTTCAGACAGTTGTTTTTGCTACATTACCTCATTGCCATTTTTCTTCTCCATTAGACTGTGCTGTTATGACTCTCTCATTTAGGGTCACCTCAGGTCTGCAGGACACACATTAGGATGGAGGGAGGGGGATATTTTTAGGTCCACTGTAGGAAAACATGAGAAAGCGTGGATGTTTACAGTAAGGCTAGAGAATAGTATAAGGAAGAAACATGAAAATAAAAAGATCTTGCTACACATCACCCTTCCCTGAGCAGTTGTCACAAATTAAGATCATTCAGGTAGGAAGATCTGAGAGCTAGGGTGCAGCTGAACCAACTATACCACGCATGACCCACTCTGGGAATGAGTGGTGGGGCAGGACTGGCTTCAGCCAGCTATCCAGTTGAGGCTAATGTGGATCTGTGCCCTGGTGACATCCAAACTTCCTTCCCAGCACAGGGAATCCATAGAAAAATCACCACCAGGTCAGTATCTACCACAGCTCTCCTACAGACACGTGCTCTGCTCTGCACGGCGGTGCTGGGGAGCACAGAGGTTTCTTGGGGGCAAGTGAACAAGCCACTGCTTCTTGTTTCTTGCTCCTGTGTCAAGTTTTCACTGTGCTGCTTAATCAGTACTGCTGCAAGCAGGGAATGTGGGTAGTGGTAGTGCTTCTGCTGCATTCCTGCTGCAGGGAAATTGTGCTGTTATACGCTGAAGTCTTCACCACAATGATGGCAAGAAACGAGGAATTTAATGCCTGATGGTATTTTCACAGAGTCTCTGAGAGAATGTGCAAGAGCAAAAGCAGCTCAGTTCAATTTGGGTTATTTAGGAACTACTTGAAACACTGCTAAAGGACTCTGTGATGTAATTAGGCACCAGGTCAGACGAGCTCCTAATACAATAAATAACTTCGTTTTGGAAACATCTTTTCCCGTTCATTAGGAAAAGCAAGTGTTAAGCAAGTAATCTGTCTCTTCAGTGCAATTTCAACACAATATATGTCATGACTTGTCTTACAAAATGAATTACAGGGCGCTCTGATAAGGCTTCATTTTACTAATAGTAAAGTGGCTCCATACACCCAACAGGGCTTTGTTAAGATGGAAGCATATTGTAGCACTAATGAAGCATGAGTTCAGCCTAATTAACAGGATGGCAACAGCAATCATACAGCCTTTTCATTCACTTTTATACATTCTGTCAGAGCAACAAAGTTGTGTTTCGACACTGCTGGAAGCCTCTGGCTTTGCTCCCTCTTTGCAGGCCTGCTAATCCCTCTCCTTTGTTCCACCGGGATCCAGCCCAACGCCAAGCCCGTATAATCACGGATAACAAGGCAGGACCCCTGGGCAATGGCCCTGCTCAGCCACCCCCCTGCCAGCTCCCACTCCTCCTATCTCACTTCAGGCACAAGAGCTGATCCCTTGCAATCAGCAGGGCCGCTCACAAATTCCCACTTAAGCACATACTAAAGTGCTTTACTGGATCACAGCCACCGTTTGTATTGTAAGAGGAAAAGTCCCAGGCAGAATTTATTTTCCTGAATAACCCATTCTGGCCATGTTGGAAAACAGTACCATTTTCATTACCCACTTCACAACTCACCTGATTGAACAGGAAAGGCCTCCTTGCCTCCAGCTGCTCTTTCATTTGGGTTTGTAAGATCAGCCTTTGAATGGCAGTCCAGTTGTGTCTGATGTGGGTATGATGGAGGAGATATCCAGAGAGAAACTAACTTTGTTTCATTAATTTCAGCATGTTCTCTTGAAATCCCTCATTCAAAGTGCTGAAAATAAGCCTGCAGATGGGGAGCCACAGATCCTGTGCCTTGGCCCAGCTCCAGCTAGGGTAATTAAATGCTGTCTGCCTGATTCCCCTCATACGGTTTCCCATGGAAGAGTCATCCTCCACTTTTCCTCCTGAAATACTGCAATGGAGCGCAGCAGTCACAGAGTGGCAGCTGAGCAGTGTCTGCAGTTCAGCACTGGTGGGAACAGTCTCTCATGGACTAAATAGGGGCTGAATTCCTTCAGCAACCACTACAGCTCCCCTGGAGAAGGTTTTTGTGTTTCAAGGTATGGCTCCTGGCCCATGAGAGCTTCCAGATGGCTCAAAATGTGCACAGATAGGCCTGGTGGAAGGATTAGCACAGAGACACCCCCTATACCACACAATCTTGGGGAAAATTCATCTCCAGCTCTGCAGTAATGAAACCTGACTGCAGCAGGTCACCTTTCCACTTCATGGTAGCCAACGGTGTGACCCTGCTGTCAGTCACTCGGGACATCCTCTCCAGAGCAACTGCTCCAAAACCATTCAAGATCTACACACAAACTCAAGCTCAGAGACTGACCATCTCCGGCCTTCAGAATGAATTTGTCTTTCCTTGGTTGAAGTAAATCACACACTACATTTCTACACGGAGTAACTTTGTAAGCAGCATGAAAAGAGATGAAGGAAGCTGTGATCAAAGCCTCCAGTAAGACTACAGTCATCGAGGGTACCTAACAAGATGCCAGATTTTGCTCTTGTTCTAAAGTGTTCTTCAGAAGCTGCATTTTCATTTGATCACTGCAGCAGAACTTTCACTGGAATAAATTTTATTCTCTTCTACCAGTTACAACGTATGGCAAACTGATAGGAGTACAAAGGATTACTCACTGTCACTGGGGGAGACTTGAATAAAACAAAATTCAGATGGAAAGGCTGGACAGCTCTCCTAGGCTGACAGTGTGTGGGGAAGTCTGTCTCTTGGTTAATGCATTTCAGCTCCCACAGTGACTACTGTTTTTTACTACAAGGAAGCTGGGTCAGGACAAGAGGAGAGGTGGGACAGTTTGGACATCAAGGGACATCTCTCATGTCCTGTCTTTCGCTGGACTTCATCTTGCTCTACATTGCCATATTGTTCCAGAACACAAAAATGGTTGCATGTTCCATCTTTGCAGTTTTTCTGAATGGTTATATTTCATCTGCACCTTTTCTGAAACATAAAAGAGTTCCTGTAACCTTGGCATTTTACATCCTTGAAAAGTTTCAGCAATATCACCTCAGCTTCCTGCAAACATCAACATAACAAACAGCTCTCTTCCCATTGATCTCATCAGACAAGCCAAATACTGAATAAACCCAAGCACTAGATTATCCTCTTATTCCTAAAGGTTTGTAGAGGAATTCTTCCAGATTAGAGATACATGATGATAAAGTCATAAATGCAATGCTGTCCTTTACTTGACCTGAATATAGCTCTTCAGTTCCCAAGAGGTTCTT
Source organism: Irena cyanogastra (assembly GCA_013397155.1). Taxonomy (NCBI): domain Eukaryota; kingdom Metazoa; phylum Chordata; class Aves; order Passeriformes; family Irenidae; genus Irena; species Irena cyanogastra. The sequence continues at coordinate 1,080,270 of VWZV01005308.1, read as the reverse complement.
CCCCTTCCAGGAATCTAGTTTACCTTAAAAAGATACAGTTCATTTGTACACAGTGAAAAATAATTCTTGTGTACTGGTTTATCATAGAATAAGGGTGAAATCTCGTTCTCTGGCTATTTTTTTGTTACTTTTATTGAACAGCTGAAATGCCTGCAGTGAAAGTAAGATGAAAAGCTCCAAAAGTATTACTCCCTTAAAGGGTCAAAAGCATGCAAAGAACAATTTCTTTCCAAGTGTTTCAATCCATACTAATCTTGTAGGAAAGGAGCATGACAAGCTTTTGCTAAGTATGGCATCAAAGCAGAACTCAGCAATGCTCAGGACATTTTCAGCAGCATACACCTTTATTTTCAGATATCTTCTCCCACATCTGGCTGATAAAGCATTGCTGAGGAACTCCTGAGAACTGAAGAAACTGCTTTGGGAACAGAATGTAATAATACATTACAATGAAGCCTTTTACAAGTGGGTATCAAACCATTTTTGTTGATCTGTGAAAAATATTAGAATAGGAAATGAAATTACGAAATTATTAGAAATTAAAAACTTTGAGGCAAAATGTGGGCAAGCTCAAGACACAGACAAATAGTTACAAAATGGCTTTATTCTCCTAGGGAACATAGCACCAACAGCAACAAATATGCTGCTTGTCTGTATTTATATTCCAAACAGTCTTGTTTCCCCATAAATCATTTGTTCTACATTTGCCTGGGTTTTGTTCTTCTAGTTTTTTGTTGTTTTTTTTTCTGAAATAAATCATATCCATTAACACATAATGGCTTGGGACATATTCCCGTGCATAGGCAGAAGTGTTTCTATCAAATCTGTCTAGATACCCCAACTCCTGGGACATTTTGAGTTGTGTGACAGTGACATTCTCACAGCACAAATAGCTGATTTTCTCAACAAATGCTGCCTCTGCAGATGGAGATGGCAGGTCTATGGCTGAGGGAAGAACAACAAGAGCCATCGTGGGTGCCCTGGGAGCAACAGGGTGTTAGCAGAGGGGGATGAAGGTGTAAGAAAAGGATGATACCCAGCAGCTGCATCTGAGGAAACAGTCTCTGCTCATGGAGTGCTGATCCCCACAGCACTGAGTGAGGTTAAACTGCAGAGCCTGGTGGGTGAGATGCTGCCTCTTCACAAAACCTGGGAAGTAGGACTTCAATGACTCTAGGGTCTCTCCCTTGCCATTGAAAAGGCATTGATTTTCCTGTTATAATCTATTTCTTCCAGAAAATAAGGTAGTTTGGACTCTCTCTTATTTGAAAATATTTTTTTTAAAAGTCTCCCTCCCTTATTTGAAAAGATGTAGGGGAAAAAATAAGTACCACTGAAAATACTACTAGAAAAATACTGGGAGCAGGAATGGGAATGGTTACTCAAGTCATGCTTTGATAAGAAGAGCTCCAGCTCTAGACATGCACATAAAGCTCAGCAGATGGCAAAACACTGCAATTCACCAAACTTTCTTTTGTCTAAGCTGAGACTCAAGTGCTGAGACTTGAGGTTTCCCATCTCTCCATCCAAGCCTGCAGGTCCTCTGCTGAACTCCTCTCCTGCTCTCCACTGACCCAGCCCCTCCAGAGCCAGGAGGCCACCAAGGGCAGCAAGTGGGCAGACAACCTTCAAAACCACTGCTTGTTCTCTCAGCTCCTTTGCTTTGAGCCCAAATTTCAGGTGGGCAGCAGCCAGGGAAGAGAGGAACAGGGGACAGGAGTCGCAAGGACAAACCCTGCTGCAGTGTGTGGCACAGAGCAAGCTGACCCATCCCATCTCACCAGCGTGAGCACGAGCTCCTGCAAGGAAAATTACAGGGGAAAAGCATTCAAGGTCTTTTCTTTAAATGCTCTTTCCATTTTCTGAATTTTGTTCTCCTCTATTTCAGATAGCTGATTGAGGAGTTTTCCCCTTTACCCACAGCTGGAAACAAGAAACCCACGAGGAGAACCCTCATTGCCAACAAATGGCTCAAAAACTTCCCCAGCTGGGACCTGTCAGGGCAGGCGGATTACAGCAACCAGCATCAACAGATTTGCATATTCAAAGCCCGTAATTGAGGAATAAGCGGTAATGCCATTATGCAAACCCCCGGGCTCTGAGTGGCCGAAGCCAGAGCTCAGTTTGCACATCCTTACCAAAATAAACCCGGGGCGCCGCGGCAGGCACAGCCAGGGAGCGGGGATCGCTGAGCGGCAGGAAAAGGCACCGAAACTCATCGGTAACCAACCCTGCTCAGCCCTGAACTCGGCAGCTGAGCCGCCTCCTTCCCCCTCAACATCAGATCTGTTTGAGCTCACAGTGCTCTTCTGGCTCCATGGTGAGTTAGAGGACAAAATTGTTGCCTGCAACAGCAGAAAGGCCATAGAAGTATATCAGTAAAACAACATCCTTTCATGTGCTACCGGTGAGCTAAGCAGCCAGTATCGTGGTTCCTTTCTTATTTTTTTCTTAACCCTTTTCCACCTCCTCATTGGCAGAATTGGATCTGCGGGGGTGCATTTCATCTGGAGGATAATTCTTCATCAACTCCACTTGTGAACTTGTGCTTCAAGGTCAGCAAAGGTTATAGAGAAATTAGTAGTTCAATTGGCACATATAAAAGCAAGTAGTAATTACAGGAACTTTATTTTACTTAGAACACCTGAAATACAGCCATGCTTTCAGAAGGATTCTGTTCGAGTCTGTAACATATTATTTTCCAAAACACATGGCTGACTCTGCACCAGCAATTCACTTCACCTTGGTTCATCCCTCACTTCCTACTGTAAATACAATTCTAAACATATGGGAGAGACATTATAGTGAATTAGGGTTGTACATTATCTCTGTGATTAGCTGCATTTCTTACCCAGCAGATGTCTGGGTAGTAAAAATCCCCCATGGGTAGAGTATCCTGGAGTTTCCCAAATCCTTGATAACTGGTCCAAGAATTTCTCAGTCCTGCTGCGCTCTGATCCTGGTGGCCCAGAGCAGATGCTCACTGTCTGCCTGTCTTCTGCAGCACTAATCCCACTCTCCTCACGCTCCCCATGCTCCCAGCAGGGCATCACGCTTCCCCTGCTTTTCTCTCTCATGTTGTCTTCCCCCAAAAGCTTTCCCAGGGACATTCATCATTCTCACAATACCAAAACACTTTGACAAACTGAGCCAAACACCTCCCTGGTGTCATATTGCTGATTACCACCAGAGTTACAAATCTGACGACTGATCTGGCTGTAACTATTTATGATGCTGGCAATGCCATCATAAGCATCAAGGTGGTGCTTATAAGATTTCTCAGCCCCTATCTGGCCCCTCTTTTCCTGGGCATCTCATCGCCCCACAGCAAGGGACAAGCTCTAGTCCAAGCAAAGGCCTGAAGAGAGACACAGTGAGTAACTGGCACAAAATGAAGGCCCACAGAGATCAAGCAACTGGTCCCAAAACACGGAAGACATAAGGTACTGCCTTGAGAGCTTTCACATGAAATTATCTTTCCCACTGCACTGCTTTTTCCATCCCACAGACGCCTTACTTTTGGCAGCTCAGCTCTTCCAGCAGAGATAAAAAAGGTGTCACTGTCCCCCACTCCCCCACAATGGTTCTTGTTCCTAGAGCTACAACAAGGTAAATGGGAATTTTTGTCCTCCCTCAGACCTTTGCAGGCTGCTGCCACTGATCACTTTGCCAAGGGATGGTCGGACACGAGCCCAGGGTCTGCTGTGGTTGGAGCCACCTTTGGGAGCAGTGGGCTCGTGCACGGTGTCTCTTGGACATACCCAGATATTTGCCTGCCCCAGAGCTCCAGGACATCTCAGCTCCTCAACACTTCATACTTTTGAACCCCAAGGGACCAGCTTTTTACCTCCAACAGCAGTGATCTTGCACACACCACATCCCAAACATCAGGATCAAGACCACGAGCACCGAGCTTTCTTCTGGCTGTCAGACAAAGCCTTGAAGAAGTAAACAAGTGCTGTCAGATACCATCTAAATTCCTGCCTCAGCATCCTGAAAATATTTTTCCAACCTCTTTTCTCCAACATGAGCAAGCCCTCATCATCGATCCTTTGTCTTATGTCTCCAACCTTGAATACCAGATTAGCAACTATCTTTAAACTGGTTCAAAGGCTACAAACACTAATTCATCCTTCTAGCAGAAAGTGACTTTTTTACATAGTAAGAAAATGGAAGTTTAAATGTAAGTAATGTCCATTAATTTATCATTTACTGAAGAGTTATTGTTCACTGACTCCAAAACAGCAGGAGGTGTAGCCCTCAGGGTAACACTAACATCCAGTTCAGTGTCTCCAGAGCAGAATCATGGTTAAAAGGCCCATTTTTAATATACTGCATTCACAGACATCTGCTTTAGAAACCTGGAACTAAAAGCCATGCAAAGCAGCAGAAACCCAACTGAACCAATTCACTGGGCCAAAATTTTCAAGGCTTAAGTGCATAAATAAAAATGTATAAAAAATTTGTGTATGTATTTGTGTGTTGTGCATATACCATTTTTTTAACTTTTACCTGGCAAACTCCTCAAGGCAGGGCTGCTTCAAGGAATTAAGACCTGTAAGGTGAGCAAAACATGAGCCCTGCTTTATTGAATAGCCATTAGCCATACTTAGAAACTGCACCATAACATTAATTTTGCAGCCACAAGATATTGGCCTTGAACAGAATTAATGCATATGCACATATTTGCTACACAGTCATAAATTTTACTGATGCAATTTTGTGAGCCTCTTAAATGGTAACCATTGCAAAAAAAAAAATTAGTAACAGGAAAAGCAGGGTAAAGGTCAACAGCAATATTTCATTACCAAGACAAGCAAAGAAAATAAATTACTCAGCTTCCTTGGTTCTCTCCTCTCCCCTCAACATTACATGAGAAAAAACATGCTGCTCAACACAAATCTCTGTTACTGTTAGAAGCGTGGCAGTCTGGCAGGACAGCAGATCAGGAGGATTTTTCAATGCAGATACATGTCTGTCACTCAAGCAGAGTTTGCAGCAAAGCTTTTCAAAAAGGAGCAGATTCCACATAATTTCCAGGGACAGACAAAATAATTTCTCTAGTCCCTCTTTTTTACTGTGTGTAATTCCTTCTTTTCCCCTTCTTCCAGAGGGACACCTGTTGCTGTGGACACAGGCTGGAGCCCCACCACGTGCTGGGGAACAGCACACAGACAGCACACTGCATACAGGCTCAAAATGAGCAGGGAAAACAGAGCAATTCTGCTGTGAATACCAGGATTTTCCATTTTTCTTGAAGAACCAGCAATCAGAACTGCGTGTTCCTACCCGAGGAGCTCACCCATATATTTCCATCCTTAATAAATGTAATCAGTTTTCAGCCCTCTGGTTGCAGAGACTGGCAGGAAATGTGGCTTCCACAAAGCCCAGCGTAGGACTTGAGACTTGTTTTGTAGCCCTGCCATTTCCAGGGTTGTCTCATGATGTTTTGGGAGTGATGAGAAAAGGGGCCAGGTCACATTCCCTTAGTGCTTCCCTTCTCCAGTGGAAGAGATCATAGACCAGGCAAGGAGATCATAGACCCCGGGATTTTTTCTTTAGCTGAGGCAAAGCATCAATGTCTGGCAGAAAACTCCCTCTTTTTACTGAGGAAATCGGGTTAACTTTGAGAAAAGGCAATATCTGAGCCTTCACTGTATGTCCAGAGACCTGCTTAGTGCCTCACAGGAATATCCCAAATTCCACAGGTCCAGGGTGCAGGAGGGCAGGGAGGAGCAAGACTGGGGATGGGTAATTGCTGCCACAATGCTCTTAATTTCTGAAAGCCTCCAGCCTCAGCAGCAACCAAATACCCACCATTTCCTCAACCCTGTACCGTGCTATGCCTTGTAGGAAACTTCCCTGATCCAGAGAGTGCTTTTCACATCCTCCCACCATCCACGGCTGCCCCACAGGACCAGCAGTGCCTTGTGGTGCCATGCACAGCCCAAGCACAGCTGCTGTCTTGTGCTGGCCTCATCCAAGGCCATGATCTGGTCCCCCTTGAAAATCTCAGTCTGTTGCTGCTGGGAAGGTGTGGATGTACTGCTGCTTCTGGAAGAGCTTCATGCTCTCTCCACACAGTTTGTACTGTATTGAAGAACTTACATAAAACCAAAATGAACTTACTCATGGGAGGAGTTTGGCTGCTGACAGCCCACTTCGTCCTGGTTTGAAGATCTTGTTCCAGTGTCTAAGTGAACGCTGTAGATTCAGGTAACAGCCTGCAAGATATCAAGTTATTATCCAGTGCCTCAGAAGTCATCCAAAGTAGCCAAGTTTGCTGGAGAACCACTAGCAGAGCAGCACTTTACAAGATAGAGTGCTCTCTCCTGAAAAGATAGCAATGAAAAAATGAAATTTAAAAAATTACCTCATCTCCACAATTACTTCCCTAGGTGCTTGTCTTTTCCCAGGTGCACACCAACACAACTGACCTTTCCTTTCAATAGGGGAGCACTGCTACGGACAGGGCACTGCCTGACTTCCCTTCTTCTGTCTGCAGATGCAATTGGATGGAGACACAGGGGCTCCTCAAAATGAAGTGTATGGCCCTGAGATCCAGTCTTCTGCTTGTGATCTGCTTGTGCAATGGCCAGAGCCATTCACCAGAGCCTGATCTGAAATCAAGGATTTATTCAACCAGGACAATCGATTGCTGTGATACATTCAAAGCAGCACTGAGCTCGTGGGGCTGGGCCTTGGTTGCCAATACAACATTGTGTGTAGGAGTTTTCTTCTACCTTGAGACTCAGTGACTCCATCCAGCAGACAGAAACCTGGCAGCTGCTCCATCTTCCAGCACAGTGATGACCCAGACGAGATCTATATATCCAATATACGCAGCTTCATGACTGAGGAATGCTGTGCCAGAATGCTTAGGATTTTTTGGCATGAGCCTGGTCCCACTTAGCATTTTTATGAATGTTCCAGCCCCTGGATTCATGCTGTAAAAATCGAAAAGGCACTCCTACTTGTAAGCATCTGGACTTGATAGGTACAAGAGAAAAACCTGAAATTGATGAAAACCCATGATAAACCATTGGTGCAAATTAATGCAAAACTATCTCCAAAACTGAAACCAACACCAAATTGTGACTGCCAATCCCTCCACAGGGACCTGTGGTGGTTGCAGCCTGACTCACAACATGTGAGCACCCAAGGTTGGAGCTGGTGGTCTGGCCCTGCAGAGAGCACTCAGCATTCCCCATCCTGACCAAAACTACTAAAGCAATGCATTGGACGTGTTTGTGCGGCAGAGAGGAGGAAGTCAGGATCTCACATTACTGTGTTTTCATGTCATTGTTCATTGCTATGTGTCCCCTTCCACAGCTGCCCTCTGTAACCTCTGACAGGGGTAGGTTCAGCTCTACCCGTCTTTCAACACCTGGAATTTTAAGACAACCTGATTTTGCAATTAACAGCTCACAAGCAGCAAATTCAATTCCTACAGGGACCCTAAGCAAACTGACTGGCTGCTCACAGGTGATTATAAACACTTATCTATAGTACTGACATAAAAGGATCAGTGGTTGCATAAACATAAAAGTTAAACAGGTACCAAAATATTAGTCATGACCTTGTTAAAACAGTTGATATGGCAAAACGTAGTCATGAAATAACCTATAAAATGAAATATGATTAGTGTCAAGAGCTAATCTTCCAGAAGCCCAAACAATGTGATGCAAAAGAGCTTTTAAAAGAAACCAAACAAACTCATTTCTCATTATCTTCTGCCATCTTATTATTTCACAAGTTAGAAATCCATTAGCAATTCTGCCAAGAACTAGATAGGCTGCTTGGTTATCTAACACTGAGACACTCACATCCCATGGTTATCTTGATGTCCCTGGGAAAAAAAAACAGGAAAAGCAATGGAGTAATAAATTACTATAACTGTTTCATTAAAACTTAGGACACTGTAATTTTCAAGTTTATTTGGTGTTATATTTAAATGAACCAAAAGGCAACATTGTACAGTAACATTATAAAATAAAATTATTACATAGTACATTAACCAAAGCCCCATTTAAAAAAAAAATCCTAAAAAGTCATTTGGGGACATATCCTACTCTTGCTCTTCTGCACGCATGATTTATTAAGCTCATTTAAAGCAGCACTCTTTTTTTTTAGGAAAAGCAAAATGGAATTTGCCCCCAAAATGGAGTATCTTTTCTTATAGTTTTTGCAGTTTCATTTTATCATGTGTAATATATCAAGTTTATAAGGCATAAATACGAAAAACAGTTCAATATGCTCATCATAATTTTAATTAAGTAATACAATCTAGGACACTTTTTCAATCACACCAAAGATTACAATGTACCTATAGCTTTAATTTCTTTTTTTTTTAATACAAAAGTCTATCATATGGTATACAGTGTATTCTAGTTGGTAACTGGTTCACAAGGTGGATCACAATATTCTTGCAGGTTAATATGTCAGGATTTCACCTAGTTTGTGCACTCTGTGCAGGCTTCCTCCTTCCCTGGCTGCTCTCCTCCAGCAGCAGCATCCCATCGCTCCATCTCCTTGCCAGATGCAAATCCCACTGGGAATGGCTTGGGATGCACATCCCAGTGGTGGCAAGGAGCTGCCAGGGAGTGGAGGAGATGCAAAGCAGCGGCTCACAGAGGTGTTTGTGGAGCAGGGAGCCAGGCTCTGCTCTCCCAGCTCCCCTCAGGCTCCTGGCACCCTGGAAATGCTTCCAGAGGCTGCGGGAGCTGAACTGAGCCCCAGGAGGGAACCCATGACAAACCACAGCCTGGTGTGTAAGGAAACCACTGACCAATGGAGTGGGGGGCACTGGCTGCTTGTGCAAAGTAAGGATGGGCAAAAGCACCTCAATAAATTAGGAGGCAGCATGGATGTTTGGGATGTTGAGTGCTTGGGTTGGGCCAGCTTCACATCCCCCACAGCTCCATAACCTGCAAAGCCTTCCCAGGATTTTGGGTATCTCTAATGCAAGACTCATCTGGTGCCAGCTGGATGAGCTGCACAGGCAAACCCTGTGATCAGTAACACCTCCCACACTCAGCTCCTACCTCCCCTTAGGCTGATATTTTCCAAAATCAGATTACTGAGATGCCTTGGTGAAAGCGCTGCTGATTTGGGGCTGGGGGCAGCAGGGCCACACCATTCATGGTAGTGCAAGAGGGGCTGGAGAAGGCAGGGGGTCTGTCCCCACTCATCCTGGCCCTCCAAGGGTCTTGTCACTGCTGGTGTGGGCAGATGGGGGATTGGCACTGTGCCCCCACAGGGCCACACCACTCCTTCCAGCAGCCAAGGAGGGGTGCCAGAGACATCGCCTTTCTGACACACCCTGAAACCAGGAATAGGTTTTTCTACACAGACAATCAGCCTAAATTGTGCATGAGATAAACTGCAGAGCAGTGTCCTCCAGAGCATTTTTCACATGTCTAATATTAGATATCTTGCTGGCAGCTCTGAATGGCCCCCAGAGGTTTCTCTACCTGCCTATATTTACTACGCACGGATCCTGAGCTCCTGTGCTCAGGTGCTCTGAATCACACCAGAACCAAAGGCAGCCTAAAATAGACAGTGTGAATTGCTCCCTCCCTGCTGTGACTCCATCCTGCAGCATCTGGGAGGAAAGAGAAATTACCTTAGTATTATGAATGGGCCAAAGTCACAGAATTTGGGTCAGGATTCAGGCCAGGCAGGCACAGGTTTGGTCTGTGGGCCTGTTCTGGTGCTCTGTTTGCTGATGGGACATCCAACCCTGTGCTTACACTTATCTTTCTGATAGATCAACAGTCTCAGGAATCACCTATCCCTAAATAAAGCACAGCACGTGAGCAGCACATAAACAGCTCTCCAACAGCAGGAAAGAACTGACACACATCTAAAGTCACAACAAAGCCTTCACCTCCCACACACCTTTCCCTCAATACTTTTTTTAAACCAGTCAGAAACAAACAGTGAGTGCAGCATATCCCAGAGAGCCAGAGGAAGGAGCATCCAGTGCTTTCTTAGCTGCTGTGTCATTGTGTAGGGAGGCTGCTTCTGAAGAAACCAAAATTACCCTACATAAAGAGCATTCACTAAAAGAATCCCCTTTCCCTTGGAGGACCAGCAAGATCACATTATTTCCTGAAAATCCTTTTTTTTTTCTTTTTTCCTATACTTGACAGAAGAGTAATACTGTCTGGGTTTTTGCTTTCACTACCCATGACAGGCAATTTCTGTCCTGGCTTGAGAATTCCATCGAACCTGCTATTTGCATTTGGGATAAAGCATCAAATGAACATTTCCCAGGGGATACAGACTGCTTGCTGTCCGGTAGATTCAACCGTCACTCTTAAGTACATTAGCAAGAGGGAAGCAAAAGATCTCCCTGTGCTGAATGCATTGCATCAGCAGCAAGTTTCTGCCAGTGCTGAGAAATTGTGCCCTTAATGTAAGTGCTCAGTAACCACCAGCCCTGCTGCTTGAGGAGCACTCAGAACTGTATAGAAGGCTTGCAGGAAAAGGACCTCCATTAGTCCCCATTATGCTGTGATTTATGTTATGGGCTTAAAATAGCGAAAAATTAAACAGTTCTGTTTAACCTAGAGTCTAAAAAAAGGCACAAAGACTTTGTGGAAAAAAAAATTAACTGTTCAGATTACATTTCCAAGAACTTTAACAGAGTGTTGCTTTGATTTGCCAGCTTTGCTTGCTGGCAGGGGTGAAATTGAGACAATTTCACTGTCTGCAGAGGTAAAGAATACCCTTTTGGCAAGGCAAGTTTGCCAGCTCTATGCAAATGTTATTCAACAGAAGTAACTAAAACCTCTTGTGATTGCTTTAAAACATAATCTTTTTGGTCTGCAGCACATTGCACTTAACTAAGTACTCAGTGATGATAGAGTGGGTCTTAGGGCAAGACCAAATACAAAGAGCCCTTTTTAATCTGAACATAGGAATGAACTCTGTTCACAGCTACACAGTCTGCTTTCAAACAAATGATCATGAAATACATAAATACTATAAAATAAATACAATACATTCAGAGTTTCCAACACTGTAGAGAGCTGTGAAGACTTCCCTAGCTCTCCGATGTAATGCATATAGAACGTTCCCTTCTATACAGTGCTACCTCCATGTACCCACACCTTCTTTAAATGCAACATAGCTCAGACAACCTTCCTCTTTCGCCTGGATTCTCATCAGTCTCTGATTCTGCAAAACATTATATCATTTCTTTAGGAAAAAAAATATTGCACTTTTAAAAATGCATAAAAATCGAACCGAGTTCCCATTAACTCCACCACGCAGTCTGTTATTTAAAATAGGACTTTTCCAAAAACGAATCTCTAGTTGTTCTGCGCTCTGCCTTCATTCTCCACCGGGATATCCTCAGAACATTGTTCCTTAGCGAACTCCTCACAGTTCTGCCAGCAGCCATTTGACACACAGCCTGAGCTACCCGAGACACACGCAGCTGGGAGTCCCAGCTGTGTGCCCAGGCTCAGGATTTCATGGTGCAGATGGGAACCACAATGACCAGGATAACCGTACAAGCGGCCGCTGCGATCAGGGCAGCGATCTTGCAAACCTTTGCTCTCCTGAACTCGGCTTCTTTCCGTTTCAACAAGGAATCGTAGCCAGGAGTATAAATGTCTTCCATCCAGTACTCTAAGTTGTTTGGGTTTAGAGATTCTTGAGTCTAAAAATTAAAAGGAAACAGTTGTTAATTGTCTAGGGTCTGCCGTTAATAAAATAAGTAAACAAGCAGATGCGCCTGGAGGCCTCCCAAGTGCACCTGGATCTGCTGTCAGGATAAAGTGGGTTACTGCCACTTCTCACACCCCTGCATCTCCTGGTCCCAGTTCCATAAAGCTGACGAAAGTGGTAAAAAAATACTGCAAAAAAAAAAAAAACTGCAACAGTAAGATTCTGCTCCAAAATCCCTCACGTACCTCTGATTTACCGGAACCTTCATCATCTTGGATGGTATTTAAATAAGATCTCTTTAATCTGCTCGACAGCAGAGGTGTCAGCAAGTGCCGGCCTGTTACCGTTAATAATTTTTAAATTATTAAAGCTCAGCTGATGGGAAAGGTTCTTAATATATGCTCCTCATGCACTACATTTTATAAAGCTAACCCTAATTTTGGCACTGTGACTTGCTTGCAGGCATAACCTAACCCATCCAGCACCCAGTCCTGCTGCAGGGGCACTTTATAGACCCCTCCTCTGGAACGGCACTGCCTGGGGACACAGGCAACCTGCAGAATTTTATCAGTATTTCCATCTAAATTGCTTATTTTTTATGTCTTACAGCTTTTTATCCCTAAGTATTTATGAGCTCTTAAATCTTTTCATTTCAACCTTGCTTGTTTTTCCCCTTTAACCTCTGTATTAGAGGAAAATGAGGGGAAAACTGGGGAAACACAAACACCACACATTATATTGAACTTACCAGCAGAAAGGAATAAAGCAAAAAGAACATTTTGAAAAATGACAGCATTTCCCCAAAGCTGTCTCCTTTATCTGAGGCTCCAAAAGCCAATTTCTTTTTAAAAAATTAAAAGATCCCATATAAAAATATTATTGTGAGAATACCCTAACACACACCATTTCTATGCTTGCAACAGTCCTGATCCAAAGCTTGTTGGACCCTGCAAAGAAACTCCAGCTGACTTGAGGAGGATTTGACTAAGCCTTTAATTGACTCATTCAGATTTTGTGGCCACGAGCTACTGGCTGGAACTTTGCTTTGCCTGATAGCAGAATTGTTTTATGTAAAGAACTACTAAAAGAAGTAATTTTATAGCTATTTTGGAAATAAACAATGAAAATTGAGCAATGGTTTTATGATCATTTAATGGACACCTCTATGATAGTGTTAGGATGCTGAAACAGAGGCCATCAGCCACATCTGTGATTGTACCTTTAGGGCTTTGAATGACCTGTTCCAGCCTTGTGAAAAAAGGCAGCAATCTCATCTCTAAAGGCATCAGAAAACAGCCTGATACTGTTTCATCCCAATGGATCATCATACACAAAGCAAAGCTATGAATCTCACACAAAGCCCACACCTGGGACAAGCTTTGGGCCTGACTGGTTTTGCAATTTCTTTTTTTGGAGGAAAACCCAGCAGACTTGTCAGGCTCCAGGAGAAATTTTAAGTAAACAAAGGTAGAAAAACCCCAAAGATGGGCAAAATATGCTTCAAGGAAATTGTGGTTTTGGACCTGTCTGCCTTGGCATTGACCTTTTAACTACTTCAGAAGGAAGATGCATTATTAAAAAGGCCCATTACTGTTAATCAGCTTCCTTTCCCATTTCATTGCCAGACGTAGGAATGTTCATTAAGGCATAATGTATTTACTTTCAGTTCTAATAAACTTAATCACTGGGAAAAAAAACCCCACTCATCAGTCTGTGTCTATTTTTTAAGTTTGTCAGTAAGCTCCATTATAAAGTCTAGACATGGGCTTTGCGGGGTAGATGCAATTCTGACAATCTTTTTGGAGGGAGAGAATCAAAGCAGTAAACTTCTATCACCTTTATCCTAAAGATAAATGATGGCAATAAGCCGATTTCTCTGGTTTGCTCACAGTCATGCAGAGCTGCTTACAGAGAACAAAACAGCCCAACGAGGAGCAGATGGAGAACACTTCTCCCAGAGGGGCTTTGCCTCCAAATATCACCTCCCTTATTGCCTCACACAGCAGGTAAGTGATGCTTTGTGACTGCCTGCTGCAGAGGAACTTCTTCCAGCCTATTCCTACTCTAGCATACAGCCTGCAATGCCAGGGTTAGGAATTCAGTGAGCCCTCTAAAGCTTTTAAGACCCAAAAAGCAGCAGGGAGCTGAGGCAAGATGCAGCCTGCTCCCTGTGCTGCTTGGTCTCTCTGTGAGTGCACTTTAGCCACAGCAAGGAGCAGGGGCTGGTGAGGACAGGGAAGCTGGCATGAGCCAAGCAAGGAGGGGAATTTGTTGTGCACAAATTGCTGCACAAACACTCATGGGACTTGCACTACAGCACTGTGTGGGTGATGGTTTCAAATCCAAATGAGCCAGCTCAGGGTCCTGAGGCACAGCATCCTGATGCTTTCCTAGGGATTAGTTTGACGGGTTTGGAGCTGCCTGAGGTACCTCAGAACTGAGCCATTGAGGGCTGGAATGGACCAGCAATGTCTCAGACTCTTCCATGCTGCTTTCCCTGGCAGACAAGCTGTGGAGACAAGCAGACTCCCTCTTTGAGCATGGCTGCACCCCACAGACTGCTGCCCACAGAGCCCAAAATGCCTGAGGTCAGCACCAGAACCCACCACTGGTCCTACATTCTACTGTCAAAGTGCATATAAAGGATACACAGTTATTTGCACATCAGTGTGGATTTCATTGTGTGACACATTTTGGGGTTTGAGACCAAGAAATGCAACGTTTCTTTGGTCTTTACGCATTTTGGGTGTCATTCTTCAGGTCTCCTCTTTTAAACTTCTGCTCAGATATCTTCTTTCCTGAAAGATGTGTTGTGTTTATCAGACTACACAGAGTATCCAATGTGGATTCTCATTTTATGTCAGGTTTGTGATTTCGGGAAAATGTTTATGCAAAATTTGAATTTGTCTCCTCTGCTTGTTGCACAAGAGCCTGCACACTTACAAGCTGAACCAAAATGCAAACCAGACACACCATTAGTTGCCTGGCTGGTCTCCAACAGCCACTTCAAAGCTTCAACAGTGACGTGTTTCAAAACCAGTTGTGGTATTGAACATCTTCTACAAGTATTTGATGTCTTGTGTTCCTAGTAAAACGGAAAAAAACCAACCCTAAATCTGCAATTCCCTCTGAATAATTCAGAGACAGAGGAGAAGGCACCACTCTGCCTTGCTGCAGTTAGGGACCAGCTCACATCTGCACTCCCTTATTCCCCAACTCTTCTTAGAGCTACTAAAGCCACGATGGCTTAAAGACATGTCTCCATTGCAGAATAAACTGGGAGCATCAGCCTGTCAAGGATCACCATTCAGCAATGACACATTCACATTCTTCACTGTCCCCGGCCAGGATGGATAGGGATCAGCAAGATTAGAGGCTCAACAATCCACAGTTCTTTCCTGAGCTATCCAAATCCCTTCTTAAATGCATATTCTGGCAACATCCATTTGCAATCAAGCCATCCAAATTAAACAAATGAGACTCACTTGTAGATCCAAGGCTGCAATCTTGCCTTTATCCCCCGAATTCCTCGTGTATTCCTCTATGGTCCACGATGGCTGGGCACGTTTCACTTCAGCCAGCTCTGTCAACCTCATGTCTGTGTAGAGAGGGTTGCTTTTCATGTGTGACTTGAGTGATGCAGGGTAAGGATGAGGACTAAAGACTTGTTCAATCAAGAAAGCATCTTTTGGCTGTTTAGAGAGTCTATGTGGCTGTGGGATTTCATATTGCCTGTCTGCCTGCAATATGGTTTAAAAGAATTTGAGAGAAAAAACAAGACTATGAGGGAGTTAAACACAAAAGGCAGAGATATTCCTTTCAGAAGCACCATATAATAAAAAATAGACCAGCTAGGATAAAGGTTTTGGATGGTCTTCATCCATTTGCCCACCTTCTCAGAAACGAACGAAAGAGGTATTGAGGTATTTTACAGACACAACTCCATGTTCACTATAACACGAACACAAGGCTGGTGCAGCAGAAGAAATTTAGGGTTTGTGCTGTTTAGAGATCAAAAAAACTATTCTGAAAATGGCCTTGACATCCAGAGAAGCCCAGCTGATCTGCAAAAGCTGAGAGACACAACCAGGCTTCCAGGTTTCTGTTTCCCGATCAAATCTTAACATGAAGAATTCCTGAGGGATGCCTCCAGCCTGACACTGCAGCATCCATGGGACCATCCAGTGTCAGCCACAGGCCTTTGAAGGAGTCTGGAAGGGACTCTCAAAATCAGCATGTCATCCTAAGCAAAGCAATGTACATGAAAGCCAAGGTTTGAGCTGACTAAGGATGGTCTCCTTCCCCCTCTGCAGTCTACCCATGGTTTGTGGTTTCTTCTTCAATCAAACACACTTCTTTCCATCAAACCTCTTCCTGTCTTTTCCCAACCCTTCTCTGCCCTCACATCCATTGTAAGAAGGCACAGCATGCCTGTTGTGTGGCCACAATTGACAAGGGCTGCAGGACCCCGTTCCCTCCCCAAACAGAAACAAGCACCCACCCCGTGCAGTTTCACAGAGCAGCACCCAGAGCCCTGCACAAGGGCAGCCAGGACACCCGTGGGGTCTGGGAAGGGGGCACAGGGAAGCTGCTGGGAGGATGGGCAGAGTTTTTCTGCCCAGCCAAACCAAGAGCACAGCTACGCTGCAGTTCCACAACAGGAGGCTTAAGACTCATTTAAATGACCATGAAAGTCAGATAGAGAAAACATAACTACAATGAGCATCTCACAGCACACATAAAAGGGTTTTTTTCCTTGAGGGATTTGAATCCATGAATCTATTTTGTTGGCTTTTAAATATGTACATACTTCTCTGATAAAAGCCATCACAATTCAATTTCAAAATATCCCTTCTAAAACAATCACTAGACAATTTCAATTTTCCCCATGCCCTTCTCACCAAGGTAATTACCAGGCCTCTTTATATTGCTACAGATGATGAAGAATATCATCACCTTCCCAAGATGTCACTCACATTACCACCCTCCCTTTGCAAAAAAGCAAAGCTTTTAAGAAGCAACTTGGCCATTTTGCAGCTGCCAAACAAGAACCTACAGGTACAAAATCACTCAATTATGATAACAATACAGGCAGGCATAACATGGCAGGGAAAGCATTGTCATACCCCGAGGCTTGTGATGACTATGGAAGACATTCATAACCACATTATTTTTAAGCATTTATTATGTGAGTTAAAGTTGAAATTACCTCTTTAGATTTCCTGTGCCAGTCCTTATTTTCCCCTCCATCTCTCTCTTTCACCTCCTCCTCTGTAATGCCAACTTGGTTGGTGTAAGTAATAGCTCTCCAGTCTCGGGGAGAGTTTGAAATACTTGCTATTTTGGATTCGGTTGCACTGTTTTCTTCTGTTAGTGATCTTGATGATCTCCTAGTAAACAAACTTTTTTTTAAGGCTTTTACTCGAAGACTCTCGCTATTACTTCCACTGGCATCTGAACAGCACCATTCTGGATTATTCTCCAGTTTGCCTCCATGAGGAGTGTTGTGGCACTGAAATATCTGCGGGGAGTTGCTCTCATCTGACGCGGCATCGCTCGTCAAAGAGTTGAGATCTATTTGTACGCTGACCTTCTCTGGCTGCTGGATTTTTTGATCCAGCTTGCTTAATTTTCCCAGGACTTGAGAGATTTCTTCTCGGACACCTGAGAGAGATTCCAGTTTCTTCTCTATTTCACCAATCCTCAAGACTAATTTGCAGACGCTGGTTTTCAGTTCATCATCTGTGTTACTGACATCTGCCCTGACCACTTTATCCAGCTTGTTACAGGCACTCCCGTTGGAGATCTTAGTCAAATTGTGCTCAGGTGAGCTGTCACAGTCTGATTTATGCACCTGAGACAGGGAACCGGTGCTGTTGTAGCACGAGGACTGCATCACTCCCGTGGACCCGCTGATACTCATGTCATCCAAAAACCGGAAAATGTCACTGATGTCATCGCTGACGATTTCAGAGTCATCATCCGACTGCTTCAGAGAGTGCCGCTCGCCATACTTGGCTTGGCCTGCTGCACACAAATCCTTGCACTTCTTGTGGTCCAGAACCTGCTGCTCCGTTTGTGTCCCAACACTCATGGTCCTGTCAATGCTTAAGATCTGGACAGAAGTACAGTTAATGCTTTTATCCTTAAACTTTTTGACTGGCTCATGTTTCTCCACATCTAGAATGGAAGGAATTTCCTTAGGTTTATGCCCATTGGATTTCACAGCATAGTTTGCCTGCATAATTGGTTGTGGATCCTTTGCATTTAGGTAGGACTGATGCCTGTCAACCGAAGGAAAGTTTGGAGATGGGTTGTTCGTACTCTGGTATCGTGGTTTCTCTTCAGACTGCTTCCTATTAAAAAATGAGCGCTCAAAGTCAGGGACCTCCTCAGTATTTAAACTCCAGCTTTTAGCTGGCCAGGCAGTTTGCTTGGCTGGCTTTCCAGTCCACTTTTTGGTTTCCTGTGGTCCAAGAACAGTAGTTGGGCCAAAATATGTTGAAGCTTGAAGATCATCTAAACTTTCATGCTTCACTCGCCTTTTGTCTGGTATAGGAGAATAAATTGGATTCAAGTACTGGCTGCTGTATGGCATTTCAAAGCTGTGGTTGAAGAAAGTCTGCTTAGAGCTTTCTTTCCTGTTCTGAGGCTCTCTGTGTCCATCTTCTGGCGTTTTGTTGGATGGTATTAAATTGGGAGATATTGTAATCAGATTATGAAAATCTTCTTTGAATATATTTCTTTTCTGGACACACGACTGCATCATGAACGGCTCGTCATTTGAAATGAAAGTTTCTTTTATGCTTGCACTTATAGGCAAGGAATCCTGGTCTGAAATAGATTCATTTTCAATGTTCATGGGGAAGTACGTACTCTGCATCTCACATGGTGGGGACGTGGCGATGGAGTAGGACGCCAGTGCCTGCAGCCTGTCCAGAGAGGCAGCCCGGCCCTTCATGTCCTTATTAACACCGAGCAAGAAGTTGGGTTCTGATGAGGGGACAAACTGCTGGCAGTCTTTGCAGTCCATCTTTCTGCATTTTGAAGACCTTCTGACTGGAAAGCCCCGGTTAAAGTCCTGGTCGTTGAGCTCACAGTTGGGCACACAGTCAGGCACACAGTCTGCCATACTGCAGATCTCTGTGTCAGACCTGCAGGACTCAAAGGACTCCTTCTTCTTCACTTTGTGCCTTGCAACTGGAAGCTTCTCCTTGGCCACTCCCCCGTTCATTTGTATGAGGTTGAATATTGTTACTATATCTGCTGCAACCATGATTTTCTTTGATTGCTGATTGTTTACAGTGCATCTCATTTTGTCTTTGAACAAAGTCGCTGGGAAATTAGGATCCAGGCAAGCAGTGTAAAACAGCACGCTTCTGAGCTTGGCCAACTGGGATAAATCAAACCTGGCACACAGGGACTTGCAGAGATCCTGGTAAGAAACAGTATTCTGCTTCGTGTCCAGCTCCTCCAATATCTTCACCAGGAAGAGTGAGGATTCCTGGTTGGACTCCATGGCTTAAGCGTATTTTGTCGTCTAGCCTGGAAACCGCGTTCCACTTCTACAGCAACACAAAAAAGATTGTAAGTCACCCACAGATAATACCCAGGGCCTTGCAACCCAGGCAGAGATGGGGCCTGACTCCCTAACCATGCCATCCAGGGCTTGCTTTTATAACCCATCCTCATGTTCTGAACTTCAGGCTGCAACCCTAGCATCTAATAAATCAATACTTAAATGGAATCAGGGTTTTATCCCAGAAGGCTCCTTTATGCCAATGTCTACTAAAACAACCAAGAGAATAAACAGCAAAAGCTTTGGAGAGGCTGAACTAATGGCAGATACACAATCTCAGCCTGCTTTCTATGGGACTGTCACAGAATTTCTTATCAACTCATAAGAGGTTCAAAGCACTGTTTGAGCATCAAATTGTCTGCAATAATTCCAGTCCTAGCCTAACCAGGGCTGATCTACTGCACCATGACGTGTTTTCATATCTAAGCACAAATGGCTCTGAGGAAGATTTTCTGTCAATAAACTTCTGACATGTTTTTAGAAGTTATCTGAGAACATAATTGCCATCTTGCTTACTTTAAACCATTATTTTCTCCTCTACTCTGAATTATCTCCTTTGGATACTTTGACAGATTTTTTTCCAGAAATACCTTTTCTTAAACATAAGATTCAGGAATAGAAGATTTGCTAGGTCCCATGTGAAAAGTCTGTGTGGGAATGTTTCAGCTCTAAAGTCCAAAATTCAGCAAAGAATGGAAGGAGTTAAAAAAAAAATCTTACTGAACCTTGAAACCAATCCAGCAGATGCTAGAGAGCTGGCTGCCAATCAGGATGGATTTGAAGACAGAGAAATATCAAGGACAGAGGACATCCTCTTCAGTGATGTGCTCCCAGTGAAGCCTAGGAGTGCATTTCCATTCACCATCCCGAAATGACAGGGCAGAGGTGAAGAGCAAAAGCTGCACATTTATGTGGATAACAGGAATAGCTCGAACAAGCACAGCTAACACTAGCAAACATCTTGGGGAGAATATAAACCCCTGCACTTTCAGAATTAAAACCAACCTTTAGCTATTATGGATTAGGAAAGGATGTTGACGATTTTTCATCCATCTATTGTGAATATCCTTGTTGGTGTCTCTGCTGTTGGCTACTAGGAAAGACAGAGCACAGGATGATGCAGTCTGCCAACTGCTATGTTTGGTCACTCTGTCTTTGTTATTCTTACTGATAGGAATGACAAAAACCTTCTCTGTTTCCCAAAAAGGTCTGTCATCTTCCCCCATTCACTCCCACCCTTAGATGAACCCTGGAACTGGCCTCTCCTCCATCAAGTGCAGAATATCCACACAAATGGCAAAGCACTGAAGTCAACATTGCAGGGTTTATTATTACTCATTCTAAAAGGCACCTTCTGGTCAGAAACCTCAGGACTCCTGAGCACCACTCCAGAACCCAGGGCTCCTGTTCCATCTCCTGCCCTGACATTACACATCAGTGATTACTATCAGTGTCAGAAGCCAGAGTACTTCAGTTTTCATAACAAATAGTTACCCAAAAGAATACAAAACAAGTCTCCGTATGAACTCCGAAGATGTTATTTAAATAACATCTTTCTACTGTGTGTGATCAGGAGCTGAGCAGCAGCAACGTGAATGTATTTCTGTGATTGTAAACACAACTCTCAGAAAGCAATGGCTACAGGGATTTTCCAACACCTCCACTGCATGCATGTTTGCTTTTAAAGCTCCTGTATTATGCATAGCAGCACAGCTCTTCTGCCAGCTGACAAAAGAGAAAAAATGTTTTACTGTTCTGTGCTCAGCTCCAAGAAGTAATGCAAAAGGTTGGAGGAAGGTGCTTGTATTCTTTTTCTCTCAGCAGCTTGTGCTTGGAGGCACAGCCTCTTTCACAGCCTGCCTTTGTATTTCTCTGACATGTCCCCATTAATGAAGCTCCCATGCTAGGTCCAAACTCTGCTAGTCACCACCAAGGCTACCAAGTTCTCACAGAATAAACTTCACGTGTGGAGCTCAGAGACATTCCCAGCTGACAGGGGACTGGCATTCCCAGTCAGTTTTCTGCATGTTATAAATCTACCACTTGGGACAGGAGTGAAAATATGTCTTTTTGTCACCTCCAGGCTGAACACCAGCAAAAGAAACTCTCTCCTATTTGTAAATTCACAGCTTCTTGCAAACCCCTCACCTGGATATACATTTACATTTTCACAGCCTGATGCACACCCTGTGCTGGCCTGCCAGCAGCCTGCCTTCTCCCCATTCACACTCCTGCTAAAACACCCAAGTTGCCAGTTTGCACTCATGTATTTTTGAAAAGTGCCAACCCATTTTGCTCCCCACCTTTCTGTCTTTACTACCTCATCCCAGTGAGGATATCCTAGGTACAGCTTCTTGAAAATTTTTGCTTTGCACCAAGCCATTCTTAGTGTCATCAGAGGTTTTAACCTCAATTCAGGTTTGTAAACACTATGAATCTGCTAAAATTCAGGTGCAGCCTGATTTGCAAGGCTGCTGAGTGATGACAAGTTCAGTAAGTTGAGTAGAAGCCCTCCTGCATGCCCCCAGTCTCATGTTCCTTCTACCTAGCACCAACAAAGACCCTTGTTTTGGGGACCCCAATCCATACACAAGCACTGAGAGAGAGGCACTGAAGCACAGACCCAAAGCAGGAGAGCTCAGCTAGGCTGGGTTAGCTCAGTCCCACCCCTGTGCTCCCAGACCCAAGCCTGGCAGGTGACACTCAGCTATAAAGCAGTGAGAGGTCAGAGACATGGCAGAGGCTTTGAGACAAGGGTGACCAGGAGAGAGCTGAACCTGCTCAGGTGGGAATTCAGCCAGTTCATTCAGCTGAGACTCAGCTATGGGAGGTGGAAACTGAAAAGGCAGGTTGCAAACTCAGATATAGGCCTCGAGGAAAAGAAAGCTAGCTAGGAGCTGGAATAATTTCTTCTTTACCCCTTGGCTGTTCACAAACAGCTTTTTGGTATGCGAGCATTTTAGGTGTGAAAGATATCTCTGGGCTTCAGCCTGAGCATGGAAATTGGTGCTCCCTTGTGCCAGAGCATCAGAAACATTGCTGCTAGAGGAGCATCAACAGACTGGGGCTGTGAAGAACAGGATGTACTACCCCATAAGGATAATATATAAGGGCCTTGGAATCTTGTTTCCTGGTTCAGGGATGTAAAAACCTGGTGCCAAAATTTTTAGTGGCACATTAAGCTCCACTGTCTCTTGTCAAGCCTCCTAACAGCCTGTGACAAAGACAGGTGCTTCTTGGCAGGCCACCCCAGGAGCTGCCACATCCCGGGTGCCAGCACTTGGCCATGCACCATCTCAGCCATTATGTCCACGCTCATTCAGGATCTCTCAAAGCAGGACCAGAATAGACCTAGACGTGGCACATAAATGCAGAGCTCTGAAATAAGCTCAGGAAGGCCTTTTAAAGAGGGTACAGGGTCACAAATCAGTCAAAAGCAGCAAAGCAAATGGAAGCACCCACAGCAAGAGCAGCAGCACAGGGTCTCCTCAGATGGCCTCAATTCCACCAAGGTCCTCGTGCCTTACCCTCACTGCCAGCAGCCACACACACCCTCCAAACCCCCCCTCAAACTGGCTTTGGTCTCCAGACACATGGAGCTCCCCAGACAAAGCTATGGGATCTGGCTTATTTAACTTCACCAAGACCATCTCTGACCAAAGGAGCCACTTAACATTTCATCCTTAATGATTTTGTTATATTAACATTGGAAGGGTTGCTTTGACTCAGCTTCCCGAGATCTGACATTTGCTGCTCTAATAGCACAATTATATCCCAGCATGGGCTTGTGGAGCATCATATTGCACAGCCAGTCGATGGGGGCTGGCTCTCCTTGCACACAGATGAGCTCCAGACTTACCACAAATCGATGTCTTCTTGCCCTGCACCAGGAGCAATGAGCTGAGCTCTCATCTTACCACTAACCCACTGTCTCAGCCTCTGGAGGAGAAGTCCAAGAATATTACAATTGCAAGCTCCATCCCCAGCGGAGCTTTCTGCTGCACAAAGGGAATATACTGTTCTATTTTCTGGTGTCTTTAGGAACCAAGCCTCCATGAAACCTCTCCCCTGTGGTTCTCCAGACCAGGGGAATCTGCAGACTCTGTCATGCATCTTGCTTCCTTGCAGGAAAGCCAAAATGCACTTCCCCCCCTCACCACCTCCCAAAACAGCAGTGGGGTGGAGGTGGTCCCCTCATCTCCTGACTACCCTGTAAATTTGCCATCCACAGGAATTCATTAAATTAGTACTGCTTCCCAGTTGCCCTGGCTGCTTTCCTGTGACTCCTTCAGCCCAAACCCTGCCCTGCCAAATGGTCTAAGGGCAGCACACATTGGGGCAGATAAACCCCAGCACAGGATTCAGGAGACAGCCCCACCACTCGACTTCCCTGAGCAGCTGCAGGGTGGCAAGGTGCCCTGCACGAGTCTGAATCATGGCCACTGGCATACAGACCACGTTATCTTCCTCTCTTATTTCCTCCTTCATTTCCTTCCCTGTTCTTCGTGCCGCTGACATTTGCCCTCCCCATTTCCCAATATCCACAGCAGGTGCAGCTAACACACAGATGTGGCTGCTGGAGTCATCATTTCCCCTCTCCCTTTGATTTGCCAGCCAAGAGGGAAACAGCCTCCTTGTTTTGTTCCCCCCACGGTGGCTAACGGGCCACCCTAGAATGCCACTACGGCAACGCAGCGGCAGGCAGCGAGTGATCCTGGCATAAAATCCCTCAGAAAGAGCCAGCTACCTCAGCACAGCAGAACACTAATACACAGCCAGTGATATGCTGTTTTACTATTAACTTCAGCTCATAAATCATTCAGCCTGCCTTCCCAACACCAGATACTATAAAACAAGGCAGGCAACGCTTGCCTCACATGAAATGCAACCCATCGAGACAGAATTCAGTTTTTGTTTTTTCCCACACTCATAAATCCATTCCTCTGTCAAAACATTAAGGAATTTCCGATGAAGGAATGGGGACCTCGAGCCCCATCTGGCTTCCACTGCAAACAGGCACGGGAGCTGGCACTCGGGGAAACAATGCCCATTTCCACACACCTTATTCCTCCTCCTCCCTCCAGCCGTCTGCTGCTCATTAAAAAGAAAACTAAAACACACACTTTGGAGCCCTGCCCGTGCAACGGCAACTGCTCTTCTCCACCTTTCACTGAAGAGAAAAGTCCTCCTGACCAGTCTGGCACAGGCTGTCTCCTCCGGACGCTCTCCCGGGCTGCGCAGGAGCAGGGTGGGCTCAGTCCCCGGGGCAGGTAGGAGGCGGCTGCCGGCTCCCTGCCTCGCCGGTGTGGTTTTTATTCACTCCTTCAGCGCCGAAGGGAACCAACACCTGCATGCGGGAGCTCACGGTGCCTGTGCGCCCGCTCTCGCCAGCGGCTCGCTGCTGCTGTGCACGGGAACGATGCACACCCTGCATCCTCCCGGGCATCCCACCGACAGCCTCCGCCGAGGGTCACCGGGGTCGCTGGGAACAGCGCTGCAAGGAGCTGCTGTTTTCTGGCTCTTATCTGGTGTGAATGAGCCCTGGAAAACCGCGCTTTACAAACCCAGCTCCTTCACAGAGGCAGGCTCTGCTGTAAAAGGACTCTGCACAGCACTTCAGCTTCCCCAACACCCCAGAATTCAGCGGTTTTTAAAGGATCTGAGGGCGTAAATTAATAGGGAACTTGTGGATAAAAGCAGTGGACCCTCATGGCTGTGCAAGAGCTCAAGTCAAACAGGGTTTGCCATTGATTTTTCTCGCACAGTAGCATTAGGCTGATTATTTGCATGGTTCAGTTATGCAATCCAGGTTAAGGTATCTCTACAATCTGGGAAAGTGCAAACAATCATTCTAAAACTGTGAAATAAATTACTTGAATTATTACTGCATCATATACTCTTGGTTATTCTTTGCCAACTCTTGGCCCATTCAGACACACACAAATACTGTCCTCCCAATGCATTATTAGAGCACATCCAAGCCACATTTTTACCGGAATTTTTTGTACGAGGAGACACCATTAAAAATACTGACAGACAAACACAAAAAAGTCTAATTTAATTAAATGTAAGCAATTTATCCCATCTGTGGGCAATCTGGATTTTTGCACAGCAAGTCTATAACAATCTCACTGCCACCCCAGACTTGACTGTTTCCTTGCCCTGGTGGGTCCAGCTTCCCTGATCCCCATCCCTTCAGACTCCATTTGGGGGTTCGGGTCACCGGGGCTCAGCCCAAGGGTCGCCCACTTGCTCCTCTCGGGCAGATCCGGATGTGCGGGACTAAAGTGGAGCTGCCAAAGTCCCAGACGGAGTTTCACCATTTTGGAGGACCCCCTTTCCTAGAGAGCTTAACAAAGAGGCAGCACCCCGGGGCGCCGGTGGGCACCACAGGGGCTGAGGGGTCTCTTACCTGCACTTACTCCTCCTTCTCCCAGCCCGGCGGGGGCAGCCGGTGCTGAACCCGCTGCCCGGCACCCCCGGGGGTCCAGCGCATCCCTGGGGCTGGAGAGCGGGGGGTCTTGTCCTCGGCGCCCCTTTCCCCCAGCCCAGCGCCCCGCGCCCCCTCCCGCACCTGGGGCTCACCTGCGGGCTCCGCCTGGCCCTGGGAGCGCGGCCGTCACGGGTGGATCTGCCGCTGCAGCAGCCGCTGCCCGGCCAGGAGGAGGAGGAGGAGGAGGAGGAAGAGCCCGAGCCTGAAGCCCCAGCAGGATGCCATAGCGCCGGGCTGCGCTGACAAAGACGGCAGCAGGTTGGCATGGGAGGAGGGAGAGAGGGGAGGGAGGGGAGGAGATAGGAAAGAGAAGGAGGGGAGATGGGAGGGAGGGGGCTACCCAGGCCGAGCCTCCCCGCACCGCCCCCCGGTCCCGCAGCCGCGGCAGGGCTGCCCCGGCCGGCCCGGGCGCTGCGGCAGCGGCGGCCCCGGCTCCGCAGGGACGGGGCGAGGCGGGAGGCGGAGGGGCCGAGACTCCGCTCCCCTAAACCATTATACCCCTATTATTTTTATTATTCGTGTGAGTCCCGGCGCTCCTCGGGGCGGGGAAGAGCGCTCGGCCCCACCCGCACCGCCAGCCCCGCTGTCCGGGCAGGGGACAGCGCCCGCAAAGCGGGGGACAGCGCCTGGTGCAAAGGCGGGCAGGAAAGGGGGTGCCCAGCGGGAAAGGAGCCCAGCTCTGCCCAGCCGGGGGCACGGAGAGCAGCAGTCTGAGGAGGAGCGGCTGATGGAGCTGGGGCTGTTCAGCCTGCAGAAAAGGCGAGGCAAGGGTGACTTTATCGCTCTTTACAACTCCCTGAAAGGAGCTGGTAGCCAGGTAGGGGTCGGTCTCTTCTCTCTGGTAACAAGCGATAGGGCAAGAGGAAACGGTCTCGAATTGCACCAGGGGAGGTTGAGGTTGGATATTTGGAAATACTTCACTGAGAAGTGAAGGCTGGAGCAGACTGCCCAGGGAAATGCTGGAGTCACCATCCCTGAAGGTACTTGTAGAGGTGTAGATGTGGCACTTAGGAACACGGTTTCTAGGTGGACTTGCCTATAGTGAGTTAACCTGGACTTGATGATCTTAGAGGTCTTTCCCAACCTAAACAATTCTGTGATTCTACGACAGTATCCAGTGCCCACCTGCATGCCCATCGCCCCCGGGGCACCAAGGCCACCTATGCACATGCCCGTACTGCACAGCTGCCCAGAACCCCTGCAGGCAGGTGGTCCTTGCAGGGATGGGGTCTGGCGGTGCAGGAAGGGGCTGCACGGTGCAGGAGCCCCCACCCAGGTGAGCTGTGGTGCATGTGCAGCGCCCACGGCACGCACGCTCTCCGTCTGGGCAGGCAGGGTCTCAGCTCAGTCACTGCCTCTTCCCCTGCTGCCGGCTGGCTCACCACGCCACGCAGAAATACTGCAGAGAGTTTTTAATAGAGGTGTTGCTGGGTGAAATAAAGCAGTAAGATGTCAAAGGCTCGGCTTGTCCTCTCACTTGCGCTGTTTGGGGAGTGCAGGACTGGCTCTCCTTTCCGAGGTGAACTAATGTGAAGGGTTGTATGCACAAGCACACCTCAGCCGTCAGACCACTGTGGACAAACTGGTCTAAAACTATGTGCTTTACTTGTTCTGACAGTCTTGGGAACAGAGCTCTCTGCTTTCCTGAGGGAAACAAGGGGTCAGGAGGGGGTTTTTGTTTAAAACCCCCTGATGTGCGAGTACTTCCACTGACTCTGAAGAATATTGTGTGTGATTCAGTGTACACATAATATCTGTAAAGACACTTAACACACACACAGCAGCTAAGACAAGAGGAGAGGCTAAACATACATCCTTGCAAATGGAAGAAAAACATGTTTATACTACATTATTCTTACCACTACTTAACAGCATTAAAAGAGGGAGTGTCCTTGGGCCCCATTTTCCATGCTTTTGTCAGATTTTTTTTAGTCTACAAGTATCCATTTACTTGCAAATTTCACGGCTGGATGATTTCAGCCCTACACCACTTCCTAGAACACATGCCTTCAGGTCATCAGAATAGTCAGAAGAGCTCTCTGTGCCCTTCAGAACTGCAGAGAATAAATAGAAAACATTTCTTACCCCTAGTTCAGGTCTAGCTGATCTTACTTGGTTTTGCCCAGGTCCTCAGAGGTTTCCAGAGCTGGCTCCCATAGCTGCTACCAGAAGAAAATTTGGTGACTTCATCTTTCGCCTTCCTTGCTTGCACCTGAGCCTGCAGAAATTACGTGTAATTGATGGCAAGGGTTTCATTATCTTTTTGTGGGCTGTGACTAGCAGCATATAATTAGCAATCACCTGCAAAAATTGGTTTGAAACAGTTAAAGACGGTGCAGACTCACATACACAAGACTTGATTTTACACTGGGTGGTGTGTCCCAAGGGCAGCAGGGCTGGCTCCCTTGGGGCCAGGGAAATCCTCTCTGAGCACTTGGGGAGCTGCAGGGACGCCTGGCCCCCTCCCTTTTCCCTTGCTTTCCAATCTGGACTCCAGTTCTCTTCCCTCCCCAGGCCAGATTTGACAGCAGCTTCAGTGGGAATTTTGTCCAAAAGGAGAGCAACGGATCAGCTCTCCCTGTCCCCATTCTCCATCTAATTTTAGCACCATCAACTCCTGTCTCCCCTCGCCACCTTTCCTTGACATTTCTGCTTTGTTCTTCACTCTTCTTTTCCCTTTCATCTTCTCTTTCCTTCAGCAGCTGGCACATTTACCTTGTCTGGCTCCCCCATAGCTTCCACCTTCCCTCCAGGCCCCCCAGCTTCCTCTCCCTCTGCTTCAGCAACTCCTTCCAAACTAACCAGGTGATGTAGATGTCTTCTCGAGCCAGGGGTGTGCAGGACTGAGCACACCCACCTTTCCCAGTTTGATTTGTACAGTGCTGCAGAAATAGTGCCCAGTTCCTCACAATCTCTTCCCTGTGTGGCACAGCCCTAATATAAAGATATTTCAGCCCAATTAGGTTGCCAGGGCCAGAGCATATTCCTCATTCATACGTGATGCCAACTCCTGCTACACAGAAATGAACACATTGCCACTCTCCTCCCTCAGCAGCAGTGGTGCTTTTTATTTGTGCACAGGAATAGTTCCACAGGGCTGGAAACACTGAAGCTGATGGATGCAGAAGGGGAAATTCATGTTGAGGGTAAGGTCTAGGAAAGAAAACCTACCTTTCATCACTACAACACTCATTAGATATTTCTCTGAAACTTTTTGGTTCCTTTTCCATGTGAACAACTCCCTGTGGAGGGGCAAGTTTTTTCCACTCATGTCTTATCCACAGTCTCCTGCAAAATTTCCTCTCTGTTGCAACCCCTCTAGAGCAGTGTGCATCCAAGGAGGCAGCATAAACATCAGCAAGCCTGGGCTCAGGGCTCTCACTTTGCTTTTCTGACCCTCAAAGCCTCACTTTGAGGCTTTTCCTCATGCCAGTGACTGCAGCACCACACAGTTGCTATGTGCTCCTTCTTGCAGAGACTCATACAAGTGTTTATAAATTCAGCCCAAACTGTCCCCGTGACAGCAAAGGGACTGCCCCAAGGGCTCATCTAAAAGCCCTAACAAGTCTTCATGCAGCAAGTCTTTTCTTCACCTCCTCTATTGTGACCTCTGGGCAAATTTGTGCCTTTAGAAAAGCAAGACCAAAAATCCATCAGTCAACTTGGTGTTTTAGCTGCTTTCAAAACCCCCAAACCATTTCCTGGTGAATCTCTTTCACTGAGAGGTAAAAGAAAACAAATTTCATTTTAAATGGGACATGACTTTACCTAAACACCTTCTTCAGCACAGACATTTCTTAAACAGCTAGCAGCATTCTAATGGTATTAAACTGGAGAAAAAAAACCAGTCCTTTGCCAATATCACCTTTAGTGCAGAGACTGGTTTATATTTTCCAGTGTTCCAGTAGCAAGTCCTTAATCTCTTCTTGGTTTGCTTTTAAGAGAAAGAGAATATCTTAAGCCCAAAGCATAGCCTGTGCTGGGAGCACAGTTAGTTACACTCCAAACAGACAAGTCTCTCAGAGCCTGCTGTGCTCCCTGAAGTCTTTAACCAGGATTTGGGAGAGCAAGACAACCTCTGGGGGAAGAGCCAGACAACCCAGGGCACTGCTTTCTTCCTCTCTGTCACCATCTGGGTGAAACACTGAGTCCCTTCCTAGCTCAAAGACAAATACTAAAACTTTCTGCATCGTTAAAGAGCTCTTAGCAGTACGGAGCCTGCAGATTGCTATTTTTATCAAGAACTCTGTATTTGCACTTCCTCTGAAATCTCAGCAGAGTCTCAATATTGCTGAAGCTGACTCCTGCAGCCAGCATGCACACAGGCTGTGCCTGGAAAAATGCATCTTGGGGTTGGCAGCAGTTATCAGTGAGTGATTGATAATGGGCAAACTTCTTGTTCAGCTAAACGGGCTTTGGCACAGGATCACTTGAAATATAACAACAACCAGAAAAAAAATTAAGAATCAGTCTGTTGAAGAGCATCCACCCATACCAGATGTGCTGACTGGAGAATATGCCAAATTCTTCAAAGCAGCACAACTTGACAGCAGTTCTAGGCAGAAGTGATATTTTTTCCCCCAATGTATTTACAAACAAAAAGAACAGTAACTGTAGAGTAGGATGGATAAAATATTTTTGTGAATATTGGTGTAAATTTTTTAATGACTTTCCCTCTGCTAAATTGAATTACTTTTTAGTGGGCATGGCAGCAACTGGCTTTTGCTGGCACAAACACCTACAAAAAATATAACCCCCCACCATACTGCATGTTTGAGCATTTGTAAAGTGCACTTTTTAAACCATGTAGAAAAACACTGATGATTAAAGTGGCCATGGGCTAATCCATCAGAGAGAAGAAACATTAGATTTAGGTTTGTTTAACCAACTTAAAACCAGAACAATTTTACTGTTTATATTCATGACCAACACTTTTCTAAATGAGCCTTCACTTCTGAGTCTTGGTCTTTGTGAATGCACTGCTTACCATGAGCAAAAAGGGTAAGATTCAGACATTTCTCAGGTCATGGCATGGACAAGCTCCCTTCTGGAGTGAACGTGCACAAAAGCACAGGTGCAACAGATTCTAGGTCAGAAGTGAAGGAGAGGATAATCAAGGGGCTGCTTCCCAATGCAGCCCCAGGAGGGAGCTGGAAGGCTGGGCAGGTGGAGTCACTGTGCTCACATTCATCCGTGCCCAGCCATCACTCCAGCTCTTTGGGCACTGCTTCCTCTCAGTCTCACTGGTGAAGGCAGCAGCACGTGTGACAGGTAACCACCTGCTACCTTGCAGGGCTTCCTGGAGCACAGCTCCACAGCAGGCTGTGTAGGATCTCAGGTCAGGGCTGGAGAAATATTTGTTCTGTGTGAGCTCCTGGGAAGGTGCTACCTTCCACAGCAAGTGCCAGAGAGGTGAAGGTACTTCCAAGCTGTGCAAACTACGTGCAGGTTTCTTGCACGTTCAGGCGAATTTTCTGTGCAATCTGTCTCTCTGCTGGTTACTGGCTCATCCCCAAGCCCATCAAGGTTTTCTAAAGGAAAATCAAAATAACCTTCCCAAGAGTCAAAACCTGAAGGAAGATCTCTCCATGCAGCGATGCTCTGTGATGGAGGGTGCACAGCTCTGCCTCCCTGCTGGCTCCAGCCCTCACACAGTTTCCACAGCTGTGACCTGACCAAATGTCCACTGAAGCCAGAGGAGACTTTCCAGTCGTATCGATGGATGTCTGATTGTGCTCGCTGGCACTTAGCAAGACACTAAACAGTCTTCAGATTTCTTGTGGTCACTAAGGAATTCACAAATGCCTTAGCGTTTACTGCCCTGAGTAATTATTTATTGGGATGGCCTTTTTATAGAATCTCCTTAAAATGTCCATCCAGGTTTTAAGGCCAGTAGAGACTATTAGCTCATCAGTCTGCAAAATAACATATCCCACAGCATTTCACTCAGTAGCCACCACTGTGTTTAGCTCAGCAGTTAGCATTTGATTTAAAAGTATCTTCCAGAAAAGCCTGCAGTCTCCACTGAAGAAATAAAGAAATTAAGAAACTACCATTGCCTTCAGTGGTTTACCTGATGCTTAATCTCCTTTTGGGTTTAAAAGTAAAATGTATTTAATACAGAATATCCCCTCAGCTTTGAATACCTCTGGACACTTGGCTGGGGAGCACCAGCATCTCTAGCCCAGCATCCTCATGGGTTTGTGTCCCCCACAGCAGTGTGACACAGTGTGTCTTGCAGAGAAATGCCTGGAAGTGTCATAGGGGGTTGAGCTATTCATCCTAATTACAGCCTTGCAGCCTGGAAAATCTTTGCAAATCATTGTTGAGGGAAGTTCTCATTTCTTCCATGTGGGTTGGAGGAAAGCAACCATTGCTGTGATGGAGTGGTTTAATTCTGACTCCTTCTCCAGCTGAATCAGAGGTTGCACCGCTTTGCCTTTTTCTCCCTCAGTATTTCTGTCTTGCTTGTTCTAAGCTCCAGTTTCCCATCTCCTCTGTCAGTTTTGCTCCAGGAAACCATATCACACTGTGGGAACAGTCCCAGGTCCAGTTTGCTCCTGTATGATGGTGGGCAGGAGCACACCTCCACTTAACCTTGGCTTCCTTGGCCCTGCTTTTATTTATAACCATTTCCTGGATCTTCGCTGGGGGAATAAGGATCGTGTACTAACCAGATGCTCCAAGGCTTTCAAGGGATGGAGCAGTATGTGGAGAGTCAAAAGTGAACTTTTGCAACAACAACAGCTGCTGTGTGGGGGCCAAGGTCAGCTTCCCTGGGAGGGGATATGGGGAAGGCCTGGGAGAGAATCTGTAGAAGCTCTAAAGGAGCTATTTCACATGTTTCAGCTCAAAGCTCTACATTCTTCCCTGTTCCTAGTATCCATACCTCTGAGCTGAGTTTGCCTTAAAGTCCTTTGAAATGATGTATGTTTTTGTGCTCCCAGAGTGAAGAATAGTCCAGAGTGTATCTATGGAAAAGTCATTCCTTGCTGGCTTCTCCAGGCCACTTTGTACCTCAACGTGGTGCAGAATTCACTGGCTGCAATCCAAAGATCCACCCACCAGCACACATCAGGTTGTGTCTTCAGGCTTGGTAGGGTTAAATCACTCCCTTCATCTGAAATTGTCAGCAAAAAGCTTATTGATCTCAGCAGCCCTGGGATGTCTCTGGTAGCTGGTAAGGCCAGAGCAGGCTGTGTGACAGAATCCGACTGCCACTGGAGAGCAAGGGAACAGGGTCCTCACATATTCCCATTCTCTTGTGCTCCTCCCTGTGTCACTGCTCACTCACACGAGGGATGGCATGGTATAATCAGATGCATCATAACAAAATGTCTTTATAAGCCAAAAAGTCATGCTTCTCCATGCTGGGAAAAACAGCAGATGAATGACCCACATGGATCACAGTAACTTAAATTACATTATGGAGACAGTGAACTGTTTGTGGCACATCCTGTACAAGGCTCTTGAACCACAACAAATAGATTGAAACCTCTCTAGCATTTAATCTTTTCTTCCATTGACCATGGGCAGGTCGTACAGAAAAAGAATCTCTCTTCCTTCTGTGGCTGTATTGCATTTTATTAGGTTTGCAAGGTTTGCTCCCTGTGTCAGCTATTCTGAGTCCTTACTCTTCCCCTGTGATGTCTGGGGGATTATACACACACTACAGCCCAGCTCTTCCATAATTGCTTTATCAGTGGGGACCATGTAAAACCACATTTTACATGGCACTTTTGACATAATTTGTTTTGCTCATGGGAGAGACAGAACACTTAAAGGACTTGCTCTTCTGCCCTGTGCCAGGGAGGATCCATGAGGTGTGTCATACCTGACCTGCTTGTGTGCATCAAATCCAGGAGGACTCAGGGAAGTCTTGCCTGGAGGTACAGAGACAAGTCCAAGGAGCAGCAGCATCCCAGGGAATGCCTCATGCCAAGAAGCTGCACCTATTCACAGCTGGGCTGGGGCTGGGAGGGTTTGCTCAGCACAAGAAGGTGCCAAGAGCCAGTCCAGCCTGACTCCTGGTGCCAGCTTCTGGGCACTAAGTGCCAGGGTCAAGGATGTACATGCCCTGTGAGCTACACTCACAGGCAGTGATGCCATGCCCCTGTTTGCAGCTCCCAGCTGAGGCTGGGAAGGATGGAAATGCAGCTGTTGCCTCCCACCTCCCTGCAGAGGGAGGGAACAGAGCTCACCCTGCTTTGCGCTTTCACCCCTGAGCTGCCCTTCAAATGCTTTTTGAGGTGGTTTCTCCCTTTGCCACGATTGAACATTTGCATCAAGCCCAGCAAAAACCTGATCCTGAATTTGCAAGACAAAATTGTTTTAAATTATCTTCATTGTATCCAACACTGAAGCAAAGAGCCAGAGAAGGTGGCACTGGAGACCTTTTCTTTTAAGTATCATTACTGTAAAACTTCACCACCACCAAGTACTACCAAAGATTAAGAGCTTAAAAATCTTTTTAAAGTTTCTTGTAGACAATGATGCTATCTAGACTTGGACTGATAAGCATCAGGACCCTACACGAGTTTTGGGGGATGTCCAAAAATAGAGAGTGGGGCACAGATGAACAAAAACAGTGATGAGACAAATTTAATTTCTTGTGGTAGCTAGTTGGTCTGGTTTTGCTCTTTCATGGCTTACTTTGACCTCACTGTGAAGGCACAACAATATATGCTGTTCTCTTAGGTGAAAATTAAGCCATGACTATGCATTTCTGCAGGGGTCCCCAAAATGCCTGCTGCTGGCCCTGCTGGTGACAAAATCTCGTACTGGAGGGGCTCTTCTGATCCAAACTGTCAGAGCAGTGGCCCTGCTTCTGTGCTCCAGCAGGACATGCCAGACTTCATCCAAGGATAAAAAGGTGATTGATCCCACAGAGGAAAAGAAAGAGCTTGAGGCGAGAGACAGACACACAAACTGGAAGAATGCAACATTCATACTTTTACCTAAATCAATAGTAACTATGGGAAAGCTGCTATAGCTGCAGGCTCTTAGGCTGTGACTGAGTCTCAGACCTGGAGAGGGGTTTGGAAATCCTTGTGTGCCAGGAAGTACCTGAAAACTGCACAAGACTGGGTGTGAGGTGAAGAAAACCCAAGCCACCGGGAATTAGCTACACTTGCAGGTGGGCACACAGAGGGGTAGTGGGCAATCTGCCTGCACCCAGGTCATGCCATCTTGGAGGTGGCAAAATGTAGGCTGAGACCCATCAGCTCACTTTGCACGGCACAGTGAGCAAGTGTTTTTCAAGACAAGGTTTCCTGACCTAGGCTGCACTGGAAGAGACAGATCAGACATCCATCAGTGCCCCACGCACTCTGTCCACTGGAGATCATTTATTCTGGCTCCAGTGGCAAGCAGCAATATGTGAATTCATCATGGTCAGATAAACACTAATAAAATGTCCCAGGTTAGAGCAATAGTGATTTTTCTGTCAAGCCCAAACTGAATAAAAAGCAGAAAAATTTCATTTTTTGCTCTGAAGCTGGAAGGACCAAAGTGTAGAAACAGAAGAAGAACAAACCACATGAATTCTTTGCAAATAGCTTCCTCTCTTTTAATTGCATTTCTCATCTAACTCCACTTTCGCTATGGCTTGTGGAGGTAACAGCTATTGATCTACAACTATTTTGACAAGGAGAGGTGCTGCAGAAACAGCAGAAATCTCCTCAGGTCGTTGTCAGCTAATCTGGCCACACAGTAAGGGAGAAAACAATTAACACCAAGCACTAGCTGCTGGGCTTATCATTATCCAGCAGTATAAGGTCCTCTGAGGACTTGAATTCACATTTGGGTCCAGCTCATAATACAAAAGCCAGTCTTGAGTACCATGTGCTGGCAGAGCTGATTTCACGGAGTGCAGAAATACAAGCACAGGAGCTGCAAACATGTTTTCCATTGACTAGGGCGTACAATGTCTTATTTATCACAAGCCAATTGATGACTAAACTCACCCAGCAAAGTCATAAAAGCATTAGTTTGTATTTGTTGTTCACATTCAGAGACATTATACATCAAAAAGGTCAATGCTTCCCAACTAATTCAATTATAACACAGCCATCTATCATAGCAGTTCAGTTAATACCGTGTTAGCTTGCTG
The DNA here is from genome assembly GCA_013397155.1 of Irena cyanogastra. Classification (NCBI taxonomy): domain Eukaryota; kingdom Metazoa; phylum Chordata; class Aves; order Passeriformes; family Irenidae; genus Irena; species Irena cyanogastra. Next base: position 1,044,408 of record VWZV01005308.1, on the reverse strand, counting down.
TTTCTGAGGCATGATAAAAGTTGAAGTGTCCATACAGGATATTCCACTTTAATGACAAACCTGTTAGTGATACCAGAGCTCATTGCAAACCTTTCTGCAGCCATTCTTTGCCAAATTTTTTGTGTATCTGAACTTCTGCTCTTTGCAGGTGACAAGGTGTTTAAATGCACTGAGGCACAGTGCTGCAGCCTGAAGCCATGCTACCCTATGCAGAGCTTGAAAAATGAGAGTCCCTAAGGATGTTTTATTTGTCTGCATTTGTTATTAAATGCATGGTGACTGGGATTCATTTACTGGTCTGTTTTCAATAGATTTCATCAAAGAAAAAACCACCATCCTCCCTGCACAGGTTTGAAAATCTGGATGTAAGATAGCTACAAGGCAAGGATTTATTTAATAAATCTGTGCCATCAGATAGAATGAGAAAATATGATATTCCAATTTTTTAGAAGTGCAGACAAGCAATCTGGGCAGCTTCAGGTTCTCCAGTCTGATTTCACAAGCAAGTGAGGCTGTTTAATACATGATGAAGAAAAGGGCTCTGGAAGCAAACGGTGGCAGGAGAAAATGCACCAAGATAAATCACACCCAGGGACACCATTATGTTTCTCTGATAAAAATCCTCATTTTTTAAAGCAGCACATATAACCTATGAGGACTTCAGCAAAACAGCTGACATGGAAAATTAAGTTCACTGGAAATTATTTGGATTAATTCACAACTGCTAACTACTTCCCCACCCACCCAGTAGGAGAGATGCTGACATGTCATTCTGAGAGGAGGAGGAGCAGGCTGAGGGAGATTATGAGAGGAATTCCTCTGTGTCTGGGACCCACGTCTGTTACCATTTTCATTAATTATCTGTAGACAGAGCAGAAAGGCACCAGTGCCTTCAGTGGCATTAGACAGACAGCTGGGAAGCATTCTCAGAGAAATTGCACAGGATAAGAGGCTGAGAGATGGGTCAAACACAAAAAATCATTTATGATTCTGTACTGGAGGAGCAGCAAGAATATCTGTGAGCACCTGGGAGCCTGTCAGGGAGGAGGAAGGGGAAAAGCAAAGCATTGGCCTAGCACAGGATGCTTGTGAGCATTTGACAGGCTGTGGCCATACAAAATCAAAGGGAATGGGATGAGTAGCTCTGCACACAGCTGCTGGGGAGGATGGTGACACATTCACAGGGCACAGGTCACTGGGAAGGACGAGGATCTCACTGGGAACACCCTGCCCCACACGGTCCCATGTGCTCAGCAGTGCCAGCTCAGAGCCAAGGCAGCAGGGGGGAGCCAGTGCTGTAAGGGGAAAGTGGACAAGCTGCTCCATTCAGCTTTGCAAAATGAAGCCTGAGAGGGGCTGTGATTATCTTCTATAAATACACCAACGGGGTAAACACAGGGGAGAGAGAGGAGCTATTTCAGCTGAGGAAGAGTATTGGCACAAGAACAAATAGATGTAAATTGATGGACTAAAAAAGTCAGACTAAAACAACTTCTTCAGAATCGTGAGTTTTTGGAACAGCCACACAGGCAGGGAGAATAAGCTTTCCCTCTCTGCCACAGCCTTGCTCTGTTGCTGAGTTGCTGAGGTTTGTCTGGCCCATTTGGGTGGGATGGCAGCATGCTGCTCCCAAGCCATCCTCTGAGGTCACAGAGCAGACACCTCTGCTCACACTGACCAGACACCAGACCTGCTCTCCAAGCCCCCATTCAGCCCATACCATCCAGAGCTTCCAAGAGTTTCACACTTCCAGTTCTATAAATGGTGGAGTTTTCACCACGGCTGAGTTTTCCTGGTCACAGGCCAGTGGCCAGGAGGCCCATGGAGCTCCTGCCCTGTAGCCTGGCAGGGAAGTGGCACAGGGTAACCAAGACCTGTGGATGTGCACCAAACACCTGGGGCCCTCCAGCCCTGCAGGACCAGCCTGCTGACTGCTGCCCTGTGCCTCTGCTGACAGGCAAGGGCTCATACACAGGAGATGAGCCCTTCTATCTCCAAATAATGGGATTTTTAACATTAGTGGGGATCAGAAACCATAATGCTGGACTCAGTCCTTTTGCTGGTGGCAAAGCAGGCTTTTAAATCACAGAAAATAACCATTATCCATACTTACACAGTAACATTACTAACAGTCTCACAAAATACCATCTCTAATCATCACATACCATGACACCAAACAATGTGTGGGAAACTGAGGCACAGAAAGTCAATGTCACAACTCCACAATATTTGATCATTCATTTCCAGCTAAATTATCCTGCTCTAGCCTTACAAGAGGTGCAAAAATCATGACTGTCACTTGCAGGAGATCTCCATAGGCACCTGGGCAGCTTTTCCCAGCTCTGTAGCACCTTGCTCAAGCCCTGGCCATGGCCCCTCCCTGTGCAGAGGCACAGCACCCCAGGAAGGCATTTTTGTCAGGCTGAACTCTCAGTGCAGCACATTCACACTCACTGCTTGGATGGCCCTCCTCCACCAGGTAATACATTTTAGCATCTCCTCCAAGCAGCTTTTTCTCGGGGCAAACACATCATCTTCTGGAGTGCTTTTACATTACCACAGCAGAGCTGCTCTGATGACACACAGCTAATGTGGGACTTCGCTTTCACATTTTGTTGCAGTCTGCAATAAAATTAGGTGGAGGGCTCCTGAGATGTCCATTTTGAGTCCTTCCATATCACACTGGAAAGTGCCAACCCATCTTGCAATGAACGAGTCAAATTCAGAAGTGGAGACTTCAGTATAAACTGGCATTTCAATGAGTGGGGCAATAATTCTCATTGCTCTTCCTCTGAGTCACACATGAAAACTCTCCTGCAGACCCAAATGAGCTCATATATCCCTCAAGTGCAAATAGGAAATGCAGTCCTCTCCTCTGGACATTGACTACCAATTTGTGTGTTGCCTCATACTGCTCAGATCATGTTTTGGGATGTTATTACCACTTTTACCACCAAGTTTATTGCTTTTATTTATACCAACTGGAGTCATTCTTCTTAGCACAGACTATCACTGTGCTTTATAAATCTTATCACAAGGATAAATCAAGAATAACATTTTTGCTAGTCTATGAATACATAATTGGCATTTACTCTCTGATGTTTTAGGCAGATGAGGATCTTTCTCACTACATTACTACACATGCAGAAAAACCCTCACACTTCTCTAGAAAACTCAATGAATTTTAAATCGAACCCTTCCAGATCTTTTGTGCACAAAGGTTGATTTTATTTGCACACTGAACAAACTCCTGGAAGAGAAACACATTCATTTTAATATCTACTGCTGGATCTTAAAGCATGTTTTCTTTTACATAAAGAAAACCTTCAGAAAAAGAATAATAATAGACTATTTGCTCAGAAACTCTTCTGGGTCTGGGAGCTTTCTCTCTGAAACTGATGGATGCTACATGACAGGGCACAGGGGGCTCCATGAGCTCAGGAGCCACATCCCCCCTCCCTTTTCCAACATCAACTCAGAGACCTCAAATGGGGCACGGGTCAGTGATGGCTCCAGCTGCTGCAGTGATCACCAGGAGTTGGGAATATGGCAGCAAAGGCAGCTGCACACATCCCAGCCCTTGCTTTAATTCTGCTGGACTCTAAATCCTCCTAACATGCCAGGGCTTTAGAAGAAGAAAAAAACTTAAAGGACCTTATTTTAGTCTGACTCCATTACAGAGAAAACAAGGTGTCATGAGTGTGATACTGCTTGGGGGAATATTGTAGTTTCTTCTTCTTTCCCTAGCATGATATAAAGGGTCTATTAAAAGGGAAAATACCACTCTGTCATAGAAAATAAGAAACCTATGCCCTTTCGAGATGAATAGATGTCAGTCCAAAGTGATGGCTTAAATTAAATATTAAAGATTAAAAAAAACCAAACCTCCTGAACTAGAGTTTGATTTATGTAGTCCTGTTCCTTTAGAGAGGATTTGTGGAAACATGAACTCCTTCTCTCTGTTGTTCTTTGTAAAAGAAAAAGAACAAAATCAATTTCTATAAAGCAAGATTATTTTAGGAGTCAAGTTATCAGAAATGCCTGCTGTATCTGGGACATCTGTTTTTCTCTCCCCCAGCCTCTCCCTCATAAGGCAGTAACTGAAGAAAAAAAATGAAAAGGATCCCAGAGCCAGGCCAAAACTAGGTTATTACCACTTTTCTCAATGTGATTAAACTTGTCTTTATTGCAATCTCACCTCTTTTCAGCTAACACGATCAGCAGAAGCTCAGCTCTCTCAGAGACCCCCCTTTACTGCAGCCAGCTGCACCCCTGGGCCTTTGGGTGATTCTTCATGCTCTCCTCATTTCAGTGGGACACCATGGAGCCCATGGGCACTCAGCATCCAAAAATCACCACTTTCCCCAGGAGGACTCTCCCACAGACAGGACTGGTGCTGGCAGCATTTGTTAACAAAGCCAGAACAATTATTTCTCCAGCAAACCCTGGACTCTGAACAGGTGATTACAGGGTGATGTTTAATAGCAGTTAGGAACCTCGTGCCCCATTTCCAAAATCAACAGAGGCATGGACAATTCTTAGTGGACTTTGGGCTTCTTCATCTCCCAGGCTCTTCTGGAGGGGATTACAGCATCTAGCCCTGGTGCTCAGAATTGTGCAGAACATTCCCATCTTTCAGGAGGATTTGGCACGACACAGCCCAGGAGACAGGAGTGTCACAAGCCCCCTGTGCACAGCCAGGTTTCACATTTTATGGTTGGCCTGGCACCAGGTTTTCAGCTGCCCAAAGGAACCAATCCCCTGGGTCTGATGGACCAACTCCAGACCTGAGGCATGTGAGGAGGGAAACCTGAGAGAGGGGAGCTGCTGTGGGGCTGCAAAGGCAGCCTCGGGTGTGGGAGAGCTTAGGAATTGTGCTGGGCACCAGCTGTCCATGGGGGTGGGAGGGTTAATCACACAGCAGCTCCCACGAGGGCCTGTCTCAAAAATGCTGCCTTTCACAGGCAGAAAAAAAAAAGAGAAAACAGCTGCTAAAGAGAGAGAAAAGATGCTGCAATGTTAGAGAACTCCTCTGGGCTTGCAATCAGTCACTGGAGCAAGTTTGCTCTTGAATGTGTCTGAAATACCTCCAAAGCAAACATGTTCTTTTGAAGAAGGATGTTTTTTATATGTAGCTTAAAAGAGATTAGTTGCCAATAGAAGAGCACAGCAGAAAAAAAGATTGAAAAACAACTGGAGATTGTACTAGTGGTTATCACACTGGTCAGCAATCAATATTAGAGTTAATGTTGCCACCATTAATTTAAATATTAGAAGCCCAGATGAACTAAGGAAACCCACATGAGCATAATGAAATCATTCACCTGCTTCCAACCACCTTAGAGGAGTTTTCTCCCATCCAGCATCTGCAGCCTGTTGTACAAGTGACATGTGAGCTTGCATCAGAATTTCAGATGGAAAACCCAGAAAATTGTTCAGATCAAGTTGGATTTGGCTCCATGACTACAAATAGCAAATGCAAATCCTGTTACATGGTGCACACTCACAGCAGGATGGAGATAAAGCAAGGGAGATGCTGGGACATTCAGTCAAGAAACCACCACAAAATTTGGCTGCCTTTCACCAAAAGCCCAGAAAGAGAGAGGCTGAAAGGCTGTGCTTACTTTTTCCTGTTCCCCACGTTTATTTTCTCCCCAGAAGATGCCAAAATATTTATCCAGCTGCTGTGTTTCAACACTGCACTGGGAAGGGACTGGAAATACTTTGCAGCTCTTCTGCAAGTTTGGTTTTTATGAAAAAAAGAAAAAAATAGAATACTGAGGGTCTGTGTAGCTGGGTAAAGTTCCACTTGAAGCTCTCAAGTGCTGTTAGGCAGAACAGCAGGATTTTATTAAAGCAGAGATGTGCCTGTTGCCATACATCACCGTGTGCCTTTCTGGATGCTCACAATGCAGACTCTGAGGCTACAGGAGGTTTATCAGAAATCCAGCCTGATCCATGTTGCTGGGCACTGAGCTCAACAACCCTTGAACACAAACAAACCAACTAACAAAAAAACCCCACACACCCCACCTGAGTTTTCACCAGCAAACCAGGTTCACCCAGCTCCCCTTTACCCAATTAACCCAAACCCTTCAAATCTTACAGAAAACCCACAGGCCTCAAATCATAGACTTTGAGAGACAAAGTCAAGTGGCTTTTAAAGGTTAATTTCCAGGCACTTTGGAGGGTGTACAGCTCGGTTGGCTCCATTATTAAATTAGCAGGTTACAAAGCTGGTACACCATGCTCTGCACTGGGACATTAAGCTGTGGGAATTTTCCTCTCAGCACTGGCATCTCATTATTTGCTTCTGTTGATTATTCAGATTGCATTAGATGTCAAGGCTTGCTGGATTCAAAGACCTCACTGAGACGAAGGCAGCCCTATCCATCACAGACAACACCAAGGAAATGTGTACAAAAGCTGCACCATCCCTCAGGATAACAAGTGATACAAAATACACCACACCATGCCTTATTTAAAAGCCTTTTGAAATGTCATAACAGCTTAGATTTAATGGGAGAAGGTGCAGAAGAGGGGGAAATCCACCCAGTTTCCAGAGGGTCTACAGCCAGAGCTCAGTGAATTGCACAGTGCTTTGGTCCTCACATCTACAATTCACACCTAGCTCACCTCTGCAGGGCAGATTCCAACCCTAAGAAGTGGAAACTCTCTAAAACACAGGAACAAACCAATTAAGAGATTACACTTCCACCTCCTCCTCTAAACAGAGTGCTTGTTGTAGGAGCAGCTCCAGTTCCCCCCTGCCCCAGCAGCTTGCAAAGCCCTCTATGGATAAACAACTGCACCTGAAGATAAAGCAGCCTCTCCTTCCTGCCTGAGGCTCCCACCAGCAGCACCTCAGTGCCCCATCCCCTTCTGCTGCTCCCTCCTGCCTGCCCTGGGCACAGGGAGACTTCTCCAAATCTCCCACACCCTCACTCAGGCACAAACAATGAAAAGCCTGCACAGCCAGAAAGTTGAGCTTGCTTTGGTTTAATACCGAAAAAAAAAAAAAATAAAAAGTGGAGATTGCCTAATTGTTCTCTCAGCTAACCATTTTAACCTTCTTTCCCCCTACTAAGTGAATATCTTATGTGATTTCTGTGCTAAAAGCAGCTGAATGTCAGAGACATTGATCTTGGCTCCAGCTTTTTCTCTTTTTTTTTTTTTTAACAGGATTTGGATCTACTCTGATTTGGCACCACGTTATTGGTTTCTATCAGTGTCAAAGTGCCACTTTCTGGTTTTGCTTGCTCACAGACCTCAGCCCTTTGGAGGGCAAGTGCCAGCCTAAGTACTGGGGGCAATTAAACTGTCATGGGAGGAGACTCTCCCCGTGTTCCCTCTTAGTGCTTCCAGGGGACATGAATGCACCAGTGGGATGGGAAAACTGTTCCCAGAGTAATTCACTGCCTCCCTTCTGTACCAAAATCACTCCAGACCTCACTGCCATCACATACCAACACAATGGGACCAAGCAATGCTGGTGCTGCAGCAGCAGGACTTCCCAACTCGGAATCACAACTTCAGTTTGGAAGATGGCAGCTCTGTCAAATGAGAGAGGGAAAATCTCTCTGCCTTGCACAAGTCCTGGGCTCACTGAATGATTTTTCTTTTTTAATAACTACCTTTTGCACTCACAGCATCCTCATTATTTTGCTTCTGTTGCCTTCTCCCTAAATACTGGATGCTGTCTCAAGCTCCCTGCACACTCTCTAGAAAACAAAGCACTTTTGCCCTTCTAGGATGATACACTATATAAAACTACACAAAGGCACATTAATCACAGAGCTCACATTCATTTATTCATGCCATTATAGATGAGAAATATTCTTTGGTTTTAAAGGTTTCTCTAACAAATGAAGGTTGAAAAGCCAAAAGAGAAAAAGAAAGAAGAAAATGGAAATAAAAAAACTACATAAAAATATTAAACATGGGAGAATATCAAGTCAATGCTCTCATGGATTTCTTGCCAAAATCACTTGAAAGACTTTCACAGCTGAAATCGGGACAGAATAAAAGAACTGAAAACACTAAAAGAACATGCTGAACAATTTTTAAAAAAGGGTGAACAGAAGGTCTGACTGAAGAAACTTAACTGTGATCCCAAGGCATTTCCATTACCCGTGAGAACCCAAGCTCTTCCCAGGAGCTGGAGTTACCCTTCCTTCCCTGCCAGCACCAGGACAGGGCTCCTGTTTGGGACATTTACTCAGCATTTACCACCCCAAATCATAGAGCTCTAGAGAAACAGCACTTTCTGCAGAGGTCTAAGAGCAGGGAAAGGTTCAAGAGTGGTGATGGCTGGGAAGGAAAACAAGCAAATGTAGATGAGTTCAGATTTGGGCTCAGGAGACCATCAGCAGCCCCTTCCCGAGGAGCAAGTGGGGATGAGAAGTGCAAGAGCAGAGAGGTGTGGCCAGGGCCAGCAGGCTCCTCATTTCCAGCTCAGCCTGCTTTGAAGGCAGCTCAACACCCACTTTTGGCTCAAGAACATCAAAGAGAAGACACAGGCATGGGTTTTGGAGCAAACAGCAGGAACAGGTGCAGTGAAACACAAGAGATTTTTGTTGTCCATAGTAAGAGCTTAATGAGGCAAAGGGCTCTGACATCTCTGGTGGGAAGATCCTGTCCACAGGAACTGTGATTGCTCTCAAAATCCAATTAGCCCTTGCCTACATCGAAATGTCACAGGGAAATAAAGGTGTCTGATCCACACTTGTCAAGTGCCTCCCAGCATTTCTGTAACAGATGGTGTGGTTTTTGACAGAACTATGATGTGTAAAGTCAAGATTGATCTGTAAACTGCCGATGATGAAGACGTGATTAAGGAAATAAGAATCACTCTCAGAGACAGTGGTCTTAATCAATTAGTTTCCATGCCTTGAATGCTTGCCAGTGTAAAGTCTGTTCTGCAGGCCACTTGCAAGTGACCAAGGACACCCATGTTACCACTAGCTTCTTGTAACAGCCAGTAACTGATAAAGCAAAAGGTGAATGCAAGTTTCCAAAACCCCTGTTCAAATTTGAAGTTGGCTATTATTTTATAGTTAATCTCCTGTCTGTTTGTGGTGGTGAGGGAGCCAGATGTTTAATTAGTTTTAACAAAAAAATCCCATTAAAATTTGTCTTGCTTCTACTGAACTAGATTTATAACCTGTGTAGACAGAGACAATTGAAAATCCCAAGAAAAATATTCTGTGGGGAATCCAAGAAAATCTCTATCTCAGAACATTTTCTCCTGTACTTGGGGAACTTCAAGGTCTGTAGGCTCAGATAGAAAGACCACACGCATTTTTCAGCTGTCACCATCACTTACTCACTTAACAAAGAAAAAAGAAAAGCCTAATTACTCATGGGTCCATTTTTAATTTGCAGGGCTAGCGATGTTTAAGAAAAAAAAAATTTAAAAAGGAAGAAAAACACAGAGATGAATTATCCCTTCACTTAGAGCAGTAAGAAGATAGTGGTGTTTCCAGGCAGGCAGGTCCAGGGGGGAGTGCTCAGGAAGCTTTACAGCCAGAGCACTATTCCAGCAAGCATCACACAGTAGCTGCCACTTTGCAACCGTCTGCAGTTCTGGTTTGTATGCTTTTAAGCAATGTTTTGCTCAGGGCCTTGTTTCTGTGTTATTCTACCCAACCTCATCAGGACAATATTTATCCCCACCCTCCTCAGGCACAACTTCCCCAGAATCTTCATTTCAGCAGGTCCAGCAAGCAGAAACTTTTTCTCTGTACAAAAAAAAAAAAAAGTTCCAAGCTAGGCTAAGGCCATAATTTTTTATTTAAAATTAAAAGTATCCTTTCATCACAGCCTCCCCAGCTGTTATAGGAAAACCCTCCACATGCACACATATTGTTGTGTACAAATAACTACAAGCAGTTTTGCAATCAGATGTTCTACTATTATTCTGTTAAGCACAGGAAGACCTACAGTCATGGTTATTTTGACTCTTCAGCCCTCTGAGTGCCCCTCAGGTACTGCTGTCACTGAGAAGAGATCCATCCCCTAGAGGCTGCTAACATGATTTTCTACTTGTTGCAATTTTCTTTCCTCTTCTCCTAATTAACACTGTTGTGAACCTGGCTGCTCTCCCTTAACCTAACAATTTTAACATATGCAACAGCATCGACAAACCCCTCAATTAATGATTTAAAAATAACAATACAAACATGTTTTGGGGCATTGTACAACCACCTCAGTGTAAGTTGGACTTAGATATAAAGCAGATCCCTGTCTGAGCTGAAAGGACTTAGTTTTGATCACAGAAAAAGCCTGTAAGCACAGTAAGACTTTGGTCTCTTTCAGGCTGCATTCTCATGCTTTTCTGGATGAAAGGAAAAAATAAAATTGCAAGCACGTTTCTTTCAGGGCGAATTTCAGCCTTATACAAAATTGAAACCTTTGTCTTAAATAACACTAACCTCTTTGCCATTGTGGGGGCAAACTACATTAGCCAAGAACATTTTTTAAACTGCTGTTAAGAAAAACAGGTTTTTCTAGCAAACACAATCCCATGTCTAGACAGATCCTGAAAGGAATCTACTAAACCATCTAAAAAGGAATATGTAGATACAGGATATTCTCCTTCATGCAAGAAAAGGTTTCTCCTGGAGCTAAAGCACCTCCACAGGCTCAGCCCCAGCCCTTTCTCAGGGGGTTCAGATGCATCTAATGGGAGATTTTGGCCTCTCTCTCAGTGGGGTCAGGAGAGTTGTTCCGACACCTGACACTTTGGTCAATACTTGGGTCTATAGAAGCTGCATCCCTGTCCCTCACCAGCAAATTCCCTTCCTGGCACCAGGGAGAGCCTTCAGAGCACCACGGCCCACGAGGAGCGAGATGTGTGAGTCACACACAGGAGCCAAGCCCAGCAGAAAGGGCACTTCATGAAGGTCTTTCCACTTCCCTCAGGACCAGATTCCCCTGGTCCTCAGAACAGGGAGAACGTGGGAGGGGGGCTACAGCCCCAGGGCTCAGCTCCTGCCTCCGGATCCATCCCACTCCCGTGGCTGCCTGACCCAGCCAAACTCCACTGTCATCTCAAGGCCATTCCCTGCTCAGGAAAAGCTCAGACAGTTTAGATTATCCTCCTCCCTTCCTAAAATGTGTCTTGTACTTGTGCCCAGGGCAGGAGCAGTTTAGATAGCATAAATAGAAATAAATGATAACTATAAAGCAAATAACAGCAGCGTGGAGGGGATGGCATCTTCTGGAGTGTGTTAAGGCAGTGTTAGAATCACGGGACAAGCTGCACTGAATATCAGATTAGGAAGTATGGCTTTTTTCTTCCTCCTCTTCTCCCCGGTGAAACCCCAAGGCATTTCTCATTCTGCTCTGAGGCACGGTGCCAGTGCCTCTTTCAACATAAACTTGTTTTCTGGCCAAGCACAGGGACTGGGAGACTCTGGCTTAGCTGAAAATGTTCTGGTCTCAGTATTCCAGTGGGGGCCAGGCTTTTCTAAACTTCTTTACCTCCCATGAATGCAGCCTAACAAAGTCCTGGCAGGAGGACTCTGCTTTCCCCTCATTTTCCCCAATTACAGTCATCCCTTTCCCTGAGCACATCCCACTTACCAGCCTTCCTTGGGGACACTTCCATCCTCTCACTGCTCTGAACTTTGCACTCCCATTGGGCATCTCCACAGTTCACCATTCATGGCTCACAGGGAAGAGTGTGAAAGCACACTGTGTGTGGAGAGCTGCTCATCATAAGAATGTGTTTTACCATGCCCTGTCCTTTGTCCATTTGGTCCAGCCAGTGGAAATGGGTGGAGAGCACTTCTTGCCAAGGTTCAAAGTGCCCTGCATTGATAATAAGGCCAGACCTCAAAATACAAGGAAGAAAATAAATGTAAAATGTAAGGTGACACCAATGTCACAGCAGACCTGGGAATTCCTTGCATCTCAAACAAGGTGAGCCCTGAGAGGATTCCCAGAGTGCTGCTTCCCCTTCCCCACCCCAAATCAGGGCTAAGATCCCTGAGCACAGGGAGGGGAAGTGAAGAAGCAGCCCAGGGACATTGCAGCACTTTCAGGGTGGTGTTGGAGTTAACAAAACTTCACCTCATGGAGGGAGTTGAGTATGGAATTGAGCATGGCAGGTGAGAAGCCAGCAAGGCAGGTGTGTGGCAGCACAACAGCCCCGAGCAGGAGCCCGCAGTGCCCAGGTGACTTTGGCAGGACCCAGAGCCAGCCAGGGTGTTGGAGGCACTGCTGCCCACACCAACCAGAGATGCTGTTCAGCATGTAAAACAGATGGCAAAAAGGCACAGGGCTCCTTGTGGCACGTTCAAAGCAGATCACTGGGGACTGGAAGATTACACCAGGAAAGAGTCACCACATCATGTCCTGCTCCTCCTGTAGGGCCACCAGCACAGACCGAGGCCTCTTCTGTGCAGCTTTTACCATGGAGGGGGCTCTTGCATGACAGAAATGGAGCAGAAAATAAATATAACTTGGCACAGTCTCAAACCTTAATGAAAATTTAACTTCAATTTGCACTCAAAAAAGTGGGTTTTGAGTGCTGGGACACAAATAGGATGACTAATATGAATGAGTTAATAGAAATGGAAATCACTCCCATCTAAAGCAAAGGTAAGAGCCAGAGCTTAAGGCACTTAAGTTCTGGGGACTGGATAATTCCTGAGGATAATGATAATTTAAAAAAATCTATCAAGGCATAAATGGCAGTGCGTGCTAGGAAACAGCAAATATAAAACTATGTTTAAGAGAAGCCCGTTAATCCAGCTGCAATAGTGTGCAAGATTTCCTGAACAAGTTATGAAGGGAACAATAATTAAAAGATATGGTGGTTAATGGAAAGCAGTATAAAATGTAGCATGGGTGTACAAAGAGGAACTCATGCCAGACTGAATCCAATATCTTTCTTTAAAGAGATAACTAGTTTTCCACAGGAAAAATGTGGTAAGTCTAATCTATTTGGACATCTGTAAGGAACCTGGAAATAAAACTGCATGGGAAAGTGGTGGTTGGAGCTAGGAAAAAAAAGGGGTGCTACAAAAATTATTAGCAGTGAGAAACTCTCCAAGGAGCTGACCAGAATACACACATGCCATGTCCTTGTCCTCCCAACTTTTATCTTAGCAGTGGCTTAATTTTTTAAGGTTAGTCTGAGTTTCTATGGGTGATGAAATTCAATTCTCACATCTTAGGTACTTAAAAAGCCCACACATAAAATAAGTGCCTTTTTGGTTTGGTTTTTTTTCTTTTTAGGGAATGTAACAATTTATTGTCCTTTGAAGTAGACAAGGACAGGGGTGTACGTCCTTAGCTTCAGCAAAGTTCTGCAGAAATTTTATGTCCTAAACCACGCAGTTTCTAATGCTCCCCAAGGCTGTATTCCTCCCCACAGCTGCAGCACAGCTTTGTTTCCTTATAGTTTCAGCCCATCCTCTCTCCCCTGCAAACTCAGTCACATCCTTGCCAATGAGCTGGTGTGAAGTTTGAGAGGAGGCTCAGATACTCCATCTCCAGCTCTGCACTCTGGATGCTCCTGAGGCACCAAAGCTGGACACCAGGTGTGTGCCAAATCCCCTGCCCCACAAGGACCAGCAGCACTGGGGGGTGGGTTAGAAAAACACAACCACTGGCAAAGGAAAGGACTAGGACCATTCATTCTTCTGCACCCTGACAGGGAAATGCAGTGGTTATGGCTGCTCACCAGCACAGTCCCAGCTCCAGCCAAACCCAGCCCACTGTGGAGAAGCCCAAAGAACCATTTCCCTGGGCCAAGCCAGGAAAATCCAGTACCAAACAGCAATGACATTGGTCTGGACCTTAGCTGTCTGTGCTGCCCTTTGGGAGACTTCCTACAAAGGCACCTTGCACATTCCCAACCTGAGTTTTCCCCAGGCACAGTGACTCTTCAGCTCCAAGACTGCAAGCACAATCTTCCCTGCACGGGCAGATACTTCATCAGCAGGAAAATGTCTGTATGGCTATTAAAGAAATAAAACCCAGAAAGGCTGCACACACCAAGTGGTGCTAAACTGCTAGAAAATTCAAATTAAGCTGCATTGCATTGCACAAACTTCCCCCCAAACCCACCCCGTGTAAGGTTATTAAATGAATGTGACTCAAGTGCTGTGGAAAAAAAAAAAACCAATATGAAAATTCCTGAGAAACCAGTGCATAATTTTCTCATCTCCAAGCCATAATGTGGCAGTGCTAGAAGGTTTCCTATTTTGGAAACATCAGGCAGGCACATTCTGTCTCCATCCCAGCATGTCTTAATCAAAAGCATCCTGATCTCAGGTTCAGCAGCTATTTGCAGGAACAACCAGCAGCACACAAATGATCAGAGAGATTACAGAAGAGATGAGTCCTGTACCAAGAAGCCTTAGCAGGGTCTCCTACCCTCTCCAAACACAAATCTTTGTGCTTTAGACACTCCATACACTGCTGCAGGAACCAGAGAGGAGCAGCACAGTCAGGATGTGAGCAGTATGGCCAAGCCAGACTGTCCAGGCCATCACTCATTTGAGGGTGCAGAAGATAATTTGGGTTAATTGCACTGTGGCTTGCCTTTCAGCCTTTGGGTACAGTGAAGAAAGTGGGAGAGACAATGGGAACAGGGTGGGAAGGTGCTGAACCAGCCTGGAAAGCATCTGTGAAGAGCAACAGTGTGTAAAATCAGAAGCTGGCTTTCTACAGGGAGACATAAGGTCCAGTCCTGATGTAATTTCAGGTTTAACTGTTTTAAAGAGATTTAGCCGTGCAACAACTCACAGCTCTGCCCTCCCTGAAACTAGAGGTTCAGACATTGTGAAATGGAAATCAGTGTTGATGAGCCAGAGCTCCCTTTTATTACAGAAATAATGAATAAACAGCTACTCCTCACAAAGGGCAATAGAAAACTTTACAAGACCATCCACAATTTAAATCTTAACAAGCTTAAAATATATTAATACCACAAGTATTTGATCTTTTATGAGCAGGAAAAGAATATTAATTTACTGCTGAAGAACATTTTAGGTTTTCACCTCCTGTGATGAATCTCTCAGACAAAATCAAATCAATTCACATTACTACTTGTCTATCATCAGAGCATACTGAGGTACCATTCAGAAGGTAATTGAATAAAGTTTTTAATCTTAGATGACATTCAAATATCAGTAAACAGCTTTCTCACTATTAAAAAAAGAAATCCCTCTTACTTAGCAGGTATCAGATGTAATGATGGCTTTTAAGGAGATTGCAGTGTTAAGCTGAACAAGAATGGCAGAGCTGACAGTCTCTTCAGTGGTCTTTAGAAAACAAAGTTTGCTTGCAAGCTTTAGAGTCACTGTCTCAGAGGCTCCCTGGGACAGCTTGGCTCTCCAAGGAGATGGTCAGACACACACAATTCTGGCTGAGCTCCCTCAGCACAGCCCTCAGTTCTCCAGAGCTGCCCTCCAGCAGCTCAGGTGCTGCTGTTCAACCCTGCCTCCACTCATCACCTTTTTGGGCACATCCTCCCTCTGGAAGATTTAAGGAAATCAATATCCTCTGGTCTATGAGTGTAAGAGAGAGGCAGTGTTTCTTCCTGGAAGCCTTATATTTTATTAGAACAGTGATGCAGTTTAAAAAAAAAAATTAAAAGTAAATAGGAAGGAACGTACTTGCCTGGAAGCCTTCCTCACTGCCTCCTTTACATTAATACAGATATTGCAAGCCTCCTTCTCTAGACACATGAACACTTACAGAATTTGCTGACCTGGCTCCACCTTGACACAACAGTTCCCACAGCACCTGCAATAACATCCACCTGAGAGAGACATTGCCATCAAAACCCAGCGTGCCTGCTGAATTGAACAGTCCTGCAGAGACTGCAAAATTCTCCCAAGATGAAGACAAAATAGCTCACAGGAAGCCAATGCCCTCCAGGTTCACAGTGAACTCACCCAACCAAAATCCCTCAGGAGTTTTTCAGATATCTCAGCTCCTGGCTTGAGAGAACCAACCTCTCCTTCACTGCCTGACCCATACACCAAAATATTCCCTGCCCTGCTGCCCTGCGCCAGGCTCTGTCCTGCTTAACCTGCATGGTGCCCACCACGTCCCCTTGCATTTGGGAAACCCCTGCAGTCAGAATTGCTCTCTGTTGAGAATGGTTAACAATCCAATTAGCTTAAAATCAGCTGGCTTTAAGGTGCAAGGCAAGAAAACATTTAAGTCAGGAGGAATCCTCCTCTTTAATTAACTTTGGTGGAAAACAAGTTTGTCAGACAGTATGGATATGTTTGTTTTGGTTCACTAGATTTCTTAATAAACACATTAGGTGTAACATACTATGGTGAGCTTAATTGCACAGCTATAACAAAACTTAATGAAGAACATAGTTAACAATTGCTAAACTGCAGCAGCTCCTGTTATTGCTCATAGAGTTATTACAGCTGGCAGTGGTCATCTGGCTCCTCTGGATCCTAACAGAGCAGGGACTGCACCAACCCATAAAAGAGGCAGGAGATGGGAGAGACCAATATACACTTAAATAATTGTGCAGCAAGGCCTTGTAAATTCCAATTTCTGCTAACACTGCTTCCCGTGGAGGGCAAACAGCCCTGCCTGGCATGGTCCATGCTTCTCCCACCCAGGAGCTGCTCTGTTCCCTTGTGAGAGCTGAGCCCACTGTGCACAGAGCTGCAGAGATGCCCTGAGCAGAGGGCCAGTCCTGCCCAGCCCTCCATCAACACACCAGGGTGGAGGCTCGTGGCATCAGCCACTCCTGTAGCACTCACTCACAGCACAGGGAAGAACAATGACTTGTTCTTCTCTCAGGTCAATAGATGGCTTTAAGCATTTCTGTCCACGAGCTGGGAATTCTTGGAGGGAAGAGCAGAAGGAAGAGATACAACCAGCACCTCCCTGCTGCCAGGGCCATCCCAGCTCTAAGGATTCTGAGTTTGCCCAGTGTCCCTGTCTGAAGGTCACAGCCCAGCAAAGTGCACACACTTGTTCAGTATTAGCATCACTGCAGCTCACTTTGGGAATTACCTGTCTGGGCTGCAGACTTCATTGGTGGGAGCTCTCATTTTGCAGCAAGAGGAATCAAGGCTTCTCCACACATGATCTTCCTCTGGCAGGAAAAGAGAAGCCAGGCTGGGGTGTTGGGGAGTGATCCTTGCGTGCTGCTAATGCACAGAGACTGATGGTGCAAGGGCAGATCAGTGGGACCCTGTGAGTCCTTGCACCACGAGCAGCTCAGAGCAGCTCTGCACACACTGGGTGAGACATGTCCCACCCCACAGAACCCTCCAGGAACACCCCCTCCACATCCCAACACATGCAGGTCTCAAACTCAGTACAGGCTGATCCAGCCAAGACAAGGAGCAGCAGTGACAGAGACACAATTTTAGTTTTGTTTGACATAGCTTCAATTTTCTACTCCTCCTGAGAACACGAGCAGCAGCAGTTGATCCTAATGCACACATATATATAAATATAGCACATTCCTGTGATGGATGTCTCCCTTCCCCACCACACCTCTCAGTCAGCACACAAATTAACTCCAGTCAATCAATCATTCTGCTATCTGCACCCATCACCACATATTAACTCCAGTGATAAGATAGTGATAAGGTGGAGTTTAGATATAGGCCTCTAACCTCTGCCTGGTGCAAATGAGTTTACACAGCCCAAACTTTCACAATCCCATGAGAAGAAATAATACTTGCTACCTCTGGTTTAATGATGAGCACAGACTGCACATCCATGCTTTTATGGATACCCTGGAGAAAGGTGAGGGAAGGTGCACTCCATAAGCATATTGATGAGTTATGTAGAAGTGCTCCCAGCAGCCATTAAACACTCTAATATGATGTAGTCTATTAAGAGGAACACAGGCTGGACAAATCACTGCACTCTGTTACTTTTTAAGTGACAGGCAGAGAGGCCATGGACAGAAAAAAGTCCTCTGACTAAAATTTAATCAGGCAGGGGACAGTGCACAGCAGGGTTTTTGCTGCTGTTTTACCCATCATCCCTCAAGAGGAAAAAAACAATCCTTGCTTGGCTTTGGTAGCAGAGAAAAATTATTGCCACACTGGGGACGAGGGTTGAGGGCTTTTTCTCCACAAAACCATCCCTGAGAGCTGTTCATTCTTCTTTGCCTCTTCCCAAAACCAATCCTGTCCCAAGCCATCCATTGCACACACCTGCAAAATGGTGTCATTTGTTCCACTCCTAGGTAAAGTCTATTTTGGCCTAAAACAACAACAATTCAGCAAAGCAGAAAGAATCCAACTTCTTTTGGTGGATGAATTGTATCAGTTATGGGAAACTTCAGTTTTCCTCCCTCTGCCTGCAACTGGAGCTGCACTTGGCCTCAGGTGGCTCAAAGCATTTATGTTTAGAAATCCTGGTTGCCTGCAATTAAAATTGTGCATTGCCATTCAAGGAGAAGTGCAAACATTCTCCCCAAAGGTTTTGCAGGTGCCTGGCTGACCACACACCCCTCCAGACCACGCAGCCACCTCAGGAGGCACCTCCAGTGACTCAGCTGTCATCCCCCCTCAGTCTGGTGAATATTCTCTACTCAGAGGTGGTAACAACAAGAAGAAAGAAATAACCTGTTTGAGTTTCAGTAACATTTCAGTTGTGTCACAGCAGAAATCCTGGAGAGCATTAATGAAGGTTAAAGGAAAGAGCTAGGAGGGTTAAGAGCACAGGGGCAGTCAGCAGCAAAATATTGCCAATTAACACAAAAAGTGCACAAGTTGTTCGTTCTGTTTAAGCTTGTTAAATATTGAAATTAAGCGTTATGAACTATTAAATAAAATTAAAGTCAAAATTAACTGCCATGCCTCCCCTTTTAATGGCTCATTAGTGATGCTCACCAAGGAGCTTCATCCCACTCACAGCACCAACACTGCTCCCTCTGGGATTGCCTGCAGAGAGTTCCTGTGCATCAGGATCCCAGAAAAGTTGGTGGGCAAGAGCTTGACACTTGTGGATCAGGAACCAACCTTGTCCATCTGAGCTAGATCCAGCTGGAGAGGCTGTGTAATAACCAGCAACAACCTCCCAAACGTTTCAAGTGACAGATCTTCTCAGAGCAGCTTTAAAATCCCCCCTCTACGATGGCTAATTAGTCACACCTAAAAATACATCATTTGCCCCAGAGACCAAGAGGATTAAGTCACTTCTTTTTCCCAAAGACATGATATTTTTACAGGAAGAAAATTCGGTAAATATATGGAAATGAACCTACTCTCCTAAAAGGTTCTCTGATTTTAAGTGAAGACTGTTCTGCATCACCAGCTGTTTGTATGCACTGATTGAAGGCATAATTGACAAGGGATAATTGCTTATTCTTCCTAACCCATGGTGAATTACATTTTTCTGACTCAGCACACCATGCTGATGAGAAGTCTCACAAAACACTTGCAACAGGATCAGTTTGGAGGGCAGGAGCCAGACACACTTTTCAACAGGAGGGGCCACTTGGGCCTCATCTCGAGCACTGGAGAGCCATGCTGAGTCCTCAAGAAAGCTGTGACACCACCCACGAGGGCTAGGTCTCCTTGGCACTGCACAATAGCTCAGCTGAAAGTGCTACAGAGCTACCAGCACGTCGTGCCTGGTACAAACCTGCCATCAAACACAGACGTGTTAAAAGTACAACAGCATCAGAGTTCAAAACTGTGAGAGGGTTTAACTATCGAGTAGTCACTAATCAGGTGAATGTAAGAGCTACTTAAGACCACAAGCATTTAATAATGCTGATAAAAATTAGCAGAGGCTGATAATTGCTTTGCAGAAAATACAGCCCAAGGAATGAGTGGGAGGAGGATTTAAACCCCTGTAGTATTTGAAAGGAAAGTATTTCTGTCCTTAAAATGCTTCACAGCAGTTTAAAGGGGGCAAAGAGTTTTCAGAAAGTGTTTTAGGGATTTGGGAAGTGCATTTGGAAGTCTTGGCAATGAAGTTGGAAGAAGGTATTATTGGATGTCCTCGAGTCCAAGCAATTCCCCAGGCTCAGCCCAGGAGCAGAAAATGCCTCCTTGTGTTAGCAGTGCTGCAGGCTGGCACGAGGGCTGGTCAGTGTGGACACAGGGGTCCTGCACAGGCAGGATGACAAAACCTCCCTTGATCAAACACTGGCTGCAGTGCTCAGGGAAATGCTTCCCCCGAGAGAGGCCAGGGGAGTGTTTGATGGATGTTCTCACAACCCACCCAGCCCTCCTGACTTCAGAGACTCTGGATGAGTGAGTATCTCCTGCTTTATCAGATAAGAAGCTTATTTGAAATTCAAGGCAAGGATATTCCAAGGCTCTTCCTTTTGTGCATGTTCATTCTGTTTTAATGGACAGATATTTTATCTAACGCTTTTTAATTCTGGCTACAGAGTATAATTGGCCAGGACTGGTAGATAAGCAGTTAAAAATCTCCATTTCGTTTTTAAATTAAGGCTTTCTTGAAAACAACCTAAATCACATTTAATGAACTCAAAATATTTAATGCTTATTCAGTAAATTTCGCAGGAATTAATTTTTGGTTTATATCCAAACAACATTTCTGATTGTTGAAATACAGCGTGCCTTCAAATTAAAATCTGCTGGTGGGAGATGCAATCGAACATTTCCTTCAGATTAGCACCAACACTAGAGAGGACATTTCTTGAACAACCTTACTGCTCCAAAGAGCTTTTAAAGGATGCAAAAGAAGTTACAGATACAGAGGTGCAGAGTTGATCCTCCCAGAGTGCTCCTCTTGCTGCCTCTCCCATCCCCACACAGCAGGGATGGCTGCTGAGTTCACCTCCTATCACCACAGCAGGACAGGCCTCTCTGAATGGCCACAAACTGACCAAATCCAGGTCTTTTTTCTAAATCTGCCTCCAGCCTGTGCACCCCATGTTGTCACTGGCTGGGTTGTGCCTCACAGCTGGGGGGTTCTCAGGCACAGCTCTATCCTGATTTACACAGGCACTCAAAAGCATCCCAATGCTCAGCTCTTAAGCAGCATCCTCTGCACAGACTTCTCTTGGAGTCAGCAGCAGTGCACAAATTCTGTCAGCTCCTGTGAAGCTTTGTCCTGGCACAGCTTCCCCAAGCCAGAGCTGGGCAAGGAGGAACCGAGGTGGGGCATCATCAACCAGGTCAGACCTTAAGGTGAAGTGACAATGTCCTAGATGGTGCCACTGGAGAGGATTAGCAAAAGGCAGAGAGGCACTAAGGAGACACAGATTAAGTGACTTTGGCTTATCTGTTCTTTCCTGAGGGAGAGAAGAATCTATAACAGCAGGAGAAGTAGCTTCCAGCAGCAGTTGAAGCCTTCACACCGTGTTCCCAAGCCCCCACATCCATATTTCATCAGTGTTTGCCTGGTGGAGGGGTGGAGCAGACCCCTGTGGCACCCCAAGGGCCAGCCCCACTCAGTGCCAGTGAGCTGCCATGGCTCAAAGGCTTTGCAGTGGGACATGGCAATACAGCACGTGGGAAATCTCCATTTCAGAATTCTGCTGTTCAATTCAGAGAGACAAAAAAGGAGCTGTGGAAAGCTGTGAGTCTGGATTGTGTCTTCGAGGCACTTCAGGGCTCCAGCAGTGATGCCCAGTTAACACAAACAGCCAGTGCCAAGCACACCCCAGAGCACGAGGAGCAGATTACTCTGCACAGCACAGACACTGCCCTGCAGGAGGTGGTGGGCTGTTTTCCAGAGGCTCTGCTGCATCTCACAGAGAAGAGATGTTTCCTTGACCTACTGCTGTAGGCTATGGGTGTACAGTAATACAACAGAAAAATAAATGAGGATAACCCAAAGAAAATAAACCTGCACTTGCTTTCAAGGAAACTGCTGGCTCATTCACCAAGCACAGCACCAAGCCTGCCAGAGTTTAAAGAATTGCCTGGTCAACACTCAGGCACCTGGTGTGATTCTTGGGGTGGTCCAGGGCAGGACCAGTTAGATTTCAGTGATCCTTGTGGGTTCCTTCCAGCTCAGGATACTCTGTTCTACCAGCCAAGAATTAGCTGGCCATGGCTGCTCAGCTTGGGGTTTGCTGGCCAGGATGAGTATCTGCTGCAAAAACACCAGGTGAGCTATTAGCTGATAGAAAGGGTTAAAAGATGACTCCAAGGCAGGCAGATTTAGCATTTCAATAAGGTACCTCTAATTAGGGCCACAGGCTGGGGACAAGAGAGGGACAGCCAGCCCAAGACCTGGCACAAGCTCACATCAAACTGTTGTGTTTTACAGGGACCACTGGTCTCACCCAGGGTCATGGGAACCTGAGCAGAAGGCTCAAAACAGGCTGAGAAAATGAGTAAAGAAAGTGAGTGTCTGAGGTGCAGACCATGTAATTACAGGCAGGGACACCTGGATGGCTTAACAGAGCTAAATGAACTTAAGTTCATTAAAGCCTGACACAAGACAGCCAACGATCTCAAGTGTCAGTACTAAACAGGGTGGAGGAATTTAGCTCTTCAGGTCCATCACCAGTTTGTTTTGCATATCAGAGTGCCAGCAGGGCTGCTGGGGCACAGCTGGGAGTTGGAAGCAAGCAAGAACATTCTTGTGCAAGCTCATATAGAAAGGACAACACAGGGAGAGCAGGAAAAACCAGGAGATCAGCCAGGGCATGCACAGCAGGGATGTCACAGTCACAAACCTCTGTCTCAGCTCTGCAGCAGCTCTGGCTTCTTGTGACAGCCTTGTGCCACCAGATGCACATTCAGACAGAAAATGGCTTTTTCAGCCCTGAGCTCACAGCACCCAAGAGGCCACTGACTCTGTGCTGGCCAGCCCTTACCTGATGTGTTTGCCAGGAGCTCAGAGGGGCACCAAGAAAATGTCCAGAGAGGCTTTGGGCTCCAAGAACACACTGGGTTCTACTACCTTCTTTACACTAGACAGCTGGGAAAAACCTCAAACCAAGAGCTAGGCCAGCAGGACTGCAGCAGCACACTTTGCACCAACGTGTGCAGTTTGTGCTGCCTTCCTGCCCTGTCCTTACACAGAGACTTCTCAATGCCAACCAAGCACCTAAAGAGAACAAACACTGCGAGAAGGCAGAGAAAAATCCACTTTCCTAGATTGTATCAGAGCTGTTGGCAAAGAAAAGGAGAACCTGAGTGCCCTTCTTGCAGGAGATGCTGCAGGAACAGCAAGCTGTGCCCAGCAGCCAGACCAGTGAGGGCCCCAGCTGCTCTGCAGAGCTGGACCCTGAGCCACGTGCTGCCATCCACCCCTGGTGGCAGCTGGTGTCCCAGAGCCCAGGGGAGCCACCCTCGGTGGCACAGGTGCACAGTGCTCCAGAAGAGAACAAGCTGCCTCATTCAAACAAGGGAACTTGAATTCCTGCCCAGCAAACCATCCTCTCGAAAGGGAACTTTCAGATCAGCGTTTATTAATTCTGGAGTGTGATTTTGTTTCCAAGAAACTTTCTCGGCTGAAACAATGAAAAAATTGCTGGTTTGGCAAAGTTTCTGATTGAGAATTCAAGTGACAGAGCAAGTGTTTTGCTGATAACAAAATCATATACATTTTTGTTTTATAGTCACCGCTATTTGCTGCAGAATATTTATGGGATATGATGAAAAAAAAAAACTACACACTCAGCACAGCTCAAACTTCTTGCCACAGAGAGGTCTTTGCCCCATCAGAAGTTTTGTCAGGACAGAGGAGGTGCCTCTCAGAGGTCCAAACACACACATCTGCTGCACGAGTGGGCCAGCTCACCCTTCTGCATGGGACCAGGACTGCCAAGAGCAGCTAGGAGCTGCACAAGACTCATCCATGTTCTTGAGTTCCTGTCAACCAAACAAATTTCACCTGGGAAAACCATCTGAAATTCAGTTTAGCCAGAGGAACACACAGTTGTCCTGCTCCTGTGCACAAAGCACATAAATGCCCATTCAAGAGCTCTGTTTCCCTCCTACACTTTAATTTATATCAAATCAACATTAGGCCAAATAGATGCTGTTGATAGGCAGCCTGGATTATGAGTGTGACTTTATACAACTTGGAAGTCTTTTATTTGTTCTTGTTTTTTTAAACCTCTTGCTGTTAAGACTGGAAGCACAAGGAAATTTCCAGCTCTGGCTCTCGCCTCGTTTGGTTTGCCCAATAGATCTTCAGGCAACAGTGCAGATTACTGGATTGTGGCTAGAGCTCACAGTGCCACCTCTGAAAATCAGTGTGTTGTCACTGCCACCAGTGACTGGAGGTCAGAGCAAGCAGCTGGCAAATGGCTACCAACACTGCTCTGGGGGAAGCAAGAATATCAAGCCTGGAGTATTTATCAGACTGCAGGAGAGCTGACTTGCCTGCTAAACAGGGTGAGTTGGGGTTTTTTCCTCCATCAGATGAGGAGGGAGTCTGAATCTCATGCAGCTATTTGCTGGAAAGGAACAGCTTTCCACTCCAGCAGCAGCAGCCCTGCCCGAACTACTGCCCTGACAGCCAGGATATATTGCCTTACTGCTTTTGTTAAGAACAAAATCCAGGGATCTGCAGCCACAACCCTCACCATTAATCATCTAGGTTCAAAGATTTTACTTTTGTGCACCTCCAGCAGAGCCCTTTGATATGCAGAAGCTGTATCAGCCCCCAGGTGACGGCTCTGATGTGGGGAGGTTCAAGGGCACAAACCAAGACCAGAGTTTCCATTTAGACAAGTGGCCACGATGGGAGTGGGGGGCACTGTGAAGAGCCTGGGAACCATCCCTGAGGCCTGCTTTCCTTAGAAATATGCACAGGCTGAAGTCTGTCTCAACTGAGAACTGAAGACTGCACCCATCAGGGCAGGCCCCCCAGCTGATCTGTTCAGGCCTGTGTTTCTCAGGTAGAACATCCCAGGTGTGTGCAGGCAGCAAGGTGAGATGTGTCTGCCACCACCACTGAACACAGCTGGCTCCCTTCCCTGCTCAGCTCATCAATCCATGCAGAGGCCATCACTGTTATTGATGTGCCTCAGACCTCAGGAGTCCTCAGACTTCCAGCCCCAAGAGCTTTAAACTCATGAATTAAGTCCTAAGTGTTATTATTAAAGAAGCTGCAACCATTGCATTATTTTCATCTGCCGTCTGTTTAAGTGCTTTAGGCTATACTTAGCTCAAGGTTTCTCTCCACAAGAGCTAGAAATTTACTTGCTGTAAATGATAAAAAAACCCTCCAATTGTCCTGGAGTTATGCAGTGATTTGAACTGAAGTTTTCATTACTGTGATACTTGCAGTACAGGCAAAATGCTCCAGTGCTTGTCCTTGAGAACGCATTGCTCAAGGTGGGGAAGGATGGAAATCCAGGATCTGGCCAGAGCTCCTCTCTCACATCATTTTTTACCACGTGCATTTGGAAGACAGAAGTGCCACAGTCCACATCAAGGCAGTGATTTCTTTAGGTGTTTTCCTGCCCTCCCCATCACTGATTTTAAGGTAAACTAAGTTCCTCTTGATCTAGTGGTTTAAGTTTTCCACCTGGATTTATTTTCAAGCCATCATGAGTGAATTGAAAAGTGAAGCACAGATTCAGTTTCCTAATCCACTGTGGTAGATCCACCCCATTCCTCACAAACAGCCTTCATTCACCTGCTCTCACCAAGGGCAACAATGATAGGGAAAAAAAAAAAGTGGGGTAAGAAATAAGAATATCTACCCTCAAAAATAAGACTACTTTTAAAAAATGTTCTTCTTTACTGAATTCCCATTTCCCCAAGTCCTAAAGAGGAGCAAAGATCAACTACAATTGATTAAAAAAACATTCTATTCTGCAGCCACAATATTTGAAGTCCTTAGACCTCAGCCAGAGACAGCCCATTTAGGTTTTAATTACTTCTGACTCACATAGTAGAAAGTTTGTGGTTACAAATTAGGACCCAAAATGGCACCAAGATCAGACTTGGCCTTGCAAAAGAAAAATAAAAACCTTCTTTTTCTTTAAGAATAGCTTTAATTTCTGCACTCAGTAAGAATTCAAGAAAAAAGCCCAGTGTGTGTCTCAAGCTGGAGAGTGCTCTGTTTTATTTTCTGCTTTATAAAATAATCCTACTGAAAACATCTCTCTGCATACATTCAGTAACTCTATTCCAACAAAAAAAGGAAGCCCTACCCAATACTGCAGATGGCTTTAACAAATATTGAGAGGATGGCTCTACAAACACCTGCACAGAGCTGCATGCAGAGCAGCACTGGAAGGTGGAGGCAGAGCCCCAGGCAGGAGGCACTCTCCTTCCACAACACCTTGCTCAGCAGCAATCCCCTCTGTGGGTCCCAGCTCAACCAGCAGCAATACAAAGAACATTTCTGGCAGGACATCCAGCACAGAAGCTCGTGAGGAACACCCACATTGCCACTGCTGCTGAGGCAATTGCTCCAGTAGGGAATGGGGCCGTGCAGTGGAGTCACTGCAGAGGTCTCATCTGTAAGTGAGCGCCCACTGAGATGGATAAACCTCAAGACTGGTCCAAAACTGTATGTTTAAATGTGTTATATTGTTAAAATGGTGTTACTTACTGTATCATGTCTGTACTTTCTTGTTCTGAAGAGTTCCTGAATCTGTACCTCCTGGTTCCCAGTTTCATGTTCCCCCAATCCCTGGTACCCCTAACTCCCACCAGGCAAACACCACTGCTGCTCTCCTCCTGCTCATCACACTCAGGACTCCGCCCACTATGGTAATCAGAGAACTCCCCATGATGCCCAGTGTTCAGAGGAAGTTCAGTTCGCACTAAAAAGCCCCTAAAGCAACGAGCCAGCACTGAATCCAGGCCCACAAAGGACACCACCAAGACAAGCAAAGTGTCAAGCTAAGCTCTTATCTTCTCCTTTCTCACCATAACTTCAAAAGAACTGGAAAACGAAGACACCCCTGGACTTCACGAGCCAAGATCTGTTTCCTGGGAACTCCCATGAGGAAGGAATCCTGACTCTGCAATGTGAGCAGCAGATTTGACTTGCACCTCCTCCTCTGTGGTGCCCAGTGGGAGCAGCAGTGCTGTGCGCAGCCCCTCGAGTTCCCCCCCCATAGCTGATCCTAATAAAGGCTTTTTAAAAAGGAGAAGATGATCTCCTGGCCTGTTTTTATCACCCACAACAGCAGCTGTGCCTCCTGGGTCTCACAGGGATTGCTCCCTGGGAATTGGGAGCCAGTTCTGTGGGTCCTCACACCCCTGAGGAGGACCAGGCCCTTCACACAGCCCCCATTGCATTTTTGGATGGCTAGATTCCAAGAGGAAAAACAAAAAGACTAGGCTGACCTGGGTTAAAGTAATTTGCAGATTCAAAAATCACCAGTCCTGACTGAATCAGTTTGCATTTCCTCCTCCTGATGCCAACGTCTCCTTTCTGAGATCGTCAAAAGCTCTAAAAGCTGTACCACTCACAAGGGCAATAGCAATTCCTTTAACATGTAATTTTAAACCACCCACCACACTCAGTCATTCAAGTCTTTGATACTCATCTGCTGCTTTACTGAGACCCTTTGTTAAGGCACAATGTGATAGACCTGAAGCTTTCTAGGGTGAGCCAATTTTCACAGAATGTGGCTTTAACAAATTCTATGTAGCCAACTGGAAAATTAAAAACTGTCTTTTTTCCTCTGGAATTTATTGAGGTTGAAGTGGTCTTTTTAAGTGTCTTCTCAACATGTCAGTACTATCTAATCAATTGAAGATAAATTAAGGGTTTGATCAGACTTTCTTTCACAGGAATTGACCTGATGAGTAGAGACAGTACTTTGTGTGTCTCTTCATCCAGTGCAAGAAGAAGAAAAAAAATCAACAGTACCTTGCAACAAGTGGCCAATTCTGGGTACTTGTGGCCACCTGACCTGAAGCATCACTCAGTACCCACTGCTGTCTGAGAATGGCTGTACAACGCACTTGCTTTGCATTTGACTCTGCAGGAGAATTGCCATAGTTATTATTTAAATAGCTTAAAACTGGGACAGCCTGAAGTGCAGCAGGGCAGACTGGACACTGAAAGCCCAAGCAGCCCCCTGAGGCCACAACAATGCCTCCTCTAAAGCCTTCTTGAGAGGAGAGACAAACACTCGATTTCTTTACTCAAAAAGACAACATCACGTCTCTGGGTAGTCAAGAGAGATCAGAGATAAAGCCACTTTAAAACCACAGAACCCACTAAGGGTGGAAAAGACCTCACAGATCTTTGACTCCAGTCATTGACACAGCACCACCATGCTCACCATTAACCACTTCCTCAAGTGCCTCATTCACTTGACTTTTGAACTCTTCCAGGAGCAGTGATTCCACCACTTCCCTGTGCAGCCTGTTCCACTGCCTGACCACCCTTGCAGTGAGGAAATCTTTCCTATCATCTATCCTGTGAACCTCCCCAGCACAGGCTGAGGCCATTTCCTCCCATCCTGTCAGCTTCACACATCCAAATTCCCACTTCCACCATTTCCTAAACCAGGTAGGGAAAAGGCTGCAAAGCCCACATCAGTCTTGTCTCCAGCCACCTGCAGGGTCTGCAGAAATACCCCTACAGGGAGGGAAAAAGCATCTCCAGAGGCATCTTTCCAGCATCCCAGTGCAGTGCTTCCATCCCTCACCAGGCAGAGCCACTGCCCTTAACACAGCTGCTCTGATTTGCTGTCCAGGAGCCAGGACTGCTGAGCAGCACTGACAAATCTGGCCCCACATCCTTCACCCTGGGATGGCTGCCAGTCTCCCACATTTCCATAAAGATCTGAAACAACCAGGTATTCATTTCAGGGAAAGCGTTGAAACAAGAACAGGAAAAAATAACCCACGGGAAAAAATAGTTTCTATTTGAGTGCAATAGATGCCCTGGGAAGATGGCAACCTTTGTGCATTTGTTGATAGAACAAGCTGATGATGTGACTGGGCCACAAGAGAGCCTAATGAGTTCCTGCAGTTATTACAGAAGGTCTGCTCAGGAGAAGCTGAAGATCAGTGTTATTGCACAGGCCCAGGAATCCCAGTTTAGGAAAGATCTCATTCAGATTGTAACAGGTACAAAGAACCATATATGTTTAGTTAATCCCACAAAAGAAGATTAAAAATAACTCATTTCAGTTTGCAAATGAAAGTCTGGTGGTACAACTGCAGTCTTTGAGTAGATCAGGGAGATTACCAGCCTCAGACCCTGCCTATTTTTACACTGAGAGCTGGAGTGACATTTGAATCCACCAACAACGAGCAAGACAAAAAGTACAGGCACAAGAGGAATTTCTACATTTCATTTCCAGCACAAATACATTGGCTAGTTAAATGTCTAAGTGTTAGGTGAGGGCATAGCTGGAAAAGCTTCCCCATAGGAGAGGAAGAAATAAGCATCCCTTACTAAAAGGATCCCACCTGCTCACAAGTTCTCTGAACAGGACTGGGATCCTTCCTTGAGCCAAGATAGAGTTAAATTTTCAGCAACTTCCCTTCTTCTGACCCCACAAAGCAATTTGTGTGGATACCAACAGCCCCAGTAGCATTTCCAAAGCTGTTCATGTTTTTCAGTCTTATCATTGAATATTTCCATGAAGCATTTGCAAGTTTTTCAGAAGAGGGATGGGGGGAAGCAAGTTTAATATACTGAAAAATTAAAAATTTAGGGGCAGGATAAAACTAATTGAATCTTGTGTTAAATTATACCACTGCAGGGATGCCAGTGCAATTTTATGATTCATACTTAGTCTAATAAGAACTCTCAGACCTTTAATTCATCTCCACTCCAGCACCACCCTGCATCAGGAGAGGGTTTTGCCACAGAGCAGAGGTCAGGCTGAGGAGCACCACAAGCTGTAAATACAGAAACTGGCTTCAGCTGCTTCCCCCTGGGAATGACACCAGGATGTCCTTTTCTAAGGATAAATCAGAGAGCAGCACAGCACCTGAGTGCTCACTGGCTTTCACATTCTGTACAACTGCTTCTGTCCCAAAAGTGGAATTAAAACTATGCAAAGCAAGGATGGGGAAGTCTCAGCTGGGCTTGGCTCCAGCACAGTGTCCCCCCCAAGGATAATTCAGAGCTTCTGTGGTTGTTGCTCATCAAGAGGACAGGAGAACAGCTTTCCTTCCTCCAAAGCCATGATCCATCCCCTTGCTCTGAAAGGTGTTTAAGACCTCCTCAGGATTTAGGCAGCTTCCTCCGACCAGCCCCAATTATTTGGGGAAAGGCAGGGCTGTGTATCAAGCTGTTGCCACATCTGCCCCAGGAGACAGAGCAGACAGTGCTGGTGCTTGCATAGCCTGCAAAACATGCTGTACTTCTGTCCTCAGGCATCTTACAGGGATCTGTGGCAGATATTCTGTGCATCTTCTGGGCTAGAGATTTATTGCACATTTGCCTGAGCTCAGTGTGCCAGCTGCTCCACATTAGCCCCTTGCCCCCATGCTCATCTGAAGCCTTGTTTTGAGCTGATTGTCCCAAGATGGGAACTCAGCAAGTTCTGGGAGATCTGTGTGGCTCCACCTGCCTGAGATCTGGGTGGATTTTGATTTCACACAAAGTTGCCCAGTGAAACCTTCCTACTCCATATCTATTTCTATTTCCCAGCAGGTTTCACAGGAGCTTGCCCTTGAAGGAGCAGTGATCCCTGCCAGCCCCCCACCCCACTCAGCACTGGGGGCTTAAATTTCCACAGTGCCTTTTAAGACAGTTTCAACTTTAAAAAGCCAACAAGAAAATGAACAGCTGACTAAACTGTTGCATGGTTTTGAGGAATTATTAATTTCCTTTATTGGTACAAGCTATGCATTCATAAGCAGCTCAGAGCCTCGCCAGACTCCTGCCAGACTGAATCATTTTAGCTTGAAGATGAGAAACTGCAAGAGTTCAAGGTTGCCACAACAGCAATCAGGCTTTAGTTCAGGAAATGCTATAAACAAGTAAGCAAAAAACCTCCCACCCTCAAGATTCAATTCCATCTTACAGAGCCAAGAGGCACTGGAGGTGGGGATGGGATCTGTGGGGGCTCTGCAGTGGCCTCATCCCAAAATGACACAGGAACACAGGGCTTTAGTGCCTGTGGGGGGGAAGGACACCAAAGGGTACCCTGGAGACATCAGTAATTTCCTTGCTGCAAAGATGCCCTTCAGGTAATTCTTACAACTTTTAACCTGTCCCAGGACGAAAAAGACCATGGGAGCATCTTCCCCAGGCTGAGAAAAACAACACAACTGCTCTGTCCTGCTGCCCCTGCAGGGATCTCTCAGACTGCAACCTGTAGAGCTGCACTGAGTGGGTACATATGGTCAGGGACCACCTTCAAAACACAGCAGCTTTAATTATTCTTGCTCCTGTGCCAGACATATGGCATTTTACCTTCAGTTTAAATGCCATCAGCTTCTATTCCCATATTGTTCCTTTCCAGAACTTGTCCTTTCTTCCCACTTTAATATTTTAAGCTGCAACAGAACTAGATTTTTTCAAAGGAAAAGTTTGTAGCCAGGCAAATATGTCCATGTCATAAGATGAATGACTATGCAGCTAAAGCAGTGATGTTTTCAGGATTAATCTTGCCTAAATATTTCATTTCTTCATTTTGAATTATGAACATCTTTTTACATAAGTGCTGATAGAGTTTATAGATCATTCCCAAAAGGAAAGTTTGATCAAAAAACCAGAAAATCACTTGAGGAAGAGTACTTCAGTCTTATCCAAAGGACAGTTTTTGCCACCTACTGAAGAGCCTGTGGTAAGATGATAGGTTGCTTATTTTTGATAGTGTTTTTATTTTGGCAAAAAAAAACCCCAAAACTAGCATAAGTCTTGTGCTACTTTGCCATTGTTTGATTAATATAATGAAGCATTTGCTCGAGTCTAAAACCATTAGGCATTGTCAGAGAGTGTCTGGGGCTCAGCACTCTGCAAGGTTTTGGCACCACATGCACCTCCTTGTACTGTGGGATTCATTGAGAGCTGTCAATACACATTTCCTTCAGGAAATCAGGGCACCTGAGAAGCCCTGTGGCAGATAAGATGCAAGACTGATGAGCTGCAATCAGTATAAATTAGCACCTGCAAAGGATAAATCCAATGCACAAGGAAAGAAAATATCTATTATGGCTATCAGAAAAATTCCAGGTGCAACATGAACTTGAGCAAGTCACAAGCTTGTTATTTACAGCTAGACCTCTTCAGCAATTGCAATTCTGCAAAGAAAAAAAAAAAAACCAAACCAAAGCTGCTAAGATCTTGGACACCCTGAAGATGAGTGTACATCATCCCTCCCAGCTCACGTTAGTTAACATACCAGAACCCCTGGAAATGCTGAGCCCCAGCTGGGAGGTGGTGGAGGGCTGGCTGGACAGGGAGAAGTGTTGGACCTGACAGAGGAACAGTTCTGCAAGAGGTCATTTGCATGTTCTGTAGGAACAACAGAGTCCATTTCCCCCATGCATTGCTGTGCAGCCAGGACAGAGACCTAGAGAGGGCAGGAAAAGCTTTAACAGACCAAGCAGATGAGAGAAGGAAATTGGTGTCAAGGACAAGCACAGCCCAGTGTCACCAGGCACCCCAGCAGGTCACATAAACCATCCAAGTTACCAATTTCATTTAGAGCTCCTTGTTCTTACTACACCTGCAAAATCCAGGTACTGGTCTCATCTCTTAACCAGGAGATAAGTACTATTAATTACCTGCAGGCCCAAGGATATCTCCTCTCACTGCTAACCCACTCTCAAGTGCTTTGATAAATACCAAGTTTCCTCTTGCAGGGGGAGGGAACCTATCTTCAGAGTGTTAATAGTCTAAAGCCACTTTCAAAGTAGTCCACCAGCTGATAAGTTTATCCTACATCTCAGCACTTCACAAACAGCAGCTCCAAACACTTTTCCCTGACCAATTTATCAAGATTTATATCAGATTTGGGTTCTCTGCTCCAGCTTGACTTGCCCAATATTTCAGCATTCTGTAATCAAACCCCACGAGGCCCATGACTCTTGGGCATGGCATCTTCTGCTTTTTCAAGATGCTCCTGTGCTATGAAATAAAGAGGTAACTGTGCCAGGCAATAAGCAGGAAGAGAATACTTCAAGAACACAAGAGAAATAATTAAGACTCAGCAATTTATTTGGGAACACATATGTGCTTTTGTTAGTAGGAGAACGTCATCCATGGCTTTTTTAATCTCAGGATGCACTGATGTATTGTGACACTTCGTGCTTTTCAGTGCCCTGCATTTCCATCCATTTCCTTCCCTCAAGTGGGGCAGGCTTTCCAATGGATTGTCACCATTTAGTAATTACAAATATAAATGTCACTGCTGTCAAATAATGTAACACACCTCACGCATCAGGACACAAGCTGTTTAAAACCGAGCTATTATAGCAGAGCCACCGCTGTGTGAACACGCCTTGATTAAATTCATAGACATTAATCATTTTAAATAAAAACTGAATTTTGTCAAGGCAGCAATGAACTTTCCAGAAGATAGAGGAGTGAAGTAATGTTTCCAGAAGGAACTGTTCCTCCAGGCATTGCTTTAACGCTGGAGCACAGTTGGAGTACATAACGCATAGCTGCAAAAAGCAGTTTTTAAGCACGAGCTCCATGGAGCAGTTCAGGACCACAAAACCCCTGAAAGCTGCAACCCTCAGCATATGGCAGCTGCTCACCTGAGCACAAGCAGAGCCATCACAATCAGGAGTGTTGTCTGCCCAGGCACAGCCCCAGCAAGCTGAGACCAGGGTCTAGGGTAATTGGCTTTGCCACTGTCAATCCCACCCCCAGGAAGAGGTTTCCCTGCCAGCCTGCTCAGTGCCAAGACAGTTTCTATTTTCCAGGCTGTCACTCTCAAATCCTATCAGATTTCAGGCTGCAGAAGATAGATTAGCTGGGCAGCATTATGACAGATGCACTGCTGAAGATGTCCACTTACTCAGAGAGAAAAGGGAAAATTTCTCCCTCTGCTCCTTTTCTGCCTGTGTCAGACCCATCTGCCATCCACTGCTGGGTTCATCTTTGTCATGCCTGGGAATGACAACTCCACCAAAGGGTCTGCACACACATTAATTAGGAGGAAACGTAGTTTGATGGAAAGATTTAGCTTCTTTATCTTCCCAGAGAAAATATACCCTGGGAAAACAATCTATGATTATTCTCCTATATATTAAAGGGGTTATTCTGCATAGGGATCAAATTGCAGTTGCAGAGTGGAACAGCCACTTGGCACAATGACAGATTGCTGTATCAGTCATACCTGCAAACCTTATTTACAGAAGCACCACAAAAATATTTGAGCTGGCAGCTGTTCCATTGTGAGAGCAAATATAGCTAAAAAGGTTTTCTATTTTGCAGAACATCAAACCCTTTTCTTAAAAAAAAATGCACGTGCAAAAGACATCTCTCCTCACTGTCATCCAGCTCCTGCCCACCCCTTTTGGTGAAGGGTCTCCTAAGCATGAAGCATTTGCTAAAATTCAGACAATGATGTTGCCGTCACTTTTCAGTCCGCTTGCGAGAGTCCAGCTCTGAGAACAACAGCAGTTGAAAGAGGAGAGAAATATCATTTGGAGTCAGATGATGCTCAGCCCCAGCTTGCTGCATGTCCAGCCAAGTTTTTTACTCCATCACTCAGCCACCTTGCACTTCCTGGTTTGCCCAGTTTGGGGTGAGCAGAAACTGGTGCCAGCTACAGGGACAGCAGAAGACCCCCAGGGCCATGTCAGAACTGCAACAGCAAACCAGCATCAGACCAGCCTCAGAGACCAAATTTCTCACCCTTCTATTTCAAATAGAAGGAGAACTCAGTGCCTCCACTGAATTGAGCACAGCCCTGCTGATCCCTCCCCTGCCCTCAGCCCTGTGCTGTTCCTTCCCTCACCCACCTACAGCTGTACATGCAGCTGGCACAGCAAAAGCAGACTGATGAACTGATCTGGGCTAAAAAAAGAGGCAACTCCTTGCAAATGAAGTCTTAAATTTAGCTTCAGAATTTGCATCAAAACTCTCCTTGACTGAGGCTGGTGTGCTGGGAGTGAGATGCCTCCTGGCATGGATGACCCGCCCTGGCACACTCAGCTGTTCCCTGGAGGTGTGGGGCTGCTCTGTGCTGCCCTGGCACTCACCAGCATCCTGCACAGCTACACCATGGTCCTCCCTGCCAGCCCCACCAGGCACAGCTTCACCAGACAGGCAAGAGGCTTTGCAAGGCCACTCACCCAACCTGAGGTACCAGGCAGCATCATCACAAATCCTTAGGCAACAGTAAAGCCCCCAGATTTTGGGGCTTGCTGTTTTTTATAAGCTGAAACATGCATGCATATGTTCCAGCTCTCAATTGCCAAAAAGAGCCAGACAGGTAAAACACAAAAAGGTAAAGTCTGTTATAAGTGCAAAAGCCAGAGCCCACAGCCCTTACCCTTCTATCCCTCAACCTTAGTGAAGCACAGTAACCAGCTCTGCCACTCAGCCTCCTCTTCCTGACATAAATGTATAACAGAGAGGAAATTGTGCCAGGAGCCAGAACACACTTGCGACCTACCAGAGTCAGCACTGCAGTTTACACCAGAAAAAACTCTCCTGGGCACTCACTGCAAACTCAAGTCAACATTTGACTCCCCCAGCATCAAGTGAAGCAGCTCTGCTGAAAGCTGCTTGAACTACCCCCTCTACCTAAACTTGCTCCCTGAAAGGCCAGAGAAGTTCACCATATACCAGGAGGTTTGCTTTCTTCCTTGCTTTGCCTGAATACAAGCCCCCTGCTGCTCCTCAGCACCCCTCAACAAGAGATTGAGCCTCAAACAAAAGCAGCTTTTCCAAGCCCAAGAAAAACCAAGGCAAACACACCTCAACTTACCATCCAGGCTCCCAAGCAGCTCCATTTCCCCAGACATGCTCTTCCTTTGCAAAGGCCCTCCATCCTGCAAACCTCCAACCTAAACATCCCCACTATGAGCTGGGGAAGAGTCTTTTATACTCGTAGCCCTCAATGATTTGTCAGGTGCTCTGCATTCAGTGCACCAGAAAACTTCATCTTCCCCACCTGAAAGCTTTTACCCCACTCTCCTGGATTGCCCCGGGAGGAAATATATGAGTTTTGTGACAAAACATTTGTGTTCCTTCACAGGGGACAGAAGAGAGGTCAACCTAGAGGAAAGGGATGGGAAAAATGGAAAAGTTTGGTGTTTTGGTTTGTTTCTTTGTTTTTTTCTTTATGCATAAAGAAAACCTTTTCTATGCAGGAGAAGTGTAAAAGTGTTAGGGGTCAAATCAGCAGCAAAGCACATATCTTGCACTAAAAAAATACATTTGTACAGATATAATAATGGCATCAGAGTCTTGTTCTGCTCTTCAGCAGTAGAAAAATACCCCTGGACTCTTCTTTGCCTCATAAATCACTGGCACAACTGTCCTGTGCAAAACACTCTCACTGCAGCCAGGCTTGGGGTGGCAGAAGGGCAGGGCTCGGTGTTGTCACCCAGTGCAGTGGCCAGTAAGGCAGGTTTGCAGCTACAACCTGAGAGAATGAGGCCTCAGACTACAGTGTGCTGTCTTGCCCTTCACTTTTCAGCCCTTGTTTTTAGTAGGCAGGATTAAATTCTTTGCATTAGCTTCAGAAGCAGAACAGGTCCCCAGCACTACACACCTGAGAGCACTTGCTGATGGGTGCAAGGTGACATCCCCTACCCTTACCCACCTATCATGAATGAAACTCAGAGTAACAGCTGTGCTGTACAGTCAGAGGGAACCTTCTTGTGGACCACTGCAGAAACGATTCTCTTCAAAACATGTTTTTTCTTTGCACATGCAGAAGATGAGCTCACTCAGACCACACAGGCGCTGGAGCCGCGGTGTGCGGCCAGCTCGGGGCAGCGGGGTGGGATGTCTGCTCAGCGTGGATGTGCACCTGGCTTCTCCCTCCCATGGCAATCCAGGGAGCACAGCATCCTAGTCAGCTCCACGACCCCCTGTGCTCTCCGGGAGGGAGCAGTGTGGGGCTGGGAGGGCTCCAGGAGGTGCCACAGCAGTTTTGCTGAAGTCACGGCGTTAGCGATGGCACAGCCGCAGACCTGAGCTCTGACCTCCACAAACACCAGCCCTCTGATGGGAGCCTGAAACCCTCTAGAAACCCCTTTCATACACCTCAATTATTTTAACTGCTTAACCATCACGTTCCAGTATTGATTTGAACACAGACAAATTATTTAAGTCAATTGCCTATTAAAATTCATTTTTGGTGAAAGGTCAAAGCTGCAAATTGAAACCAGATGCAGTACATTATGCCTATCAGTACTGTGATCTGCACACAAGTTCATCATAATGTTTCTGCAGAAGTAATTTCTCTTGTCAAATTTTGCTCTGTATGCCACTGTGGCTATTACAAGCTCTATTAATTAAGAGGCCTCTTTACTTTTATTAGCAGAAAGTTTTAAATACTACAGTCTCAAATAAAGATAAGTAAAAAAGCATTAGGGCTTACCCACCTTAAAGCATGCTGCTCCTGAAACTCAGAGAGAAAGGAAAATGAATTAATTTTGTAGCTGGAAGTGCATTTTATTCAGTTACAGGAGATCTGAGGAGCTTTTAGACTCCCTGCAGTGACTAACAGTGACAAGTAGCACCTTTCCCTGAAGCCACCAGCAACATCCCTGCATCCAGGATGTAAAGTGCAGTGACTTCTGGGCAGCTTTTAATCCACTTGAAGTCCATCACGAGGAAAAGGCCACAAGAATGGCCTCTCCATGTCACCTTGAAGCCTCCATTGACTGCTGATGAAAGGCAGCAGAAGTACAGCAAACCTCAAAGCAGCCTCTAAGTGTTTACACTGCTCTCTTCCTCAGCAGCCAGAGCTGGGAAATCCCACCCGGACCTGATTTGGGTTGAATTTGGTTTTAAGTTCCTAGAAAAATAAAGGCCAGTTACTCATGGCTTGCTCTGCCACTGCTTGCATGAATCTTGCCCCAACACAAGCACTGCCCTTTGTGTCTTTCTTTATGTACACATGGCTTATGCAGCAAAGGAGGCATTGGAACACAGAGGGGAGCATGGCATTTTCTCCCAGTCGCAGAAGTGTTCTGTTTTCTTTGAGACTGACCCTGTAACTAATGTCTCAAGAGAAAAATTAGTTTTCTTCCAAAGTAAAAATCATTTGAAAGGAAGACTGCTGTTCCAGTGGGAAAACAATGGTGTTTCTCTTGGGAAAACTGAAAACAAACCAAAATGGAAATTTTCGTTTCATTTTAAAATGCCAGCTTGAAATAGACCATTTGCATTTCTGCCCTCCCATAGCAGGCATGTTGTTCCTATTAAGATGTTTATAAAAAGATTGTGTTTTGGTAGAAGGAGGGGGTGTTTGATACTTCTGATAGGGAAAGCTGATCTCTGAGCATCTCTGAACATCTGAAAGTGTTTTGAGCTCTTTGCAGCCTACATTGACATTTCAGAGTGTTGAAAGTTGCACAGATCAAGTCAACAAATTTCAAGCATCTTATGAGTAATTCAGTTACAGAATCTCCCAGCCCAGGGAAGCACTTCACGTGCACGTTGCACCAACACAGACCAAGGGTGTACTTTAATTACAGCATCTTCCACAGTTCTTCCAAGAGTTCCTAATAGCTCTTTAAGATAATCACCAGGAAAAATGGAACAGAAGAGCCAAGAGAAGAGGAACTGCTCCCAGTGCCAAGAATATTCCGCAGCTCAGCAGACACGCACAGACACATTTTTTTCTTTGCCAAAAGTTAAACCTTTTCTTCTTGAAGTTCTCATTATTTTCTATAAAAATATTTCTTTTCAGTGGAGCTCTGTAAAATCTGTCCAATTTCCTTATACTGTATTTGCTGGAACAAGGAGCCTGCGAGTCCCCAGTGGGTCACGCCAGAAATTGATGCCTTAGGATTTTAGCTTTTATATTTTTCAAATCCTGTACTGCTTTAGGGTATAACTCTAAACTCCATATAGAGTATTAGTTAATTGTCTTCACATTTTGTTCAGACAAAACAATCCCTGTAGGCCTGATCCTGATCAAAGTGAGTGGGAGCTTGTGGGTGTCCCAGGGACATGGGTGGGTGCAGGGGCTGCACCCAGAGCAGATGTGTCTCTGCAGCACAGCTCATGGGAAATGAGAAGGTGTCTCCTGCCCTGAAACTGGGATCATTGTATGAGCAACAACAGAAAAGGGGCCAAGCATAGGAAAAGCATCAAAAGCAAGAGTCCTGTTTGAAGAGATGCAGCGGTGGCCCTGCTTCTGGTTGGGTTGGGTTTAACTCATCCCTCTCCAAAGTTACTTGAAAATGACTCTGTGGACACAGCCTCTGGGGAGGGGCAGTGGAAGGGATCAAGCTGCTGTCTCAGAGCTATTCTCAGCTCACCTGCAGAGGTGGCTGGTCTGCAGGTGGGATTTGTGACACAGACACCATCCTGCTGGGAAGGGAGTGGCGTGGCCAGGCCAGCAGCACTGGCAGATGGTGAGGATCTTCCATCTCAGCAGAAGCTGCAGGGCTCTCTCAGGAGGAGGGGAGGCTAGACACCTGCTCTTCCAGTCACACATGGCTCTGCAAGCAAAGGGATGATCCACGAGCAGGACATGCACTGCCCAGGGTGCTGCCTCGCAGCTGTGGCTGCTGAGGCCATGGTGAGAGTTCTGCACTTTGGAGGTCTCCACTGGGATTTGAAACTGCTCCATTTAGTCAGAAGAAATCATGGCAAGGGCTAGTGCTGTGGGGCCATGTCACCCAGGGGTTAAACAACAAATCCCAGTATCATTTCTCCACCTCTCTTCCTCACTTTCTTGGGAAAAGGATGAGATAAGAAAGAACCCAGCCCTGTGCAGGACTTCACGGTCCATGGCAGGCATGTCTGGGCTCTCTGAATGTGATTCACAGAGGGGAGGCATCTCAGAGCAGCTTCCAAATGACCAGCATGGAGGAGTTCTCACCATTTGACTGAGCTCATCCCTGCGCCACTGTGAGCCAGTCCCAGGGTAGGGTGCACAGCTGATGCAGAACTGATGCTACATTTGATCTCAGCTGAAAGGCCATTACAGAGAAATCAGAAGAGACTGGCTAAAAGCAATTTATGGGGTTACAAAATGATGTATTACATGCACCATGGCTCCAGGTTTGCAGTAATTTAGGCTGGTATTGATTGAGGAGAGACTGGGGCATATTCCACCACCTTTTTAATTTCGGTCTGATTTGGCCACTACTTGCAGGTCAGCAGGCAATTTGATGAGACAAAAACAAACGAAGCATTAAAGCAGCCTAAATCACATGCTTTTAGAAGTACCTTGTAAATAACTTTTAAGGCTGAACAAGGAGAACAAAATGAAAGAATTGGCTATTAAGGAAATCGAGACTGAAGTTTCAGGCTCAGAAAAAATGGTTTCATGGCATAGCTAAGAAAGAATATCACTCACACCTACCATCACTGCCTGCCTGCATTTTCCCAAACAAATGTGCTGTCTTTTTCCTCGTATTACAGTGCTAATTCTGATTCAAGGTGTACTGATTAGATACCAAAATAAAGCCAAAGTTCATACACTTTCTTACAAAGGCCTCTAATGATATTATTTCAGCAATGGGATGAATAACTTGGTAGGATTCCAGATTATTCAAACCATGTAATGGTGGGGTATTGTCTCTGCACAGCAAGGAAAGGGACAGGCTGTAAACCTGAGTGTAAAATTCCTGTAAGGGTAAACCTGAGATGATTTTTGTCCTGGAGGTAGTGATTACAGTATTAGTACATGGAAGGACACCTATCAGTACTTGAGGTGGGGAAATTGCCCAGTGACTTCCATCAGGGAAGAAAACTTGTCACATACCATGTAATATTGAGAAGAAAATATCACACGGTATGTGATAGTCCTCTGCACAGGCAGAGGAAGTGGGAGGAAAAGGTTATTCAATTCTTCATTATTTCTTTTTGATTCTAGGGTTGAAGTGGTCCCCTCCTCACAAAATTGCATTAAAGTGCATGAAATCCCAGGTCCTTTTCCCTTTCCCTCCTAGGAATGTGCCTGTAACTTACCAGGCACACTTGCAGACTCACAGGGTGAGGGTGGTGGAGGCACATGGTAAAGGGGGAATTGTTCCAAACCACAGAACATATCCAACTGCAAACTGCCTGAATTCAGCCCCCAGCTGCCTTTGCATATTGACGTTGTGTAGGACATGGGCAAAGGTCTGAGCAAAGCAGATCGATTATGTCACTTACACCAGCCATCAGGTGTGGATATAAATGGACTTTCTAAGTTTGCTGTGACTATCAAAAGCTTGAACTCTGATGTGCACAGGTATAGAGAGACACAGGAATCTCTGATTGGAGTAATTAGCACTTTCCTGCAGAAGGCTTCTCTGATCTCTAATTGCATGTTCGTTTCAGTCTTTTAATAGCACACTTGTGAGGCACTTTTCTCCTTGCTGCAGGTAAAGGGAGACATGGCCTCGTGTTCCATGGCACATGCTGATGGAGCAGATGTGATGTCCAAACTTGCTGAAGTTTGGGAGGGAGCTGGAAAAATCTCTGAATTTACTTCAAACCAAGCAACTTCTGAGGACGCAGTTCCTTATTTCTGGCTAGCAGGGAGTTTGTTCAAATGGCATCCCAGGCAGCATGAAGTCCCACTTAATGGTTTGTCTCAAAATAAATTTCAGTGGTGTGAGGGAGGATAACATCTCCTTCCATGGGCCTGTAGGAAATTACAACCTTCTCCCATATATATATATATACACATATATATGTGTTGGGAAGGCCAGTCAGGCTCTGTGGACTCACAGATATCACAGAAACTGCAGGGCTCAGCTGCCAGTGAACCTGATTCCACCCTTCTAATAATTCATTCACAACCAAATGAAACTACCTGATCATCTTCCTTTGCCTCAACTCCAGAAGTCAAACACCTCAAAAGTTATTGGCAGTTTTAATTAAAACTAGCTTTGAGACACAGAGCAACCTATAATGGTTATGGCTCATTCCAGATAATACTGTAATAACCCTCTCTCATATTAAATATAGCAGCAATATTGTTCACCAGAGATGAGGACATTAGCACAAATAATCAGCCTCACTGTTGTGGGGAGGGCACTGAAGCCAAGAGGGGGTCTAAAATGATTGCATAAAACACATTTGCTCCTGAAAAATAGACACCCTGCAGCTCCCTGCCCTCATCAGCATCCTTCCCAGAAGGCCCCTGAATTTCCAGTAGATTTAGCTCAACCCCCCCATACCATCTCAGCAGCGTGCTGCCAGTGGGAGGCCATTCCCAGGTTCCTGCCCCTGCCTGGGCACTGCACTGTCCCTGCCAGACAGCCTCATTCACACGAGCCACTTGTCACCAGCACAGAGCTGAGCAGGGAGGGCTGTGGCTCAGTGACTGCAGGGGAGTTCATGATCTCAGCCCCATGCAGCTTTTCTGTCTCAGGCTCTGGGCTCTGCCCAAGGGGCTGCAGCAAGCGCAGGGCTCAGCTCAGAGAACTCGATGTTCGAGCAGGCTGACAAACAGAATCAGGCTGACAAACTGAATTGCTTTGCTGCCTGTCAGAGCTGGTGTGGCCATGGCCCTCCAGCAAAGGGGCTTTGGGGGGAAGGCCATGAGGTTCTGCCTTGGGCAGGAGCTGCAGAGAGCATGGCAGATGATCACACCCTTGCTCTGAAGCAGTGATCCAAATGGCTCTGCAAATGCACCCTGAGGGATGGATGGAGGCACCTGCCTTCTGCTCACCACAAACCCTCAGCATGGCTGCAAATAACTCAAGTGTTCTCCTGTTGATCTAAATAGGAATTTTTTTTTTCCATGGTGTAAATCCACTGAAGTCAACACATTCAAGGAAGCCACACAAGGAGTGAATTTGTCCCAGGGCAGTTCACAGACTCAGGTGTCCATTGACACTGCCCAATGGCCCTTGCAGCTTCGGCCCAGTGCAATTTTAAGGGGCAGTGGGAAATTTAATTGTTTCTTCACATGCATGACAGCCAAATCTTCAGCGCATTTTCTAGAGGGATATCTTAGGTTCATCTGAAAATCTCAAGACATCCTGATTTGATTTGAAGGAGGCCTTTGGGGGACAGTGAAAACAGTCCATTTGAGAAAACTCTAGCTGAGTATGTGAGGTAAAGGCATCCAAAATCATTAATTTCTTTTGCAAACCAAGTCTCTTCTTTCCTATAGTACTGAGGATGTGCATGAAAACACTGAAACAAGTTTTGCTCAAAAGACCATTTCAGTGAAAAGGATTGTCATTTTTTAAACTAATGAAACAAAATGCAGCAGTATTTCTCCTTTGAGAAAAATAATAAAAAAATAAACCTTCTTCCTTACAGTTCTTATTCCTTTTTCATCCTGTGTGTGTAATTAGATAATAAAGACAAGTGAAAAAACACTGGGGTTGTATTCAAAATTTGAAACCCACAGAGTTTCTTACAAACTTCTTGGGGGAATGTTTAGCTTTCTGATAGATGATACAAACCTTACTTATAGATCCATAAGCTCATGCTAACTTAAAATCCCTTACATATGAAATGCACTTGAATGGCCATTCTGCTCAGGAACAGTTCATCCTTGGGAAAACATTATTGCTGGAATGCTACTTGAGTCCACAGCTCAGAGCTGGAGGATGCATTTAAATTCTCTAAAGAGGCTTTAGGAATTCATAACAGCACTTGATCTACCTTTGGGGGAGGGAATATGGGGGGTTTTGTGCTGCAACAGCTGAAAGCATTAATTGGCTGATCTTTTCACCAACAATTCATTGTATTTCATTACATGCCTTTTATGTGTCTGTTGTGTTGCCCCAGTGCCTTGCTAAATATTTCCTAGCTGCAGCATAGCATCTTTGAAAGAGGGAGAGGGGCTCCAGCCATCACTCTGTTCCCAGAGAATGAAAGCAAAGTCAAAATTAAATGGGAAAACAACTGTCACCACAATGATAATCAAACTGCAGGCTGCATTAGTATTTTTCCTCCAGAAGCTCTGGAATGAGGCAACAAGATGCATGTCTTTCCACAAAATAATTATGCTGTAATGAGACTGTCTTAATGCATTCAGAAAGAAAAAATGCTGTTAAGGCTGACTAAATGGAAGTACAAAAGCAGAACAGGTAGCCTAAATGGCAGCTAGGCTTTATAGTTTCTTCCCCAGTTTGGAAGATTAGGATTAGTGTGATCATAGTGAGATGCAAGTGTAAAATCCAGATCTGGATTTCAGGTTTTGCCTCAAGAGGTGGAGAATATACAGAGGAAGGCTTCTGATTCAGATTCATTTTGTAAAGGAACTGTGTAAGTCTCTATCTGTTCATTCTGGTTCCAACAAGTAAATAACTTCAGCCTCTCTGATCCCTGAGGAATGATGATTTACAACTGGTAATGTGCACTGAAGGAAAATACAACTTG
The DNA here is from genome assembly GCA_013397155.1 of Irena cyanogastra. Lineage (NCBI taxonomy): Eukaryota > Metazoa > Chordata > Aves > Passeriformes > Irenidae > Irena > Irena cyanogastra. The sequence goes on along the minus strand of VWZV01005308.1, from coordinate 1,000,143 downwards.
TTCCTGAAAACCACTGATTAAAGTGATCATAGCAGAGCCAAATAACTCACAGCTTCCTCCTTTTACTCATACCTGCCTTACCCCTGGTTACTCCACTCAGCAGCACTGACTCTGATTTAATCTGCTGGAAGGGGGCTTGTCTGCAATGCTGATCAACACAATTCAGCCTTTGCAAACATTTGCCAGTGCCAAGGGACCTTCTGGTAATGCTTTTAGCAGAAATAATTTTAAGAAAATGAATTGCTAAAATATGAACTTCCACAGGGAAGAAAAAATGACAAAACCATAATAGGCACTGCCTGCTCACTGGGAAGCATGAAGGATACAAGCTATTGAACCAGGAGGGAGTACAACCTGGCAGATCTGTTTAGTCCTGTCTCATCCACCATCACTGCCCCTGTCTCTGCCAGGACTCTGTCACAGGGGAGATCCATAAAGAGCAAAAGCTACTAGTGATGGAACTGAACATTCCATTCCCATCTGGATAATTGCAAGTATTTTTCCTGGTTTGTAGCCCTGCTCCTGGTGCCTCTCTGCACTGTCCCAGAAATTGTGTAAAATGCTTTTCTCATTTATTTCTGTATGTTATAGCCTTCAAAGAGAGAAAGGACCCAAACACAGAATGTGTGGGAAACGCTTCAGGAACCCAGTCCATTTCATTTCTAGAAACTGAGAATCAGAGGGAATCTGGGCTAGAAAGAATTCAAGAGTGCCCTCTGTCCTACTGAATCTCCCTGGCCAGGAGAGATCCCTCTGCTGATGGATGCTGCATGACTCCTCAGAAATCTACACCTCTGCTGCCTCCATAGCCACTGCAAATTTCCCCTCACCTCTAAGCTGACCCCACTGCTAAGGTCCTCCAGGGACACTGGAGCCTGTTCCTCCCTACATCTGCTTTACACACACACACATGGCTTCTAAGGCCTTCCACGAAACCCACACCTTTTCCTGGTGGGCTCTTCCATCTCCCAGAGACCCAGCAAGCTGGAGGCTGGGGCATGAGCTATTCAGATCAGAAGCAGAGTGCAAATTTAAACAGCACAGGTAGTTTAACAGCTGTGACAACTGACTGCAGGCTGTGCTGGCGTCAGTGATGGGCAGTTTAAAATTAGGATGCCGGATGTTTTTAAATGATGGCTGTGTTTCAAAAAGGAATTAATTCAGAAGCATCCTTCATTTAGTGTTTACCCGGTATTACCGTGCTATATTATCCTGTAATTGGTTTGTTAGGTCAGGATTGCAACCTAGCAGGTTCCTCTTCCTTGCCTAATTAGTGTATATTCCTCATTGCTCAGTGTAGGACTTGTTGTTTTCCCCCTACACATCTCCTTTTCCTATGAACACCCTCTCAACAACACAAATTTACTCCCTCTCCTTCCAACAGTCCAGCCCTTCACACGCAGAAGAGCTGAGCAGGCTGCCCTGAAGCTTCTAACAAAACGAGCTGTTGAGTCTGATGAGCTTGAGGCAGTGGAAGTGTTTCAAACTTGGCAGCACAGCCAATTCACCACTCAGACACTGTGCGTTTCCCTCCTGTCTGATCTGCAGCCCTGCAGTGACATGAGTCATTCTCCTTCCCCTTCTCTTAAGCCATGGACTTTCCTGGGGCCGAGCCAGCACATGGCCCTGCACAGAGGTGTGCCATGTGAAGACCCAGCTCCTGCAAGGACAAGGCCCCCCTACAGCACAACAAGTCTGCTCCTCCACACCCCAGGCCCAGCACTTGGCTTGTGTAGGGTGTGAGTTCCTCAGGGCACAAGCACTGTCTGTCTTGAGCTGCATGGAGTGCCTGTAAATCCACGGGCCAAGAGCCAGAACACAGCATCACCCTCGTCTCTGTGCAAATCTCTTATCTCTCGAGCACCCTCAGCTAAGCTCAGCCAAGCTCATCCTGAATCCTGGCCTTGAAAACGTGGCTCATTTCTCATCCCAGCTAATTGTCCTGCTCTTGCAAAATCTGGTCTCAAGGCCAGCAGAACCTGGCTCCCCATGTGAGACCAGACATGAATATTGTACAAAGTCCTAGACAGATCAGCACCATCAAACCGGAATAGAAACAGGGACAAACTGGAAGGGTTTGCAGAAAGCCTGAATCAAACCAGACCGAGATGCCTGGCACAATGCATTAGGGAAGATTTTTAGAAGAGTTTATCTGCAGGGCTTGGCTGAGCAGCACAATCCAACAGTGATAGCCTGGACTCAGAGGATGATGAGAAACTGCACCCTGCTACAGGGAACTGGCATTAGAGGCAATGAGGCGACACTAGTTTGGACAACGAGAGCTATTTCAGAAATTAGGAGTGGGATGCAGTACACAGTCTACCCGCATCTAGACACAAATTAGTATAGCAGAGGAGGCAGCTTGACCTTCCCTTGCTACTTCCAGAGCAAACTAAGCAAGCACTTGCTGGGGCTGTCCTGCCCCAGGCACCACTGCATGTCCCACAGTGTCTTGCAGGGACTTTATTTCCCCCAGGTAAGACACAGAGGTCTTGGCATCTTCCTCCTCAGAATGCCTGCAGGTTTATGTGGTGAGACACTACAGGCTATGTGGATTGCTGCATTAAAATTGGCAACACAGGCAACAAGGAGTGCAGACCCCAGAGCATACAGCGCTTCAGCTCTTCCGAGGACCACACTCCTTCCAACAGACACAGACGTGGCTTATCCAAAAGCCCAAACTTTTGCTGGCCCCAGGAGCAGGGGAATCAGATCAGATCAGCCTCTGATTTCCTCTGCCTTCGCAGCACAAGCAAGTATGCAAAGAAGTAAGATGACATTTGGCTTCTTGCAGAGAACAGCAGATAATTTAGTGAGATCAAACGACAGCCTCGTCTCCCTTCTCGTGCAGAAAAACCATCTCTGCCCGGCTGGGCAGGGACCTGTCTGCTGGAATGATGCTGCTCGAGCGCCTCTCTGTGGATCTGAGCTCCTCTTCCTCCCTTATAGCCTTCTCTATCCATCAACTGATCTTTTAACTGTCTTCTACTTTTTTAAAATACAGAGCCAAATTGCTCCTATTATACCGTGAGCACCTCTGAGTTCACTAAACTTGGCACTGAGCTAGGAGCTGGCCCAGCCAGAATTCACAATTGCATCTTTTGATGGTGAGATACATATATATGATACTACTCAAGGCCTTTCTGTAGTTTGCAGCAGCAGAACAGCTGAAACTGGAACAGACCCACCGCTGCCTAGGGCTCACGGAGTGACCAGGAATGAAAGCGTGGCTGCCAAGGGCATTGTCTTTGAACAAGCAATCAGGTGCCTGTGTTTGCCTCCAGAACATGCTGTGGAGCTCAGCACAGAGCTCCACCACTAACACACATGTCAACACACTGATCATGCCAATTTTTCTGTATCCCTCAAAGAAGCAGGAAACAAATGGTCCCCTGCTGAAATCATGAGTTAGAACAAAGGCTCTTCATCAGCCTCCTGCAGCTGCTTGTTGTTTTCCTTTCTCTGTGGAGCCTGCCAGCTCCTAGTTATCTTGGCCAAGCACATGATTAGAATCTTAGAGCAAATTCTAACTGCAAACAAACAAGTACATCTTGAGAGGAATACATACAAATTGGTGCATGCACAGTACATCTAACTGTTCATCAGATCCTGTCCTGCCTCCTCTGATGCCAGGCAAGCCCTGCTCCTCTTCTGGATGGAAAGCAGATGGGGTAGGATTAATGGCACAGATCCCCAGGCCCTTTATATTTGCACAAATAGCAAGAACTAGACCCAGTGCTGTTCAAGGGGCCACATATTTGTTGTGCTGGCTTTCTGCAGCACGGGAAGCAATGCAGGAATAGGAATTCCTGCTCTGAGTAATCCCCTATGCCTGGCTATGGCAGAAGGTCTATTGTTTCTGAAAGTACCATAGAAACAAAATAATTAAGCTCTATGGCCACCACGGCAAGAACAGAAGGAAGGATCAAGGACTGGTCCTTGTTCACTTCAGTGCTGACCCAGGTGGCTGGGTTTAAACAGGCATTGAGGGTGGTTTGGGCTTGCCCACCTGACTTTGCACTGAGGCAGATGGCAAGAGCTCACACAGCCCTGTCCCAATATCCGTGACAATCAGATGAGCTGTGAAGCTGTAATCTGTGGCAGATGGAAAATGACAGCACAAAAGCTTTTACTACAGGTCTCAAAGCCTTCACAAAGGTAGCAAATAGGAAGGTTCAATTCAGATAGCTTGTCCTTCTCCAGAGCAAAGCCAGGCATCTGAGACTATGAAACAAATGGCATGCTTCTCCCTTTTCCTACCTCCCCAACAGACTGACTGACTTCATTTCCAGAGGATGAGCTGAAACCTCTCATTAAAACTCAGCCCAAAACAATACAACTTGCTATGAAAAACTGAAACGGGACCTCGGCATGGGAGCATTTACACAGCACAGTCTGTGCTGAATCCCTGGCACCCTGCATTGGTGCTCTCCTGAACCTTTGTGGGAGGCACTAGAGGGAGACCTGGGGGAAAAAGAAACGTCCCCTGTGCACACAGATTGGAGTAGTTCCTGGGAGATTTGTCAGATTCTTTGTGGGTTAGGAAGTTACCCTGGAAGCATGATCAGTTGTAAAAAGACTGAAGCTTTCTCATGGGCTTTCCAGGCTGCAATTCTTAAGCAGTCTTATCCCAAAACTGCCTGCTTTGAAGTGAAGAGAAACAGCTGCAGAACATCCTATGTCAGGCCTGTCACACTCTGCAGTCTCACTGCTGCTTAGCACTGCTATGCTTTGAGGGAAGACACCTCCACAGCCAGTTTGCTGCCTCCTTTGAAAGGAGCGGGTTTCTGGTTGAGCACAGGATGCTGATGGCTGCCCATCTGGGTAGGAACAGAAAATGAGACCCACTGGTGAGCTCCAGTAACACATGGACAGAAAATCAGTCTGATGAAATGCCAATCCTATGAAGAGCAAGAGACTTTTAATGGAAGAAAGGCTTTATTGAGGTCCATTCTATTATTGTAACATACCAGGTTGCTCTGATGTTCCAGGTCTCTGGGAGAGAGATGATTGCAATAGAGTGTCTATCAAAATGTCAGTGCTGGATCACAAGCCTGGCCCTCAGGATGCAAGGCTGGCTACTGCTTCTTGTCTCCCTTCACTTTCTCTCTCTCATGGTCCATGGCAGCTGCCTGTGCCTGCAGACCATCCCAGTATTCCTGCTCCTCCATTTCCAGCAGTATCTGCTGCCTAAAAAGGTGGGGAAATGGTGGTTAAAACAAAAGCAGTCCCTGACATTCCTCCGTGCTCAGACAACACCCCCAAGGGCACCTGGGGCTCACGACCAATTAAGCAGTTCTACTTTCTGTGTCCAAAAATCTCAGTGATTCCCTCATGCCAATCAATACTCAAGTTCACTGCTCCTGACAGCAAGGACCTCTGAATTTCTGTTGTCTCTAGATCTCTGTAGACACAGGTCTCACTGCATTGGTATTTGCACTACTCTGGCTTTAGCTCTCAGTTCCCAGGGAGCAAGATATCCCTGGAAGTGGTGACTCCCCACTTTTCTGGTATAAGGCAGACAAGATCTTCTCTCCAGCATTTTGAGAAGGGGGGGGACAGAACTAGCTGGCTGCTAGCATAGGATGGAACTTTTCTGCACTTAACTAGCCAGACAACTCCACAGGATTCACCCTGGAGACAAGAATTAGGGAAGGCTACCAGGTAATATGTGCTATAAGGTCACACCTGCAGCCACCTGTTTCATTTCAAATTGGAAAATTAAAGCATAGTGGAAAGAAGACACAAAATACTGACACGGATCTAGCTCCAGGTTTCCAGCAGAATTCAAGGCGGAGGACCTCAAAAAGAGATGTCACAGTGCCATCTAATGACGGCATCGCCGCAATGCTCCATCCCCGAGGCTGCCGGGGCCCTTCTCAAACCGAGGAACCAACAACACAAACCTACTTAAACACCGCATGAACCCGGGAATGCAGCGGTTAAGGGAAGTACACAGAGATCCCAGCTCTGCCTGGCTGTGGGATCTAAAGGAAGAGGATCATGCTCCCTGGCAAGCTTGCACAAGCTGTGTTGCACAAAGACACATTAGAACTTGCATCTGACTTACAGCTAGGAAGGACAGAAGGGAGAGGAGGAAGGGTTCTGGGTGGCTGTCAGGAATCCAGCTGCCTGAACACCAACCTCACTCAGACACAAATCTCTCACAGCACACAGAACAATGCAGAAGCTCCAGGGTGACACCTTGCATGAACTCAGCAACATCACAGTTTACAGTAATGCAGGTGCTCTTACCTCTCAGGCAGAAAGTGACACCTATCACGTAGAAAAATGTTACATCTCTCAATCCACTCCAGTTCCTGCAAGGGTTTGAGGGTCAAATCTGGTTTCTTTGGGAAAGCTTCCTTCAGTGGGTAGGAGTTGAAGTCAAAAAGGAAGATGGTGCTGTGAGTGGCTTTGCTCTGGAACAATTCATCTGCCTGCTGGTGCTCATCTCCTAGACAGAGACAAGAACAGGGAGCTACTGCATCAGGAGTCATCCAACAAGAACTATCAAGGATCAGTGCAGAGCTGAATGCACCCAGTGATGGTGTACCTATGACCACCCCAAGGTGTCACCCACCTCGGAGCAGCAAGCAGCAGTTCTCACTATCCACTGTGAACACTGGCTGCCAGGCAGGTGCCACAGCATGAGAAGGTGGAGTGCAGAAGCAGTAAACAGTCTGTGATGTGTCAGTGTTCATCAGGGACACTGTGCCGTCCCAGGAGAAGATCAGCACCTGAAGCAGTAAAATTGACAAGTAGGTGTAAAAGAAGTGAAAAACATTTTCTGTAAAGGACTTGAGATGACATCCAGGACTTCACATCCCCAACAATGATGCTGTTTTCTTTGCCTGTCCCATAGTCACAGAGTGACAGAGATGAAGAACAGCCCTTGCAGGGAACTTGGACTGAAACTGCTGGAGTTTTGGATTGGAAAAGGGCAACAGGGCACATTAGAAATGAGCTAGATCCAGCCTTCTGCATGGCTGCTATGGTGAGTGGCTTTTAGTCCTTTCCTCCCCATGCCTGCAAACTTTCTGAAGCCACTTTTAAGGTCTGGCTGGACTTTGGTTTGTAACTTCTTCCCCAGGATGCCCTCTCATATTTGACCCTGATGCCTGAGGCTTCATAGCTGAACCCTCCCACCTTCCAGATGGACCTGTCCTTGTGTACCTCAGTGGCCAGTTAGAGGGCACAAGTGCCAGGGGACACTGAGTAAGATCATGGGAGAGAGATCCTTTGAGCATTACCAGCTACACACAGACGTGTTACTGGTGCAGCAAGTCTTCACGTCACAAATATTTGGAGGCTGGAAAGGATGTGAGGCAAGAACCATATCTGATTGCCCTGCTTGTTATCTTCTAGGCACCCAGCTACTGTCCTTGATGGAAAGAAGATCCCAGCACAGCTGGACATGAGTTCCCACCCAGTTGTTAAGAGAGCTGGCAGTAATACTCACTGCACTGGGGAAGGCCAGGACAGGCATCACTGCACTGACAGTAAGATTTGGATTTTCAGGCCTATAAAAGAGACACAGGTTTATGCTGCTGTTGCGTGTACCTGGCACGTACTGAGAGGCTGTGATAATGACAGTGGCAATTTGTGACACACTGGCTGGCAAAAGTGCCAGTCAGACCCCTTCCTTACAGAGACAAAGCCTGTCTCCTCCTGGGCAAGAACCCCTGAGACCCATCCCTGTGCAAACCTGCCTAGGAACTACATTGGAGATACAAATCCCTGCCTGCCATGGAGGCATGAATCCAGAGTCTGCAGAGCAGCAGCTTCCCTCCTCCTCAAACCAAGGGGAAAAGTGAACACAAAACTGATAGAAAGATGGCAATAAATGTTTATTCTGATTTCTAAGGAGATGGTATTCTGTTAAGGGCAGAGGAGGGAAGAAAAAATTCCCCTGGGTATCCAGCAGAGACACAAATAGTTCAGCATCAGTCCTGGAGAAGTATTTGTGTTCTGGTGCACAGAAGAACCCAGAAACACCCCTAATTCTGCCAAACCATTGAATTTCAGCACTAGCAAAAACACACTTGCTCTGACAGCAGCATGGCAGGGCCATCTGGGTAAAAACAGTAGGAATTTCTCCTCTCCACAGAAATCTGGGGCTCCCTGCTAGACTGGAGCACTATAACCATGGCTTCTTTGGCTGGAGTCTACCTCACCTGTCTGCCAGGAGTGTGATGCTGGACTTCCCAGCCCTGGGTGCTTTCACCAAATAGAAAGAGCTGTCTGTACACAGCACTAGAAGCTGTATGATGGGACAGACAGGATCTGAACCACATGTCTCATCCCTGGCAGCTGCAGAACTGCCCAGGAAGTGGATACTACGGATGAAACGTTCCTCTAGAATGGCAGTCACAGACAGTGGGTATCCTGAGGAAGGAAGAAAAAAGGAGCTGGTAATTTATCCAAGCAAAGCTTAGTTTGGAGTGTGGCCCGCTCAGAGGGAGAACAAGCAGATGGCAGAGGAAGATTCTTCTGCCAGGAGAGTCCCTGCATCATGGCAGGATGACATTAGCACTGATGGCAGCCTGAACTGTGGTGCCACAACAGTCTCAAAAGTGACCTTAGAGTGCAGTGGCAAAGCAGTGGCTGTCACTGTCTCACAGCCTCAGGGCAAGGCTGACCAGTCCTTGCTGCAGCAGTTCCAGCCCCTGCACTGCCCTGGATGGGGATGGTTCTGCAAGGGCCAGGGCAGTCATGCTGTGCTGGCAACTTCTGGCCAAGCATCCAATAGATGATTGAATCCAAACTATTTTCAGACTTCCTTGTAAACTCACCACCAGCCCTTTATTCACACTAAGTCTGGGCTTCAAACTCCTAGGCAAAGGTGCAATTTATCCACAGTGATCCCAATGCACAGTCCCAAAGGGCAAGCTCACCTAGGTGCTTATCCCAAATAGTTATTGTTGCATCTTCACCTGCCAGTGCCAGGTACCTGGAGCAGGAACTGACAGCCGAGCATGCAATTGGAGCTGCACATGGCCACACAACATCAGGTTTCAGATCAGAATCTAAACAGAATGGCATGAAGAGAGAACTGTAAGAAGGTGCAGAACATTCTCTCACATAGTACTAGCATCCACTTTCCCCAACAAACATGCACCATTCTGCTGCCTCCTGCCAGCTTTAGTGGCTTCACTAAAAACACTGCCAGTCTGTGCAACACAGAGCCCCACAATCCAAATGCCAGCCTAACCCACAAGATATGAGTCAGCTTTCCTCCCAATTCCTCATTTCCCTGAATCATGAAGACCTGGCAGAATGACAGCCCCTGGCCACAGAACACTCCCACTCCCTACAGGGTTCTCTGCTAGAGAAAGCAAAACTTTCTTACCCCCATTGTCCCTGAGTGGATGGTTGAGTAAGTACAAGCAGAAATTGTGGTTTCCATCCCAATGCACACCGATGCCAACTGGAATATCTGGTATAGAGAAGGGGATGACAAAAAGAGAAGAAGACTGGGGACAAAGAAAGGAACAATCTGGGACACTGAAACACCATTAGAAAGCTCTCATTAGAACTTGCATGGTACTCCAGATAAAAATTCTGCTCACACAGAAACTAAACCAGAACAACCGCTCCCTTTGTTGTTTTGTTTTTTGGGGGTTTTTTTTCGGTTTGTTTGTTTGTTTTTTAATTTGACTATATGCCTCCTTTTTCGTTTTTTGGGGGGTTGTTCTGATTTTGGTTTTTTTTCAGGGGGAAGGTTGTGGAGCATTTTTAAAATATGAAGATAAGTTTTTTTTTTTTTACTCCATGCCAGTAACTGATTTATAAGCCTTAGGGCTGACAGTTTTACCCAGGTTTATGTCCTTGGAGACGGACTTAGAGTGGATGTGAGCCAGACCCACTGAGCTCTCACTGGAGCTCAATGTCATGCAATGACTGTGTTCCACAGATTAACAGCTTTTTGTCCATTTGGATTACCTGGCTGTACTTTCATTTCTGGTCCCACCAGGATTTGGCTAGGAAGGAGGAAATGAAAGGTAGCATATCTGAAAAAGGGAAGAAATATATGTAAAAGAAAGGCTTTGATTAGTAGGCAGCACTATGACAAGAGCTGGAATGGCTCCAGCCCCCTGCCCTGAAGCCTTGGGATGAAGGAAGCAAAGCTAAGACAGAGGCTTCCATCTACACAGCTCAGTGCCCTGTGTGGGTCACTCACCTGGGAATCTCCTCCTTGATCACACCCTCAGCCTCCAGATACTCCTGGTAAGTGCTACAGAAGATTGCTTCCTGCAGCTCCCACTGGGAATCCTTGATTAGGTGGTTGTACCCCAAGCCAAGCATGCTGCCATCATCCACTTCCCTCAAGGCATCCAAAGGGCCTTTAAAACTAGTGCCTGGATTGGGAACACAAAGGGAAAAGGCACAGCCCTGGAGAAGCAGAAACCATGGAGGCATTTGGGGGTGGCATGGTCTTATAGCAGAAAACACTTTATCTTGTGTGGGACTTTCCACACCACTAACCCACTTTCCAGTATTTGAATGCAGGGATTAGGGCAAGATTTCTGAGAACCCCACTCACTTTGCCTTTCTGTGACATTTTCAGACATGCTGACAGACAGCACAAAGTCTGTCCCCTCCTCATCCTTGGCATTTTTCTATAATTCCAGGACTCAGAGTGATGAACTAGAGGTGCTGCTAGATCTAGGAAGCAGCCTCCTCCCTCTCCAATGGCACTGAAGCCAAGGCTGTATGACATCCATTCTGAGACACTCTAAAGCATTTTGTGCTGGCAAAGGTGACATGTGAGGTGATCTGGGAGGAAGCAACTCCCACTACAGGATTACATGTAACTAGCAAGACAGGTCAGGAAAGGACCAGGGATCATGTTACTGAAACGTTCTGACCTGTTCTGTATTTATAAGGGCCATGATGCCTTTGCCACCTGAAACAGGCTGCAGGCTGCACATACAGACTCAGTCCTGACCTGTAATGGGCTTGGGTGGCCTCACTGTCAGCAGCAGCACTGGGGGATCCAGCTTTACATCAGCTTGGATTGCAGACACAGAAAGCTCCTGCAACAGAAAAGTGCCCACCTGAGAACTGTCTTGTGTGCTACACTGATGAGCTTTCACCTGTTCATGGGAATCAAATGCTTCCTAAAGAATTTAGGAAAAACTTCTTTGTGTATGCAAAGGCTGGCACTATCTGGGAGATGGGTTTGGGCTCATTCTTCAGGCCAAAACACAGAAGCTTGAGGGCGTCACTGCTTTCTCAACTACATTACCAGGATGTGCTGCCCAGACTCCTGTCTTTGTGCCATCTCTCAATTATTCCTGTTGCAGCACAGGCCTGTGTGAGTCACAGCAATGCTCAGAAAATAAGGGGAAAAAAACAAAACAAAACAAAACAAAAAAGCAGGACTAAAGGTTGAAGAGTGTCTCGTGTCTCCTGAAAGCAAGAACCAGAATTTACTTCACAGAGCCCAGGACTGGAGGAGATCACATATATGCTTGGCTGGGAACAGAAAATTGTAACAGGGGGCCAACACCAGTGTATGCACACCACCACCACCCCACACACGTTGACATTGGGCTAAACAGAAAAGGTCTGGCTTAATAATCAGCCATGTCTGAAAAGGAAGGGGCAGGAGCTTGGATAGTTCGCATAGAATCAGCAAAGAGAGAATGCTTGAGTCTTTGTTTTTGGCTTCACTAAGTTAAGCAGGGTGTTTGCCCCGAGGACAAGGTTGAGAAGTAGTTCCCTCTTAAATGTCCAAGAAATTCTTTGCTGAAGGAAGAGGAAAGAGTCAGGAGGCTGCTACCACAGAGGGTTAGTTCAAGGTGCTGGGAAGGAGGTGTCTGTGTGCTGAGAGGTGAAATCCCACAGGGTGAAAGTGATAAAGGGGAGGGTTAAGCAGTGACTCAGCACTTAAAATTCCCCATGGCAGCTCAGGACAGCCACTGAGGCCAGTGACCATCTCTGCAGAACTGTCTCCATGCAGCTCCTCAGTTTTCTGCCAAAGAACCAGAGCTGACTGTGGTTAGTGCACACAGGCAGAGACTCTGCCCTGCTCAGGTGAGTGAGGCTGTGACCCCATCAGGCTCTTCTTGTGTGTAATCTAAAACACAAACCCTGCTTCAGGGCCAGACTCCCAAACAGAGGCATCCTGCCTGATTCCCATTCCTCTTCACCTTCCCCCAGTAACACAAGGGAGAAGCCCTGTGGGGATACCCTTGCACAGGGCCCCCTCAGATGGAGCAACACTGCTGAGAAATGAGCTGCCAGTTTCAGGGAGGGGCAGTAAGAACATGAACCCTGGGACCAGGGGAATCTCTTTGGAAAGCCTGTCTTGGGAGAGTAAACATGTCCCAATAGCACAAAGGCCTTATGAAATGTGGGATGGATGGATGGGTGCAGCAGCTGCAGACACACACACACACACACACACACACACACATCATCCCCGGGCCAACACGAGGGTTCAGGCTGTGTCTTGCTGTCACTGTCTGCAGCAGCAAGCCTTGGGGGAAGACCTGTGGGCAAAAAGGTCTAAAAAAATAGCACAAAGGAAGATGGAGCTGTTTTGTACCGAAGATGAGCAGCTCGACCTCCTCTCACTGCAAGCCAGCTCTTCTGCAGCTTCTGTGTTCTTTTCCATCTCTGCCAGCCAGGAATCCTTAGGCAATTGGTAGATCTCCAGCCAAGCTTTTGTGCTGTCTGCATTGGGAAACCATGTTAAGCAATTGGAAACGAGGATGAAAGGTCTTTCAGGCAAGCAGCCTCTGTTATCTTTTATCATTATAAAAAGATTTGTGTATTTTTTGAAATATAAAATCTCTGTGAACTCCATGCATCCCACCTCTCCTCCCACTTAAGACTTGACATGCTTGATTGAGACTGACATCTCAGCCTCCAGATCAACTCCTCAAGGTCCCACATCCATCAGAGAAATTCCATGAACCCTACTCAGTCAAGAACCTGACTTGTAGCCTCTGAGTAGTAGAGTAGAAAGTAGAAAGTGAGACATGGTCTCACATTAGTTGTCTGCTACATATCTCATTCTCAGCATGTGTCCAGGCAGATCCCACCAAACACAGGTCCAGAAAACCTGCCTGCCATGGATTCAGCTGCCATGAAACAGAAGAATGCTGTAACAAGGAGTTCCTTGTAGTGTTTTCAGACGTTCTCTATGCTCTCTGGCCTATATCTGCAGAGAAAATTCTTCAGGTCTACATCTTTCCAGTGTAAAAGTGAGCCATAGCAAACCAGAGGAAGAACTGAGTTTGGTACTTCTGGAGAGAGGGAAACCTGCTTTCTCCAAGCTTCTGGGGACTACACTGACCAGGTCCAGACAGCTCACTTTTGGGACCAGTCCTGGTGCACACCAAGTGTTTTGGAAGGGACAGGGAGTGGCACGGGCCGCTCTTTAAGCCAGAGGAGGAACTGGGAGGATTAAAACAGGATCCCTGGCTACTCAGACCACTTGCAACATTCTAAAAACATTGCTGCTGCTGCCCCTCTGTTAGAACACAGGAGTTTCCAAACACAGCATGTTCCTCCACTTGCCTTGCAGCAGGATTCCTGCATAATCACCTCCTCGGGACAGCACCACCTCCACACAAGGGCTTCGCTGGCTGATGTCCTCCTGCCAAGGAAAAACAGGCTGATCAAAGCAAGAACACTGATTCGGGGAGCTCCATGGCCCTGCACCGTTCTCAACAGGCTGAAGGCCAGCTAGACTGTAGGAAGAACAAAAATAAATATTGGGCAGCAGTCTTGGAGTGCTACTGCCTATGAATGCATTTCTGAGGGCAGCTGGTACTCCTCATGATTGATTACTTCCCAGCCTGTGCCCAGTGTCTGTGGAATTAGCTCAGCACTTACCACTTCATTCAGGATTTTAATGAGCAGGAAACTTTCCTTGTGAAAGCAGAAGAGCCAGGCAAGCCCTGCAACAGAAATACAGAAGTAGCAGAAGGAGGGAGAGGAAAGTGAATGAATGTTAGCCATGCTCTTGGGAGATGTGCAGGAGAGTGAACAGGATTACATTACCTCCTGGGCCCAAGGAAAAATATCCCACTGTTTCCAGCACTAAACTTTTGCTGGCTTCCTTATGCAAGCACCAGTAAACATTTGATTGTGCACAGAGATGGATAAGCCAGTCTGCAAAGCGTCTCCACCACAAGTGACAACTTTCAGATGACCCAACAAACTAGTACAGGCACAGGAGCAGGTCACAGCCAGGAGGTCATACCGAGCAAGAGTTCTTTCTGCCCAGCCCAAGATGTTCCTAAACTTCACTGTGCTTCACCCTCAGCTCTGCACCTGCCTCTGCTGCGCCAGCAAGGCCACCAAACCCACAGCCTCTGCTAATCACCAGGCCCTAAGGCCACCCTGTCACCCTGCAATCTGTTAGCTGTCCAACACCCTCGCTGCAGGGCTGTCTAGGAAACATCTCAGCCACCCTAATGTTCCTCCTGGTCTAGCAGTGTTCTGCAGCACAGCTGCCAATTCAGCTCCAGAGCACAGTTAATCCCCAGCTGGGGCAAGGAAATCCACGTCACACTCACCCATTTCATCCACAGCGAGCAGGACGTGGCGCTCGTTCCCCAGATCCGAGGCGTGGATGGCACAGATCTCTGTCTTGGCTGCATCCCAAGCACAGACACCCTTGAGGTCACACGTGTTGAAGGCAGCCAGACCCATGGACAGACCAACAAAGACGTGGTTTCCAGACACCGCAAGGCAATTGGCTCTTTCAGTTACCTACCAAAAAAGGGAAAAGATGAGTGTACCCAACTGCCTTCTCACAGCAGGGTATATTAGCCATACTAATATATATTACTAGTATCTATATATATCTCTGGCCTTTTCACCAGAAAATGCTGATTTATTCTACAAGGGAAGCCCTTTGACACATTCTTTCCCCACAGGAGCAAGGGGAGGGTCTCTCATCTCTATCACAGAGATTGATTTGTGTTAGGAATGAGAAAGTTTTCTCCCATCTTTCCCCTTCCCACAAACAGAAGGGGCTTTAAAGGCCAAGAACTCAGGAGCATTCAGCCCTTCCATTCCAGTGCAGAGCTGTGATGGGGTGCTGAACTCCTCCAGGCAATCACAGAACACCAGCAGACACCAGAGTGCCCCCACATAATAATGGGGAAGGCAGCACTGTCATTCTGCTGAGGGTGCTCCCACTGGAGAATTCAAAACACAGAGCTGAGCTTGTGTGCTACTGACTAATTACCTCCTTCCCAGCAAACAAGGGTGGAGCCAGCCTGGGAAGCAGAAGGTGAATTCAGTGTTTAATACCTGCTCCTGTCTTTTCAGAGAGGTGTGATAATTGAGTGGCAAGCAGAACCTGTCAGGCAAGCTTAAAAGATGCAGGCTTTCAAACTGAACCAGTGAGATGGTGCTGCATTCTGAGGAAGGCCATGAGCAGAAGAATGACAAAATCTGCTGTGGTGGTTAATGCTATTTCTGCTGGGACAGGCTCTGTACCTGGAATTCAGCTGTGGGAAAGCATTTTTTGGGCTGGACCTTTCGTCTTTGTGCTTCTCGGAGCATCTCCCTTCTTTCAATGACTTCCATAGCACTCTCAAAAACCTGCATCACCAGTTTGTTGATCATCCTGAAGGGCTGCGGCAGCACACCACGCTTTCGATCGGGATCCAGCAGGAAGAAATCTTCCTCGCCTTCCTTTGGCCAGTCCTTCTCAGATGGTGGGGGAATCCACAGGGGATGCTTCCGGGTATTCACCGCCATGGCTCTCCCCTTCCAGATGCAAAACGCACCACGGATGCAGGAATCACCCTGGATGCAGAAGAATGAAGAGTCCTTCAGTACTTTCTCTCATGAGGTAATGGGGGAAAAGATGATTAATGAAGTCTAAGGGGGTTTCCTTTCAGTACTGACAGCCAGAGCAACCCTGTTCTGTACAGCTCAATTCTCCTTGTATCGCCTCTGTTTCCTGGGGCTTTTGTCCTGCTCTGGGAATCCCAGACACACAGGGATTTGCAGGCTGCCCACAGGTAAAGAGAGCCCAAAAACTTTGTCACAAGCCTGTGTAAGAATTATGGCAAAGGATTCAAAAATATTCAGAAATATTATCTTGTTCTTCTTTAACTACCCAGGACTTATTCAGCGTGGGTGGAATCCCAACGATTAACTTTGAGAGCAGGTGCTCTCACTGCAAGTTTTATACTTCATTTCCAAGACATCGGGTAGTTTCGAGTTCTGCTCACGCGGGCGCACCCCACCGCCGTCACCCCTGACAGCGGCCTGACCTCGGAGCGGGGCCGGGGGCTGAGGGGCCGGTCCGGGGGCCGAGGGCCGGGCCGAGGGCCGGGCCGAGGGCCGGGCCGAGGGCCGGGCTCCTCCGGCTTTCCCGGGAGGATCCGCCGCAGGTCAGCCGGCGGCTGCGATGCGGGGGAAGCCTTTAAGGGTGACACCGCCGCCCCGTTGTTGACGGTTGCCGTGGTAACGGCACCTTGGTGCCGCAGCCCGGCCGGGAACGCGGCGCGCAGCAGAGCGTTCCGCGGTGGGGCGGGGCCCGAGCGCAGCGGGGCGGAGCGGCCGCGGCCCCCGCGCTGCTGCCGCGGTGCCGCCGAGCCATGGAGGGCTTCGTGGACTTCACCAACCGCTGCCAGGGCCGCGACCAGCTCTTCCGGTGAGTGTGGGGGCAGGCGTGCTCCCCGGGCCCCCCAGCAGCGAGCCAGGGCCCGTCCCCTCGGCCAGCCCGGCCCTGCCCTGCCCTGCCGCGGGCCGGGGGCACCTCCCGCTCTGCCGGAGCATGGTACCGGGCTCGCCTCCCTGGGGCCCAGCGACAGCACGAGGAGCGGTGGCCGTAAACTAAAACACCACGAGTTTCACCTCGGCGTGAGGAGGAACTTCCGTGCATTGCGGGTGGCAGAGCGCTGGAACAGCTGCCCGGGGAGGTCCTGGAGTCTCCCTCGCTGGAGACGTTCCAAACCCACCTCAGGCCGCCCGCTCCAGGTGATCCTGCCTTGACAGTGGGGTTGTACTGCATGGTCTGCTTCCAGCCCTGACAATTCTGAGTCTATGAAATAAACCTGCCCTGCTGCTGCCATCCTGTGATTGTCAGTGTCTCACCTGTGTCCCCCTCTCCTCGTTTTTTCCCTTCCAGAGCCACTCAGTACACATGCATGTTGCTTAGCTATTTAATAGAGAATAAAGCCGATAAAAAGAAGCTGGTAATGAAACTCAAGCAGTTGGAATCTAGCATGAGCTCTGGCCGGAAAAGTAAGTACCCGGTGTCTAGAGGGATAAGACTTTCTTCACTTGGTCCTTCCAGTAAAACAGCTCCTGGCCTTGTGTTTCCTGTAGTTAACGCACCTTGAGCCACAAAACCTCTTTTAGTATATTTACAAAACTGTCCATAGGGTGGACAGTTATCCCTGCCATGGCTTGCCAGGCTAGGTAGGGCTAAATAGACTTTTTTTACTTCCTCAGCCTCCTCTCCAGTTAGACAATCGAAATCTCCACTGGAAGGATGAGAGGAATAAGTTAACAGTCAGCTGTTGCTGTAAAGGCCAAACTGTCACCTCTGTTCAAGGGCAGACCAGGGTTATGAGGCAAGGCTGGCTCACTGTGTGCTCATTAGCCCTTCCAGCTGATGGGTTGAGACAGCCCAGTGTTAAAAGATCATCATCCCCCAAAATCACCTCCGAAGGACCATCCTTCAATACGGCTTTTATATCCTACTTAACATATTAATTTTCTTTAGCATTTATACCCTACTAAATCACGTAACCCTTCCGTGCTTCTCACACAGCCCGGCCACTTGCATCACTCCATTCTGTGTCACGGTTGCATCCACGATGGTTACACTGTTACTGTGTGTGTATATCACTTGTTTTCAGCTTGATCTTCCACCCACTTGTCAATTGCTCAATCCTGGAACAACTGCAACGTCTGAGACAAATATTCTAGTCTATCATATTGCCATGGATTTGTTTATTATTCCATTAGCTTCAGAGTTATGGTAATTTCTGGTGGGGATGCCAATTGGTTTATCAGCCTATCCATAATTCTCGTGCTTCTGCTAAATAAATCACTAATAGACATCAGGCCTAAATTCAGGGCTCTTGTAGTTCCACCAGGCTTGGGTGCTGTCAACATCTGTCACTGTGACAAGGCAGCACGGTGTAAAAAGTGTTTTGAATAATATTGTGTTAACATTCAGGGGCCAAAACCCAAAGGGTGCAGCGGGTGAAATCAGGTTTGCCATATGTTGTAGCTTGAAGTGGAATACACTGTTCCACACAGTTTGCAGGGAGCTACGTGTGCCTGTGACAGACTCATGACTGAGGAGGGACTTTGGTCTCTGTGCTCAGCACGTGAATCACCACCGCCTTTCACAGGCACACAGGGACCTTGTGTCTCATGGGTGCAATAGGATTAATGCAGTAACATCTTCTGTCCACAAAGTGAGGTAAAATCCAGTGAAATGTACTGCTGAAATCAGAGGCTCTGTTTGTGTTCTTTATTTGCTGGCACTGACTCCTGCAGAGCCCAGGGTGATACTGGCCCAGGGGGCCCCCAGGTGCAAGAATGGAGTGGCAAGAGAGGCTGCAAGTCCTGGCTATTTACCAAACGTGTGTGTATGTCCTGGGCTAGTGATATTAATGCAGAACTGAGATGTTTATACCCCTTTCCTCACTAATTCTAGGAAGTGCTTAAGCATACAAATGCCTGGAGCCCTCTGAGTTTTGTAAAAGTACGTGCGGGCTGTGGCAGGCCGAGTTCTGCATGAGGCCGGGCCGTGCTAACCTCTGTGGGGTTTCTTGCAGTGTTCAGACTGGGCAACGTGGTGCACGCCTTGGTGGCAGCCAGGAGAACTGCAGAGCTGCCAGAGGTGGTTCCTCGGCTGTGCCTCACAGCCTCCCACCTGAGCCGGGCCCTGTACTTGGTGTGTGACGCCGTGCTGTGGCTCAGGAGCGTCGGGCTGCAGCCGCACATCGACAAGCCCAAGTGGCACACCTGGGCTACCAAGTGCTACTACTGCTCCCTCCTGATGAATCTGGCCAGGGACTGGTATGAGATCTCCTGGAGGCTGGAACAAGCTGCACTGGAAGAAAAGGAGAATTCCTGCTGGCAGAAGCACAGCGAGGAACTAAACGGTGTGAGAAGTGATGGTTTGCACAGTTTTCTCTGCCAGCTCTTTCAGATACTGAAAAGGAATCCTCCTTTGCTGCTGGATTTGGTGAAGAACCTCTGTGATCTCTCAGGCCCTTTGGATACACTGGGAATCTACAAGAGCAACCCAGGAGTGATTGGTTTCTGTGGCCTCCTCTCCTCCCTGGTGGGAATCCTCACATTAGCAAGCCCACATCTGAAGCTGAAACAGTGACTTAAAAGGAGCTGCACAGTATAAGGCTGCAGCTTTGATCCTCTGACAGATTTTTATCTTCATACAGCACTTTCTAATGAACAGGTCTCAAAATAATCTCAAGATTAATTTTGTCCTCTGAAGAAATGAATTCTGCCCTTTTTCCTTCTCTGTGCCTTTGCAGATGAGTTTAGTGCCGTGACACACTATCTGATAGGGTGGAGAGAAGAAAAGGCTGAGTAATATTTCACAAACAGAAAGAGGACTTGGAACTTGGCTGCTAGATAAAATATTCCTTTATTTTAATACAGGGTTGTGAAATAGCTGCATAGGCAACTGTAATAGGTGTATGATTCATGACTACACTAATCATGTTTACACTGGAAAGTTTCAGTTCACTAATCCAAGGTCCCTGCAGTCAGATTGTCTAGAGTGGGCTAAGGGGGTTAGGAGCTGCAGTTAGAACAGCCTGAGTCAGGGATGAGTGTTCTGATGGGTTTGGGCTGATGGATCCTGTGTCCTGCAGGCACTGAGTGCACTGTGGTGGTACCTGGAAATGGTCTCTGTGGTGTGTGCACTGGTGATGCTGGAGCTGCAGTCTAGTGAGTGCCAACTCCTGTCCCAAGAAATCTGCACTTTCTTTGTTTCCTTTGATACTGTGAGCCAGGGACTGTTGGCCAGTGACTCTGACTGCTCCAGCAGGCCACAGCTGAGGGCTTTGGTGCAGGACAGCATATTAACTCCTAAACCCCTGTACTTGCAAGCACAACTGTTTTCCATTAATGATATTGTGATAAGGAGCTTGTTTTTCTCTTTTAATTTTACATGAAAAAATCCAGTATAATAATGAGTTTGGAACATATAGTTAAGGAGAGAAGCCTGGCTCAGAGCTCATGGAGTCAGAAGAACTGCAAGGACGTGTTTCTAGGTTGTGTAAGCTCCAGGAGGAAAGAGAATGGAGTTGGTCATGATAACATCAGAATCCTGTATGAGAAGAAAGCTTTCTACTGGATTTGGGCATTCGTGGTTTAGACTTTCCTATCTGGTGCTCTCTATCCTCCCTGCTTACGACCACATGATTGTTTGTTTGTTCTCTTGCTGGCTGAATGGGTTCAACCATTTGAAAATGCCTCATTTTGTTGCCCTGCAACCGTGTTATTGTTCATCACTGACCTCACTGGCAGTGATGGCTGGCAGTGTAACTGGGTTAAAAGAGAAATGCTGTGTCCAACTGTCTAGCATGGCACACAGTTTTTGCTGCTCCTGACTTGGCACAATTACCAGTTTGACACCATCTGAGACAAAATTGCACATTATACAGGAGATAAATTTAACATTTTTCTTCATCAGAGGTAGGCCTGTGTGTTCTGCTGCTTCCTGGTGTAAGAAGTTCTTGTTTAATCTGTCAAGGAGATGTGAACAGACCACTCTAACCTGGACCAAGGTGCTCTCTTATTATTTCTGATGCTATCTAAAAACAGAAAATTAAAAGGTGTGGGTGTCTTTTATTAAAAGGCTAAGGATGTGGGATTAAGTAGGCAGGTGAAGCAGTGCTCCAGTTTACCTGAAGTTGTGGTTGGGCTTGGCATTACTTCCAGTTTGAATATGAAGTGATAGCCTGCCAGTGAAGTGTTTGAAAAGAAAGAGGTTGCTGGGCAGGATAATTGTGTTTGAAGACCAGATGTGGCCTTCAGCAGCTCTTCTTTTTAATATGGAAATGAGTAGCACTAAAAGTAGAAGCTTACTTGGCAGTTCAGGTCAAAATGGAGCATTGTGTGTGGGATATATATTATAGGCTATATTCTAGCCTTCCTCTCCTTTATAACAATGGAATTTTTATTTGTTTCTTTCTCCATTTGTCTTTAATCTCCTGGCAATGTGGAATCCATCCCTATCTTAGCCAGAGTTGATCATTATCTCAGTGTGTAGCAACTCCTGGAAGAAAGGAAGAGGAGTCTTGATCATCTGACAGTGGAGGTTTGACCAGCTTTTGCCTACAGAATTCCATCTTACTGCTAAAAATGTGTTTTCAGTCCAGCTCAGGAGAGCTCTCAGATGCAAAATACTTCACAAAATACTTTCACTGGTTTGCCAACTGCTTTCTCTTTCTCTCTTACACTATTCAGGATTGATACAGCCCAATCTGCACCTCCCTGTGCCCTGCAGGCAAACACTGTGCAAAGCCCTGAGCCAGGCTTTGATGTTTCTCCCTAGGGCCTGGTGTGAATTAGCATGTACAGCCTTATTGAGGGAAATGGGGGTGAGTTTTCAGCCTGTCCCAGCCCTACCTGTCCCATTCTCCATGATGTAGGCTGGAACACACAGGAGTACCTCTGTTTACTGGATGTTAAGCACTAATATTTGCCTTCTGCTCCCCAGCTGGAGGCTGGTGATTTAAGGTACCTTAACCTAATGTGGCTGAAGCCATAGGATTGTGATCATATGGAGAAAATCCTTTTAGTGCCTTATTTTGTATCTGTTTCTAATACAGCAGTTGGAGTAAGAACAAGATGTTTGAACATAAGCAATAAACTGTGATGAGTGTGACACTGTGTCTGTGTATAACTTGGAAGCTGGTGTAAAGAGATGCTGATGGAGGGAGAATTCCTCCCATCTCTGAATTTTATGAAAAGTGACACTCTTAAAGAGACAGTGCCTGTGGGTGGGTTCTAGAGCTTTCCTTTTGCAGTAGCCAATTGGCAGCTAGATTCATCCAGCTAATTTAGAATCACAATTTCAGCTGCAAAAACATTAAGAAATACATTATCAGTGAAACTGCATCCTTGGAATGTAAACAAGGTGATGTTTTGGGAATTTGGCCCTGAAACAAGGTGGTGTTCTGGGAATTGCCATCAGCTACCTTTGAGTACCAGCAGTGAGGGCTGGAGCCAGTGTAGGCACAGCTGGGTGAAAGGGACAGGGCCACCTCCATTTCAGTATCTTATAAACAGCTTTTCACTTGGATGGTCACAGTTTAATGACAAATGCTAGTTCAGGCAGGGAACAAAGGGTGACGTCTTGGGCAGTGGTGGCAAGGGATGGAGCCAGGATAACCATTAAACTGAGCTCACTGTTAGCTCCTACCCCCTGCAGTGAGAGTCTTGCAAACTTGGAAGCTCCAAAATGTCAGCTCCTGAGCCATGTACAAAGCACGGCATTCAGGAGTGCTTCAGCAAGAGTTTCCTTCTGGATTAGTGGCCTCATACACATTCTGTAATGGAAACAGTAGGAGAGTGGTCATCTTCTGCTTACAGACAAGGCCTTTCTAACATTAGCACTGTGCTTGGCATGACATTTCAAGGAATATGTGAGCCATTGGGGATTCCCAGGTGAGCATCAAGAGCAGTCAAAGGTTAAAAACCAGCATCTCCAGGCAGATACCAAATAAACCAGTTCTGTAGAGGAAGTGAGACTGGGGGAGAGTGTGGGTAGTCTTCCAAGTGTCTAAAAGCTTTTCTGCCAAGAGCAAAGCAATAAATTGGTCTCCAAATCCAAGAGATATTACTTTTATATTGCCACAAGGAATTAAATCACACCTTTTTTTGAACTGAAAGTAAAATAAAAATCTAAATAGCTTGCCCAGGAGGGCAGTCCTTAAAAAGAAACTGGGCAGACATCTGTCAGCAGTGGTTGTGGGGTTGCTGATCCTGCATGGAAATGAATCAGATACTTCTCCAACTCCTTCCCAGACCAAAGTATAAAGGTGCCTTGCAGGGCTTTGGGGATCTGGCTCCTCCCCTCACCATGGTATATTAATGAGTATGGAGCAGACTGTGGAGACAGGGGTGTGGAACTGCTTCTCTGCACCCTGTGGATCTGGTGAGCTGTAAACATTGCCTGCAGGAGCACAGGGAGTGTTTCTGGTGCAAGCTGGAGTGGTGGGGCAGGGAGGCCCTGGTACTTTTGCCCTGCAGAGCCAGGGCTGGCACAGCCTTTGCCCCAGAGGAAGGGGAGGGGATGAGCACAGGGATTAGTAGGGTAAAGGCTGAGTTGGCTCCTGACTCCAGCCAAGGCAGAGAGGAGGTTGCTGTGCCCTCTGCACTTTTAGCCAGGCCAGCAGGGCTGGAAAAAGTCTCAGTGCCAAGAGAGCAAACTTCCAAGCAGGCTGGTCCCCTTTGTCCCTCTGTCTCAAGGGCAGTGACTGACCCCAGCACCAGCTGGAGGCAGCCCAGCACATTCATGTGCCTCCGGACCCAGCCAGCAAGGCAGGCACAGCCCTGGGCTGGGAGCAAACTCTGGGCTCTTTGGGAAGGAAAGGAAGTGTTTTCTTTCCATCTGTGGCTTTTCCATGCCCCAGGGTAGCCTCCCACCCCCAGGCAGGAGCAGTGCAGCCACAAGCAGGGAGCCGTGGAGCCGTGCTGGGTGCTCACCTCCATGTGCTGAATGGAGTGCTGGGCAGCTGTGGGCATTGTGAGCCACGTGCCAAGGGGCTCCCTGCCTCACCAGCTGATCCAGGACACGCAGCAGCCCTGGACCTCTCATCTGCACTCATCTCCCTGATTATTGCCTTGTCCTCTGGCATTTGTCCTCTTTCCACCACACTGTCCTCATCTCATCAGTGTAGCTCATGTGTAGTCCATAACCAAGACTTGGCATAGCCAAGACACACAGGTGGTGTGGTCGTCTTTTCAATCAGGACCACAAATGGATTTGTTAATGATGGTGTGAGTCCTCAGCGTGCCTCCTGTGCATTGAGGCCATGGAAGAGCAGCTGGCTGGTCAAGGAGGGCAGTTGCTCCTCTACAAAGCATTTGTGAATCCACATTTGGGAAACCATGTCTTGTTTTGGTCTCACCATCACAGGAGACATCTTGAACAGTCTGTCAGAAGATCACTGAGAGGGCAAGGCATTCAGAGGCATGGAACACAGGCTTCACTAGCACCAATGGGGGCTCAAACTGCTCAGGTGCACAAAGCAAGGATAGGAGATGTCAGGTACAACAAAGAAAATTACAGCTGGGCATTAGGAAAAAATAGATAAACCATTAGTATAGTTAGCACAGGAACTGGGCCCCAGAGAGAAGGAAATCTTCTCCCTGGAAGTTTTTAGGACTGGACAGGACCTAGAGCAGCCTGAATCTGGCTTTGAGGGTAGCCCTGCTTTGAGCAAGAGTTGAATGAGGTGATCTTCAGAGATCACTTCCAGACTGATCTTTTTCTCCATCTACCCCAAATGCCTAGAACTTTCTTAATGTTGTTTCTGCTCTGACCCTCAGCTAAAGCCTCCTCACCAAAAGCCTCATGAATCATCTTAGAAATTGCAGACCTGGCCAAATCAGATTGCTTTAAGCAGAATATGTTCCCCACATCTGCCTTCTACTCCTTGTGTGTAAACTCTCCTGGGGAGAAACCATGTTCTTGGTCTCTGTTAGGTTTCCCAGCAGGACGGCACCCTGGTCCGTCATGAGGCATAACAGGGCTTACAGAAATACAGGAAGGTTTTAATTTCTTAGGAAACCCTGACTCTTCATCTTCTCCCTGTCTGGTTTTGAGGTGGTGAGGACCCAGGGCAGCTTCTTCTCATCTTCTGTGGAAGGAGTGGTGTTAAACCCTGGAACATT
This sequence comes from Irena cyanogastra, assembly GCA_013397155.1. Taxonomy (NCBI): domain Eukaryota; kingdom Metazoa; phylum Chordata; class Aves; order Passeriformes; family Irenidae; genus Irena; species Irena cyanogastra. Next base: position 975,264 of record VWZV01005308.1, on the reverse strand, counting down.
TCAGCCGTGCTGCAGCTTCTGGACTCTGCAGGGAAGGCGACAAAGGGGATTTTCTGCCATCATCTGTTCCCAATTACGGAGGTTTCAGGGAGCTCCTTGGCCTGTTTCCACCACAATCCGTCAGCCCCCGAGCCCACGCAACTGGGAGGTGGGGCCTCGTGGTGCTGGTAGTGGCCAGAGCACAGTGCATCACCCTCACAGGACCGGGCTGAAGGGACAGTGCAGACACCACTCTGCTCCTGCTCTGCTGAGGACAGGCTGGCCCTCGGTGAGTAGCCTGTGCCAGTGGGCGCTCTGGAACAGCTTCTGTGGGACCAGGGAGTGAGAGCAGGGATCACCCATTCTCTCTACATTTCCAGAATTTCACCTGCTGCTAAGAAAAGGGGTCTGTGCTGGGGCTGGAGCTGTGTTTTCACAAGGATGAGTGTTGGCATTATGAGCAGCAGATCTGTGTGAGGGAGATGCTGACTTCAGCTGCACATCTCACCATATCCCTACCTACCACTCTTCTATCTGCTCCTGTCCTACCTTCTTGCCCCTTCTCAGCCAGAGTCTATTCTCATCACATCTGTTAGCATCCTGGTTGCTCTGAGTTTGCTTTGCCACCATACTTTATCCTGCCCTTACCATAAGTTCTCTGAACTACATGCCTCTCAACTAATTTTTTTTGTATCTTTGGGTGTTAAGGCACACAAACAGGGCAGGGCTGCATGGAGGCTTTGGTTGTACAGTTTAACTGGTAAAAAGTCAAGTGTTGGGCAATGCCACGTCCACTGCACCCATGGGAGGTGTGTGTCAGCCCAGCTGCTGTACTTGGGGGCTGCAGGAGTGAGGGGGGAGCCCAAGCCCAGCCCTGCTTTCAGGCGGAGTCTGCGGTTCCCAAATTTGCTTTGCAGGTGGGTGCACCACAATGACGGTGAAGAAGACTCAGGCTGTGCAGGATGGAAGTGCCAAGGTGGGTACAGGGAGAGGGAGAGAGAAAAGGGCAGAGATGTGCCAAGGGGGCCAGGCAGTGTGTATTGGCTGTGCTGGGTGAATACCAGCCGCACCTCACTCTGTCCCACAAGTTTGCATGCTCTCTTTATATGGATCTTTACCTGCAGTAGTATGGAGAATCATCAAAGGGAAAGGAGAAACCTTTTTGCTTGCTTGAAATTAAATAGTTCAGTTTCAAAAAAGTTAACCTTGAGCTGATGTAAGCACTAAGTGATGGCTGCCAACTGTGCCTGTCCTTCAACTGTGTCCCATTTAGTCCCCACACCTCCAGCAGTGATGGAGATTTCCACAGAGTGGAAAGCCAGAGGGAGCACCTAAACAGCTGGGCTTGGGACATTGGAGGAGTGGGGACCATCCCCCTCAGACACTGCCTGCAGTGTCCCTGCTCCCTCAGTGGCAGCAGCCAGCCTGCTTGTCCTTACTCAACATACTCAGTGGGGCTCAAGAAATAGCCTCCCCCTCTTCCTGTGCAAGCCGAGATCCTCTGGTGACTGCAACCCACCAAGAGCTGGGTGGGCAATGGGGCATTCCTCAGGGACGGGCTGTGGGCTCACCCATGTCCACCCACCCACGCGCAGGAGAACGTGCTGCAGAGGGTGCTGCAGCTGCCCGTGGTGAGCTCGACCTGCCAGACCCTGCAGAGGAAGTACAGCAGCACCAAGGAGTCGCACCCCCTGATGGCCTCGGTGTGCGAGGTGTACGAGCGGGGCGTGCAGGGCGCCGGCGCCCTGGCCATGTGGGGCATGGAGCCCGTGGTGCGCCGCCTGGAGCCGCAGTGTGAGTCCCACTGCTGGGGGGCCCACCAGAGCCTCCCCGGGTGGCACAGCGCTGGCACAAGCACGTGCCCGGCACAGCCCTGCTGCTTTTCTTACCGTGCTTTTGCCCAAGGCAGTCGCTGTGGCCAACAACCTGGCTTGCCGGGGCTTGGACCACCTAGAGGAGAAGATCCCTGCTCTCCAGTACCCTGTCGACAAGGTAAGTCACAGGCAAGACAATCTGGGACCCCCCCAGCCCCTCTGAAAAGCCCACAGTACATCTCCTCTAGTCTTGCTTCTGGATGGTGACAGACATGCTGCCTGGGAAACAAGGCAGCATCTCCAAGTGAGGGCTCCTCCAACGGCTTCTGCAGCCTCAACGATGGTTGGGGCTCCCAAATATAAGTCAGTGATGTCCTGTGTCCCATCCCTGCTAGCTACCTCCAGCCCAGGTTGGAGAGAGCTGATATGCCCCTCTTGGAGCTGTTTACTGGCATGGACATGGCTGGGGTCCCTGCAGTCCCTCTGGCTGTCCTATGCTACCCCAAGCACACCAGAGGGGCTGTTCTCCATCTCTCTGCCCACAGCTCGCATCTGAACTGAAGGACACCATCTCATGCCCCCTCCAAAGTGCCAAAAGCACTATTGGCAGCTCCATGGATAAGATCATAGAGCTGGCAGCAGAGGGCTATGAGGCCACCAAGAGCACAGTGGAAACGACAGCCAAGTACACGAGGAAGAACTCAGTGACCCAGATGGCAGCTGCAGGGGTTGACACAGCCCTGGGGGGGCTGGAGAAGTTGATGGAATACCTGCTGCCAGAGGAGGATGAAGAAGCAGGTAGTCCTGATGCCCAAATCCCCTTTGAGGGAGTCAGGTGACAACTGGCTGAGTGGCTCCTCAATTGTGGGGTGCATGGGGCAGGAGGCAGCCCCTGGATTTTGGCATAAGGCTGCTTAGAAAGGTTGTCCCACCAGAATGTAACCCTCCCACCATTCTTCTGCCTGTACTCCTCTACCTTTAGATAAGAAGCCCAAAAAGAAATGTCTGTCAACACCAAAGATCTCCCAGCAGCAGCCCAGCACTCCCAGTGCTCCCAAGGCTCCCAGCACTCCCAGGGCTTCCAGTGCTCCCAGGACATCCAGCACACTCAGCACTCCCAGCACTCCCAGTGCTCCCAGCACTCCCAGTGCTCCCAGTGCTGCCAGTGCTCCCAGTGCTCCCAGTGCTGCCAGCACCCTGGGCCGGATTGGGGCTTTGGTCAGCACCGTGTCCCACCGCGCTTACCAGCACACCACCCAAAGCCTCCAGCGTGCCAAAACCAAAGGGCAGGAGCTGGCCTCCTGGATCCCCATCCTGGTGAGTGCCAGAACCCACCCGCTGGGTTCCTGCTCTCCCACATCCTCTTTTGAGCTGATTTTGCTTTCAGACGGGACATTTCAGGCTCCTTGGAGCAAATCTGAGCAGAGCACATTTCCCCTGCTCAGCAGGACAAGCTGGGGCTGGCGGTTCCTGCGTGATGTTCACACATAACCATGTACCAAAGTAGTGGGACAAGTTATTTTTAGCAGGCTCTCAGCATGTAATTGTTGATTTATGGCCTTGCCATAACATCCTTCCTAAAGCAAAAAAGCCCCTGCAGAGACCCAGAGGGGATGGGGAGAAGGAGGCACTTTTCCTACCCTGTGCTGCAGTGGGAACAACTTCCCTGGCCTGTGCCAAAATCCCAGCACTCCCATCTGCCCTCAGGATTTCTCCCCAGATGCACAAATGAACTCCCTGCTCCCTGTGAAATCCTCAGGCTAAACGGGACGGAGTGGATGGGACCAGCCAGCTCCTCTGAGCGGTGGCTTTTTGCTCCCCTTCCAGGGAAGCCTGGCCAAGCCAAGTGCCCCTGTGGCCCCTGAGGCCCACAGCAGTGGGCAGGGCAGCGCGGGTTGGCTGACCCGGCGCCAGAGCAAGGCACCGGAGCAGAAGCAGGAGAAGGCAGGGAAGAAAGACACCAGCCACACCAAGGTATGGAGAAAAGCAGAGCAGCGAGCTAGGAATGCTCCAAAGCATCCTCCTACCCATGGACCATGCAAGCATGGAGGCTGTTCCCCCATACCCTGGGGACCAGGCTCCTATCCCTGCTCAATCCTGAAATGCAGCTTGGAGGATGCAGGAGGGGGTTGGCAGTGGTGCAGTCCCAGGAGTCCCCTTCCAATTCCCCAAAGCTGGGGGCTGGGGGCAGCCTCTGTGCCAGGCAAAGTCACCCTAGCTTGTATGTACAAAACTCCTTTGGAGCTGTGGGATGTCAGCGCTGAACTCCCTACTGAGCCTCTGAACACCCCTGAAAAATCCCGTGCCGTGGTGTGAGCCGGTGGGGCTGGGAACAGTCTCCTGCATCGGCTCCTCTGGGACCTGGGGACGGGAAGCAGCAGGTTGGGGTCAGTGCCCTCTGCCTCTGCCTGCAGCGGAAGCAGAGGGTCCCCCGGGGCATGGAGTGGGGGGAGCTGGCAGGGACAGGGAGAGACCCTGCTGCAAAGAGCTGTGGTGGCTTTTGCAGAGCAGCGAGCTGAAATCTCTCAGGCATAGAGCTGCAAAGGGGATGAGGAAACCAGGGCCACCCCTGTCCTGCCTGGAGGTGGGGCAGAGGCCCTGGCCAGGAGCTGAGCTGGTTTCTCTGGGCAGGCGGGACAGGACCCCGGGCTGGTGGGCAGCGTGGCTCACAACCTGCAAACCGCCTGCGCCTCCGGCATCTCCAGCGTGAAGAAGGTGCCAGCTGTGGCCTGGGATGCGGCAGAGGGCTTGATCCTCTTGACCCCCCGCAGGCTGTCCAGGGCCATGGAGACAGTGGATGCTCTTGGGGGGACCCTCGTCAGTGCCCCTAAGCATCTGCTGGGCACCCTGTACAGCTATGTGCCGGTGAGTTTGCCCCCAGCCAGGCCCTGTCCATCTCCAGCAAGCCCCATTCTGCTCAATCTCCTGCCATGAGCACCCCACAGCTGCAGGCATGTCAGGGGGTACCAGACTGGCGACATGGGGTGCCATGAGGACACCTCAGTCCCACGCTCCTCTTGAGCATCCCTGAAGCCATGACAGTGAGTCCGCCAATGGAACAAATGGGTCAGACAGTGGTGACACCTTCATGCAGTTCATGCCCAAGCCAAGGTGTGACCACATTCCTGGGAAGCTGAACGTTCAGGCTGAGACCCTGTTCTCTCTCCTTTCCCCTGGGAGCATTTCTCCACCACAGCTGCTCAAGGACTGCAAGCCACCCACTCCTCTCCACTCTGGGGGCAAACTGGCTTTTCCTGAGGTTCTCCCAGTTTAAGTGGGGGTGTGTAGCACAGGTGGAGCAGGGCTGCAGGTGGGTACAACCTGGCTGGGTGCTCACCCCATCTCTCAGCTTCGCAGGCAGTCAGTGAAGGAAGAAGAAGCATCCAGGAGCAGCAAGACTGACATGGAGAAGAAAGAGAAGAAGGAGGAGGAGGAGGAGAGCAAGCCTGCTGCCCCCTCCACTGAGGAGAAATCCCAGCTGAGGAGTGACTGGCGGCTGTACCGTGGCCATCACCCCCTCTCCTTCCTGGGGCTGGAGGACCCCCTGTTCCTGCGGCACAACTACTACCGCAGCCCTGCCTTCGATCCCGACTACCCATTCCCGCGGAAATCCGCCTTCTCCCCGTACAACAGGCGGGTGAGCGAGGGCTCCTACCGCTTCAGCCCCGAGCCCGCGTACAGCCGGGCCTACTACGGCAGCTTGTACACTCCTGTCTTCAAGAAGGACTGAGCCAGCGGGCGGGACGAGCACTTCCCAGCCCCTCTCAAGTCCCCTCAGCACGCTTTGCCTGGGCCCCTGCCAGCTGCCCACACACACCCCTGCTCCAGGACAGAAGCTTAAAGTGGTAGACAGGCCATGGACCAGCTTATTCTGGAGAGCATCAAGGCCAGGATGGGGGAATAAAGGCAACCAAAAGCCCTGCTGCTGGAAGGAGAAGGTAGGGGAAGGTGAGACTAGGAAGGTGAAGCGGATGTGGAAAGAGCAGTGAGACCAGAAGAAGGGACCACCCAGGGCTGGCACTGGGCTACCTTGGACCCTGCTCAGCAGACAGAGTGAATTTAGATGGGCTACACATCGAGAACAGCAGTGAGAGGGGAGGATGGCAAAGCTGTCAAACATCACCACAGCAAGCCTGTTTCCCCATCCTTCCTCCCTCCATCCTCCCTTGCAGGGCCCATCCCTAGGCACAGATTGCTCCTCCATGGAGGGGCTGAAGATCCCCACCAACCAGCAGGATTCATGAGTGGGAAAGCCCTGGGCACTTCCCTCCCAGCTAGGGGTGGGATGGATGGTGGGGTCAGGAAAAAGGCTGGTGAGAACAGGTGGAGCTCCTGGAGCCCCTCTCCCACAGGATCACCTGGCTTCCCACAACACCTGGTTGTATCTGCTGCACTAATAAACCACCTGCCGCTCACCCCATCTGCTCGGCTTCTCTGTGGGAGTGAGACACCAAACCAAGGGAACACAGTGGGGTGAGACCCCCAACTCAGGGCCGAGGGAGTGGGTGCGGGAAACATCCTGCCACATTCCCTGTGGGTGCCTGCCACTGGGATAGTGGGTGCTCATGCCCAGCACAGTACGTGTCCCTTCCCATGCCCCAAGTACAAATTCACAGCTCCAAGGAGCCGGGGCTTCCTGCCAAAGACAATTTATTGCATTTCCAGAAGAACACAGCACAGAAATCAGTGTCCCTACAGCACGCACAAACCCTCTTCCAACACACTGCTTTCCCAGGGCACAAAGAGAAGGGGTTGGGAAAGGCAGGGAAAAGCCTCCCAGCAGCAGAGGGTTCAGCGAGGAGCCCAGCGACCCCCTTCCCCACCTCCTTTCCTCCCCGGGGACAGGCAGCCCTACAGAAGGAGTGGCTTGGGATGGCCGTGGCGCAATTCCCATCCTGGGAACGAGCCCCGCGCCTGGCTTTTCCCAGGCACAGCCTGTACAGCGCTCGCCCGCACAAGGGAAACGGCTGTGATCGCTGAAAGGCTGTGGGGGAGAGGGCCGTGAGCACGACTGTTCAAAAGCACGGCGGGGGATGGGAGGCACCAGTCCTGACCAAAGTCCCCCAGGATCGCCGGTGCCCTGGGCTCTGGGACATTCTCACACGGTGATACACACGTGGGAGCTACCAGTGCCCCCCCAGTGGAGAAAGCCCCACCTCTCCAGCTCATGGGTGCTCCAGGGTTACTGAAGAGGATCCTGATGAGGGTTAAACAGGAATAAGGATCCCAGAGTAGGAGTGGAGAGACAGGGAGTCGTGTGCTGTACAAAAGCAGGATATCCTCCCTAATCGCTGACAGCCTGGGCAGCTCCTGCTGCAGGGGCTAGGGATGCTGCTGCCTGGAGCTTTGCCAAAATCCCCCTGTGATTTCCAGTGTTGGAGGATAGAAGCAGAAAGCAGGAGGCACCCAAAGAGCTGGTACAGCAAAGAGATGAGACTGTCTCATGGCAGAGCCAAGAGGAACACACTGCAGTCCTCAGCTGCACTGGCTGTGCATGGCAGGACACCCAGAGCCTGACACTAGGAGGACAGCAAGGAACCCACCATACTTATGGAAAGACACACACCATCTCCATGGGCACCCAGCGAGGAGGCCTGGCCCAGAGAGCACAGAGAAGCAGCAACATCCGTGCAGGAGCTCAGAGGGAGTCTGTTCGCTTACGGGCAAACACAGCCGACATGGTCTTGACGATGCCACGGATCCCTGTACCCTTCTTCAGGGCCAGCTTGGTGTCTGGGATGAGCTTGGCCAGTCCATGGAAGACCATGAGAGCCCCGTGATAAGCCTCAGCTGCAGAGACCTCGTAGAAACCGCAGTCTAAAGAGAGGGCCAGGAGCCGCCCCTCCTCGCTGGACACCACCCGCTGGTGGTGCAGGTCTCGCTTGTTGCCCACGATGACAATGGGCACCTTCTCCTGGCTCTGCCCCTCCTTGGCAGCCTTGATGAACTGGATTTTGAGGGGCAGGATGTTGAAGCTGGCACGGTCACAGATACTGTAGACCAGGACAAAGCTGTCTGCCCACTGGATTCGCTTCTCCTCTGAGGAGCCATCCTCTGCTTGCTCCTGGGGAAAGAGAAAAGGAAGGGTTGTTTTATCGGGCTCCCTCCCTCCAGGCCTGCCTGATAGAAGAGGGCAATCCTGAGCCTGTCAGGACAGGGACAGCTAGAGAACAACAAAAGGGCAGAGAGAAAGAGGAGTACTGGGGAGGGCAGAGCAGCACCTGGCAGAACTAACCAAGGGGGGACGATTCAGCTTTCAGCATCACACCCTAATCCTAACCCTCACCCAGGTGCCAAGCACTGCAGGCTGTAGGTGATAACAGTGTGGGGACAGAGCAGCACTTCTACTTCTTTACCACAGCCCTGTATTAGCATCAGTGCTTCAGCTCCAGAGTTCTCAGCCAGAGGGCCATGGGCTATGGTAACTATTGCTGCCCTGTCAGCAACATTGCTCTCCTGTGCTTGGCAGGTGAGAAGAGTTCAGTCACTTAAGAACCCTCTGATTTGAAAGCCTTGCTCAAATGGAACTCCCAGCCTGTGGTTCCCCATAGGTAACTTCCAGTAAAGGAGTTTTTTGTCCCTGGGGTAGAAACGGGTGACAGGACTGGAGCCCTCTCACCTGGGAATTGGGGACGTCCCAGATGTGTAAGAGAATCTCTCGGCCATCCACAGTCAGGTTGTGGCTGTAGATGAATTCTGCGCCCCCAAAAAGAAAAAAAAAATAGTCATCTTCATGATGTCACCAGCTGCCACCCTGGACTTTTTGCACCCCAGAGAAGCAGTTCTGGAGCAAATAGATGGGTCACAAATACAACATTGAGCCCCTGGGAGCAGGCAAAGGCTCTGGAGAAAGGCAGGAGAGGGTGGGCTGCAAGGAAATCCCACAGGCAGAAGCAGGGTTGTCTCTTGACCCCAGCCCCTGTTGGGAACTGGCCTGGCCCTGGCCTGGCACTCACCCATGTCTCCGTACTCTCCAATAAAGCGCCGGGTCAGGAAACGCACGGTCAGAGCTGCAGACAGAAGGATAGGAATCATCAGAATAACCCAAAACCTGGAGGACCCTCTAAATCCAGAGCAGAGTCAGGCACCATCCCCTTGTAAACTCCTCCAAGCAGCAACGACCTCTGAGTTTCCCCAGCCACCAGCAGGTTTGTGAGTGCAGCAGAGGCACAGCACGAACCAAAGCATCTGCACGATCTGGAGCATCAGCAAACTGCAGCTCCGTGGAAAATACCTTCCCCAGTCACTGCCCTGGGCTGGCTACAAGGTTGTGCTCAGCTTCCCCACCTTGAATCACAGCTGCACCCCAGGAGCTCAGCCGAGAATCACCAATTTGCTCCATGGGCAGCTGCCTGCCCCTGGTCCTCCAAACACCACTGCAGTTTTCAGCCTGGGAACCCCCTGTTCCAGTTCCCGGTCCGTTCTCACCTGATTTCCCTACGTTGTCTGCTCCCATGACAAGGACGTTTGCTTCCACCTTCAGGGCAGTGGGGCCGGGCACCTCCATGAGGGCAGGGTGGTCGGGGGTGAAGCTGGTGCTCCGGCGCAGTGGGAGCCGGAGCCCCATGCCGAGCGTGGCCGAGCCGCTCCGGCAGTCCCAGCCGCGTGTCCAACTCCGCTCGGCACGGCCGACAGCCCAGCGCTTCCCACGGCACCCAGGGGACCCGCGAGGCCCGTACCCCTCCCCGCAGCCGCAGGGGCGGTGCAGAGAGAACTGCAGGCAGCCGGATGAAAAACTTTGTCATCGCTCAGATTGTCCTGAACATACGTCAGTGGCTGAGCCGGCCCTGCCAGCCCCCAGCACGGCGGGCGGCCGGGAAGCACCAGCTGTCGGCACCAGCTGCTCCGCAAACTGCATCCCGGGAGGTGCCCACGCCTCCACCTCAAAGCACTTTGTGCCTCGGCAGGGTCACGTAGCCCCTTGTCCCTTCCCCACGGTGGTCGTGGGAATGTCTGCCGGGAGTGGAGGAGTGTCACCCGTGCCGGGGTGTCTCGTAAGGGATGAAGCAGCTGATGAGAGACGTGAGTCCCTTGCGACTGACGGAGCATCTCAGGGGTGGTGGAACTTAGTTTCATCAGAGATGAACACCTCACGGTTTACGGAGCGCTGCCTCGCACGTGACGAAGCATCTCACGAGGGATGGAGTTCCCCTGTGAGTGATGAAGCATCCCAAGAGAGACGGAGCTTCTCTGGAGCACCGGGGAGCCGCCGCGCAACTCCCGCAGCCACAGGCGTCCCCCGCTCCCTCCGACTGCTCTCTCCGGGGTGCAGCGAGGACCGGCCGTACCCTCCCTCCCGACCCGCCGCATCCTCCCT